>OY744613.1:17499679-17504679 GCA_963556255.1 Allolobophora icterica | reverse complement strand
ACGCTGCAATAGGATATGTAACATAATAAATATTCGCACTACAATACATTGATTAATAGCGTTTCACATTCCAGACTGGAACACAACAAGAAGCGTTTGCCTAGTCAGCGTTTTGAAAGACAGGATGAAAAATGAAAATCGTGTAATTATTCCAACTGACACGTTACAGTGTTTATCTTGCGTGCTCTGAATCGTCGGATGAAGTTTCAGCGTCTGACATCTGTCCTGATATTGATGTAGTTGTTGACAAGCTCTCATCTAAGCGCATGCGCCGAATAGGTGAAGTTGGTTGTCGAGCAAAACGCACTGAAAGCAAGTCAGAGGAGAATTAATATGTCGGAGGGCGCGGTCACGCGTGACGTTATGACTGAGTGCGTTTATTTATTGGCATTAATATCTTAACGTTAATATAAATGACTTTCAAGACTGGGATATATGTATACAAAACTCTGTATTGCAGTCAAACTTAATATCTTCAGTCCCTGCTGACTCAAAAGATCTCTCTGTACTCAATCTGGTCTCCTGACGTTCCCATTCTTAATAATATCCCTTGAACATGGAAGGTTCTGGTAGGCGCTGACCCTAGACTGTGGAACTCTCTTCCGGCTAAAGTTTGTTCTGAAAAGGCTGTTCCAGCCTTCAGACCTCAACTAAAAACTCATCTTTTGCTGAACTCGTTTCCTCAGTATAGGCTGTTTCCGTGTCTTCTCGGCTATTTCCGTGTCTTCTCGGCTGTTTTCGTGTCTTCTCGGCTGTTTCCGTGTCTTCTCGGCTGTTTCCGTGTCTTCTCGGCTGTTTTCGTGTCTTCTCGACTGTTTCCGTGTCTTCTCTTGGCCCTTGATCTGACTCACCTTGGATTTTGGCTTATACAACGATTTGCATAGTATAGCGACCATCGACTGATGTCTTGATCATTATCACAGTGGCGCTATAGAAGTTCTTAGATTAGATTAGAATAGAATGTATCCTACTTGTAAATGTTCATAGAAATGTATTATGATTACTTGTGTGCTATTCCTCAAATGCTTGGCGTGCCATTGCTGTATTAGTTATTAGAACCTTTGGAAACTGTTCCCGTCATGAATATTCGCTGACTTAATATTGCGGCAAGTCGATTTCACTTTGTGGCGACTACCGATTGATATCTTCGGCATTCTGATGGAGGCGCTATAGAAGTCATTAGATCAGATTTGACTTTCAAACTATCATTCCAATTGACGTTTCTGCCATAATCATGCTAATCATAAAAATAATAATCTTCGTTTAATATCTTCAAACTGACAATAACGCATTATGATAACAAATCAGTATGGACGGATGATCACAAGTTATTACAGGAGTCGAATTTAACTGTACACGGCAGCCATGCAAGGCGCCCATCACGTCCTACATCTCATTTTAACAAAGAGCCATCTCGCGAATGAAAGGCTGAGTGGACCTAAATTTGGGGAGGTTGCGGGAAGCGATCTCGCCACATCTTGCTCTTCACGCCACTGATGTTACCACTACTCTCTGGACCCCCCTCATGTTAATTGATCTTCTGATACTGTCGCAAAAGCTACTTCCTATTTCAACAGACGACTTCAACAGTCACGCGTCGACGTTCAGCAAACTAAAAACAAATCTGATCTTCGATAATAATCTAAAGTTGCTCTCTTCGACAATTATACTTAAAGATAACTTTCATCCTAATAGCTCTTACGCTAACGTTATATATCCTTGCAAGGGTACGGGCGGGCGAGGGAACTGTGTGGAGAGGAAAGGCGTGGGAGAAGGGCAGAGGAGGCGCTACCTGGTGAAAAGCCTTTGCCCTGGTCGTTGCCCTGCCAGAATTTTTGCCCTGCCCAGAATTTGTTCGGGGCAAAAATCGCTCTCTGCACTGGATACTTGTATGACTGCCCTGGTTATGCTCTGGCTACAAAAAATGTCTGGCGCCGCCACAGGAGAAGGGGAACCGTGTGGAGATGGAAACTTCTAAAGATTCGCCGGCAGACAGCAAGAAAGGCGTGGCAGAGGGGGACTGTGTGGAGGTAGAAACTTTAAAAGGATCTGCCGAGGAGCAGCCGACGGCCCATGTGGTTGCCATCGCGACATAATGTTCCCGTGATCTACTTGCAAAGGGAATCTCTGAACATCACAATCATTCAGTTTTTCTCACCGAGATTTTGCTATGATCATGCTATTATTCTAATTGACGCAATAGCGTGTCACGAGATGTCGACTGAAGTTGTTGCATTGGAACTGATCATTCATTGGTTCGTTTTATAGCGCATTTTCGAGTGTCTCACTGACACGAGTGCTTGTCTTTTGTGTTCATCTAAGCCAGGGTCGCACCAAGGACCACACGAGAAGAGACTGCTAAACGACATCTTCAACGCCAGAGGTCACAACCGCCTCGAACGACCCGTGGCCAACGACTCAGACGCGTTGAGGGTCGAGTTTGGTCTCGTACTGCAACAGATCATCGAAGTGGTAAGAGAATACGCGGCTATGGCTCATCGGATGAGCGCTCTTCCTTTAATGTGGAGTGTGTAGGTTCAAAACCTCTCCTGTAATCGTAAACTCCAAATTTCTATAGCGCTACTCTTAAGCTAAGCGCAGAGCACCGGTTTATTCACGAGCGCTGCGTCGTATCGGAGGGGTTGTCCAGAGATCTATCTCCAGTGAAAGTTCGAGACCGGTTGCCAGAGAGATCAGAGAGAGGCAGAGCAGCTGTTTCGTTGAGGACGAGAAAGCTTGGCAGGCAGAGGATCGGATGGATTAGGGTAGGAATTTTTGAAGAGGTGAGACTTCAGTTAGAAGTGGAAAGCCTGTGGGGTGATGAGTAGAGGAGCCTGAGGCGGATGATGGTGAGTGAGTGCCAGTATTGGTGGAGGAACTGAGAATATGCGGAAAATACTGACCATGAGCAAACCACCAGAGCACAATTGCTTAAAGCCATCGATTGTTGCCTCTTCAGTGGAGACTGGCGCCATGCTATTGTGTAAGAAAATTGATACAAATAAATTAAATGACCTTTTGAACTCACAGAGCTATTGTGACGTATTTTAATGGCGTTATATTATGCACGGCAGTGTAAAGAAAAGTCTCCTATACCTCATATGATGTTATTAGTCTTAATGTTCTCGTTTTCTTTCAAAGGTCCCATTTGAAGCTGAGTAATAGGAAGAGGAGGACGATAAGAAGAAGGGAAGAGGTGAAAGAGGCGAAGAAGGAGAAGAAGGAGGAGGTGGAGGAAAGAAGAGGAGGAGGAGAAGAAGGAAGAAGGAGGAGGAGGAAGAAGGAAGAAGGAGGAGAAGGAGGAGGAGGAAGAAGGAGGAAGAAGAAGAGAATAAGAAGGAGATGAAGAAGAAGAGGATAAAAAAAATAGATGGAGGAAGGGATATGGAGAAATATAAAAGAAAACTGAGAAAGATAACCAAATGAAGAAGTCAGAAAAAAAGGGTGAAAATGGAAAAAAATTACAGTATAGAAGAAAAAGGAGGAAAGCGAGCAGAAGAAGAGTAGCCAACTTTGCATAAGCAGCGATGCACTCTAGCCACGCACGCCGTCATTCCATTTGTCTTCCTGCTGTCGCAAAGCGCCTGGCGCTTGCTATCTGCCGCTCTCGTCTTCGCTTCGTTTTCCCAGCAACGACGAATGTTTTGCGTCCATCCAACCGTACGGACGATTCATTAACGCCGACTCGAGCTCCGACTCGGGTAATACCCGATGCCAGGAGATGATAGAGAGCCGGCGATTTGTCATCGGGTCCTCCTTCGAGCGTTTGGAGGTGGTAGATATCGCAAGGCCGGGACAGTGGAATAAATCAGGAGACCAGTCCAGGATTTTGATTCAACCCCTACGCCCGCGACCGTCACCTATTGCGAGGCTTGATCTGGACCGGATTCGGAGGAGAGATAAGTTGATAGACAGATGACCGGATGGATAGTTGTGCACGGATGTGAGGACTGATAAAGCGATGGGTGGATCAAAGAGCCGCGGCCGACGGTTGACACGGAGCTTCGGCTCGATGCTTCACTGAGAAAAGTTCAAACCTCGGTCGCGTCGCGATATTGCGTGAAAGAGGGAATTGATAGTACTAACAACGTTGTCTCTGCATGCATCACGACATGTTTTTCATTATTTTCATTTCTTCTTGTTGTTTCTTTTACAAACGCTACATTTTTTCATCTTGTTCGCTGTTACAAGCATTACATTTCTTCATCTTTTTCGCTGTTGTTGTCTGCTAAGCAGAGTTTCTACCTGCACATTTGCCAGGCGCTCAGCTATATTACCTGCGCTTTATAAATCTTCATACAATAATAATAATAATAATAATAATAATAATAATAATAAAAATAATAATAATAATAATAATAATGATAATAATAATAATAATAATAATAATGATAATAATAATAATGATAATAATAATAATAATAATAATAATAATAATAATAATAATAATAATAATAATAATAATAATAATAATACTGTAGTAATAATAATGTAGCCGCGAGAGGTTACGTTCCTCTTCCAGCGCCTTTCCATCTGTATTCAGCGCTATAATGCCATCGCTTTTCGTGGCACGTTTAATGACTTAGCGGAGGACGAGGCCTGATTTTCCAGATATAACAATAAATGGTCTAATATCTAAGTCCCCGAGGGATCATATGTACCTTGGGGCATAAAAAATAATAATAATAATAAAACGCAAATATGTGTGCCTTATAATAACATCGCTGTAGAAGATCTGTGATTACTTCGTATGTCATTATTCTATTTACAAAATAATAGTTTACTTTCATGCTATGCAGTATTTTCATATCAGTCGTAGACTATATCAAGACTCAATCATTTCCTCAGAGCTACCATGACTGGAGCGCCTCTGAAAAGTATAATATTACCGAGGTGCAGTGCAAATTGACCAATACAATAAAAACATGCTGGAATGTAGAATAGTTTTTATATTTCATTGTGTGAATTGTACAAGGCATTAATTAGTATAGGCTCACACT
>OY744613.1:17474679-17494679 GCA_963556255.1 Allolobophora icterica | reverse complement strand
TGGTCTGGTCTGAATGGTCTGGTCTGGATGGTCTGGTCTGAATGGTCTGGTCTGAATGGTCTGGTCTGAATGGTCTGGTCTGAATGGTCTGGTCTGGATGGTCTGGTCTGGAAGGTCTGGTCTGGATGGTCTGGACTGAATGGTCTGGAATGGATGGTCTGGACTGGAGGAACTTCTACAGATGAACTCTGTGCACTTGACGAACTTTAACAGCGCGCTTATGCTAGCACAGTATCGCCTTTTAGGTTCTTAAAGGGCGATATGTTAAACCTCTGAATATACATTATAAGCAAACAAGGGCTGGCAATATAGAAGTAGACGAATTCGTTATATGTTATGTCACAACGAAGCAACGGGGCATAAAGCTTAATTCCGCGTATGTCACAGTCCTTTAATAAGTTTTCTTTTGATGACTCTACATAAATTTTTAGTAATGCTTACAATAAAAGAGAAGGTAGAATTGAACGCCATGTTTCCATGTCTTCACGGATATCTCCGTCAAAAGCATTGGCCTTTAGTCGTCTTGATTACTGCAAGTCGCTTCTTGTTCATATCACAAAGTAACGTACATGTGATGCTGAAATCCCAAAGAGTTCAGAACGCTTAAATGTTGCGTTGAGTAATTCTTATAATAGGCCATTGTCATCAGATAATTATAGGCCATTGTCATCCTTATCATCGCTCGCTGTCCGTCATTACTGTTGAAATTAATAATTGGCTTTTATAGCGCTATGTCATCCTTATCATTGCTTGCTGCGAGTTACTGCAATGGAAAGTGATACTTCGCTTTTATAGCGCTATGTCATTCTTATCATAGCTTGCTGTCAGTTACTGCAATGGAAAGTGATACTTCGCTTTTATAGCGCCTGTTTGATTGTTGCTGTTCGTGTTGCAGATCAAATACGGTGTTTGTGAGAAGCTGGCCTGGCTGCTGCGCATCGCACGACCGGGTCAGGACAAGGTCACGAAGCGCAACAGCATCAAGGTCAAACTAAAAGAACTCGAGCTTCGAGAACGTTCATCGAAAAGTCTGCTCGCCAACGTCCTCGACCTTGACGACGACCTTCGTCTGCTGCGAACCAACCTCCACCCCACGACGGCCGCCTCCTCACCCCCACCACCACCCCTTTCAGACCCCACACCTTCCTCCGGTCTCAGACATCAACAAGGTCCAACATGCGGCGTTCACCCCTACTCCAATTCCAACCACCGTCACCCCCAGCCCGGTGCCGGGGTCCATCTTCCCCCTCATCCGCCGGCGCCAGTGACTCAGCCTATCGCTGCCCCTCCGTTGACTGGGGTGACGCAGCACCCCGCCTGCAGGGGCACGTATCAGTCGTGCGGAGGCGGCGGCGGCGGCGTGACCTGCCCTGGTCTTCCTGCTCCTCCGAAACCTCAACCGTGGGCTACGACGACGGACTCGGCTTCCGTTCTGAAGGAGATCCTGCAGGAGCTGAGGGATGTAACGGACAAGATGAGGGTCGACGACCAGAGACAGGACGAATGCGGAGACTGGAAGTTCGCTGCGATGGTCATCGATCGACTCTGTCTCTGTCTCTTTACCGTCTTCACGATCGTTTCCACGTTCGCCATTCTCTGCTCGGCCCCTCACTTCTTTGCTTAGGATCTACTGCGCAACCGCCGCCTGCCATCAGAGTCGTTATCATCAGCATCATCGTCGTCATCGTCATCATCATCATCATCATCATCATCATCATCATCATCATCATCATCATCATCATCATCATCATCATCATCATCATCATCATCATCATCATCGTCATCATCATCATCATCATCATCACCACCATCATCATCGTCGTCGTCATCATCTTCATCATCATCATCTTCATCATCATCATCATCATCATCATCGTCATCATCGTCGTCGTCATCATCATCATCATCATCGTCATCGTTATCGTCGTCATCATCATCATCATCATCATCATCATCATCAATGTCATCGTTATCATCATCTTCGTCGTCATCATAGTCATCATCATCATCATCATAGGCGTAGACTCTGAGGCAGGGGCCAGCCGGGGCTCATGCCCCTCAATAATTGAGATGGACTGTACACCCAATACAACAAGTGTAGAATGAATAATTCCCAAATCCCTCCAATATTTTGGACACGTTTACGCCAGTGATCACCTTCATAATCATTATCACACCCGTCATCATCATCATCGTTATCATAGCCCTCATCATCATCATCATTATCAAAACCGTCATCAGCATCATCATCATCATCAGCATTAGCATAGCCGTCATGATTATCATCATCATAATTAACGTGCTGCAGTTGAGACGCATAATTTTTCTAGGTAGACAGCCTGTGTTTGTTTTAATAAAATGTAATTCCAGTCCTTAGAAGATTTACACAGAGGCAGTTGAATGTCGTTTTGTAGGTTTACACGTTTAGTTATGTTATAACGAAAATTCTCCACTGCTGCTTTGCTGGTAAACGTCATTATCATTTCATTAATTCGTTCATCTAATTACTTAAAGTAAGACTTCTTTGTTCGTCTTGCTTTATAATTATGGCCTGAGGAGGCTTGATCGTGTAGTGGTTAGCGTGCTGGACTGTCAATCGAAAGGTTAGGGGTTCAAATCCCCGCCAGGGCAGAAATTTGGTTCGAGATTCCACCTGTACCTCCTACCCAACTCAGCTATAATGAGTACACTGACCGTACACTGTCGGTGGGAAGATCAACGACGAAGGAGAGGACTGGCCATCCGCCCTCATATGCCGAGGCTAAGAAAATTAAATCGCTAGCACTTCATACCCGTGGCTGCCTTATGGTTAGCTTAAGGGACTGCTCTTCTTCTTCCTCTCTTTATATGGCCTGGTGTTGGCAGTGGAGTAGTTTGACCGAAAACTAGGAGCTGCACGACAACATTATCGGATGGATTGTGCATTCAGAGGACCAGGCTAATGGTCGCAATATGAGACAGAAAACGCTGAGCAACGTTGATCTATTTCTGTAGCCTACCATCGCAAAGCGACGACGACATGACATGACATGTATGACAGTTTAATGTTTAAAAATCTCTCTTTTTGCAATAAACTCTGACAGCTTTACAACCTAGCATGTCACATGTTAAATAGCAACAGTTCGACGTAAATACCTTATCTATTCATTGGCACAGCTGTAACACCATCGGTTGTTGAACAACGCTGGTCACGTAGCTGGAGAATATCTCCACTGGCAGTATCTTGCAAGCACAGAAAACCAAAACAACTAAGCTCATTCTACAGTTGGAGCTCTTAGCCTTATTCACGACACTGGCCCCTTGTTCATTGAAGGACATCAGCACTTGAATAGTCGAACAGAAAATAGTTCTACATGTCTCCTATTTCTGGAACTGAGTCCTTCACAGACACAGCAGATATTCTGATAAATCCTTTGTTCGATTTGAGAAGACTTTTAAAGGCTCTATAAAAAGTACCTAGATGGTCCTACAAGAAGAGCGTGCTAATCGTCGACACGCCACTCCCCTACGAACGTTCTTGACGCTAACACTGGACACCGGTAGACAACAAATGTTCAGTTAATTGAGGCTCAGGTTCTGTCTTTTACAACTCGGACCCGTATTCGGAATCGTCATCTACCATCACGGACTCGCATTTCGAATAGTCGGACAATCCGAATCCGAATGAACCCGATTCATACTCATCAATATGGTTCAGGGACTCATCGCTGATTGTCAGTTTCTGTATCATGAAAGCAGCTATTGTTTGATCTTTTATCTTCTGTTTCTTTTGGTACTGGTAATTCTTCTTGGGACAGTTGTTCATCCAGTGATCTCCGACGAGACCTCCACTGTCGCAGAAGTAGCAACGCGCATCAGTCAGACCATGAGCCCAGGGACATTTCCTCGGATTGTTCATGAAGGCGCAGCGTCTGCCCGGCACGTTCCGACACATCCTCGACTTATACTTCTCTCCCAAGTGACTGCTGTTAATTTCGAAATGTTCCTTCTCAGCGCGGGTGTGACGGCAGTGACAATTCTTTCCCTGTCGACAGCTAAACTTGTGGGCGCACCTTTCTTCCACGCCCCCTTCATCATCATCGTCGTCAATGTCTTCTTCCTCATCGTGTAACTTATTACTGTCAGTATCCTTGGCGTTTGTAAATGAAACACGGTGGCAGAACCCGTGCTGGAATCCTATTATCAGATTCCTCTTATCCGTCTCTAACTGGAACTGTTTTTTGTAATCCACTAGCATAACGATCTTGACCATTCTGGGGTCGTGGTCTGGACGAAGATACTGACAGGGTCGTTTGATTAGATTTACCACCTGGAAAGACAAACGTCTGGCGTCATCCTCCTTCTGAGGCAAGGTGTATTCGAATGTATAGCATGGGTGATCGCCCTCTGATTCGCTCGACCAACGCGACTCGATGAAGTAGATCGACGGATTTCTCTCACTCAGCTGGTCCAGGGTTATCAGTTTGGCCCCTTTGTGTTGGTTTTCACTAACAAATTCCCTCACTCTTTCCGAGATGGATGTCTCCCAGCTGACTACTTCCAGCTTCCACCCGTGTTTGTGCACCTTACGAAGTGCCTGCAGATAGTCACGGTCTCCGCTAACGATGATGAAAGTGACCGAACCTGGCTTCAGATGGGGCGGTTGAAATCGAAGACAGGCGGCTTTGTCCACCACATCGGCCGCTAGGGTAGAATCGACCTCCTTTTCCCGACCTTTATAACACCTGTCGAAGAATCTCGTCTGTATTCCTTCCTCTTTCATTGCCATCCGAAAAGAATAATTGCTCAAAGATGCGGAGCCGTAGAGGTTTTTGCACAGAATAGGTCGATCCTTGGCCAGGACTTTGATCAATTCGCTGAATTCGATGCGAAAACGATGATCCTGTTTGACGATGAGGTCGTGTTGTTTGGCCTTGAATTTCATTCCTTCAATGAAGAGATTCGAATCGTCAATGAAGATGCATACCTTCTCTTCAGACATCGTTGACAGCAATCCTCTGAAATAACACAAATGCGTTGCTAATTAGTTATTAAAAAAATTATTGCAATCGTGTGTAGTGAAGATAGAAGGCAAGACAGCTTGGAAGTTGTGAGCAGTGTGCGGGGAGGGAGAGAGATATTGAGACTGAGAGTGAGAAAGGCAGGGAGGCAGACGGGGAGGGAAGCATGGAGGCAGGCAAAAGGCAGAGTGAGAGACAGGGAGAGAGACAGCGAGACAGAGACAGACAGAGAGACAGAGACAGAGGGACAATGCATGCATGTGCTTATTCTTATTAAAGAAACTTATGCAGCTCGCTGTATCGATAACAATTGAGTCGTGTGCAGTGTTATTTAAGTTAACTAAAACTGAAAGTGACTTTAAGTTAACTGAAAAGTTCTAATTTAGTTAACTGAAACTAAAACTAAAACTTAAAAGTTCTGAAAACTGAAACTAAAACTAAACTGAAAAGTACAAAACTACAACTAAAACTAAACTTGAAAGTTGAAAACTGAATTAATTTTTCTTGTGTGGAGCACAGACCGAGTGGCAGACATGTCTGCAACAGTTAGCGGCGCACATACTGATCGGTGCACATGTCTGTAAGCAATATCGGTTAAGCAAACATCCGTTTGAGTCCTTTCTCTGTCAGATTTCTCGTTAGCGGTAATAGACTAGGCTTGGAATCTCAAAATGACCTTGTCGGAAGGAAATCACGTAACAATTTGAATTTGCTACTAGGTGTTTCTAGACTAATTTGACCCTGCTGAAAACGAAAAATTGCGGTTAGCAAGCTGGATTTTTAGCGGTTGAATGGTAAAACAAGATGGCGGCCAAAATGGTGGCCCGTATCTTCATATGGCTATGAGTTAAGTTATGTATGTGATGGAAACATGATGTTAGAATATAAATTAACATTTTCCGAATCAAGGAATGTGATAGAATTAAAGACACATATGTAGCACTGCCGCAAAATAAAATAAATGACGGACAAAATGGCGGCCAATGTCTTCAAATGGCTATAAAACAAAATTGCGGACAAAATGGCGGCCGGTCTGGAGTTGTGTTTTCTTGGTCAAATACATGAAATTTTGTATATCTTGTGATTGCAGTTGAACTATTTTATACATTACGTATGCAATATTTATGTTCATGACTTGACTGATATAGACTCCAGCTATTTCAAGCATTGTTGCAGTCAATACAATTGCACATAGGCCTATGTGTACATGGCAAGTTCGCACTTCGACAGGAGCAGTGCTTATCAATACTTATCAACTTTGCATGATTTACAGTAGACAAACTCTATACACGACTGTGGCACAGGATCATTTGTAGACCACACTGGTGCGTGAACACCTTCATCACACTCCATCCTGATGAGGCTGGTGTTGGAACCATTTTGGTCACCATCTTGTTTTCCCATGCAACCGTTAAAACTCCAGCTTGCTAACCGCGATTTTCGTTTTCAGCAGGGTCAAATTAGTCTAGAAACACCTAGTAGCAAATTGTTATGATTTGCTTCTTACAGTCATTTCTAGAGACTTTTTTAAATTCCAAGCCTAGACTATGAGCCTATTTTTCAAATGCAGTCAATCATCAATGATGTGATTTGACCATGAAAGCTAATCAAAATGAATGAATGTCATTAATAAAAAATGAAATTCAGTTGCTTCTGTGGAATGTGCACAAAACTAAATTAAAACTCGAAAGTTTTGAAAACTGAAACTAAAACTAAAACTGAAAAGACTTGAAAACTATAACTAAAACTAAACTGGAAAGTTTTTGCAAAACTAAAACTATAACTGAAACTGAAAAGTTAACTGAAACTTAAATAACACTGGTCGTGTGTCGTAGTCTAGGCCAACATTTCCGAAAGTGTGTTCCACGGCATCCGAGGGTTCCGTGAAGGGAAGACAAGGGTTTCATGAGGAAATTGAATAATTATTGTCTGAATGTGTTCTTACATTAAAAACCAGACTCCGAGGTGAAGACAATGATTCCATTGAAAATTTCATTTGAAATGGTTTCTAGCCTACATTTTATAGATTCTATCTATATATATTTTTATATACCCCGATCACTATTTATAAACTTTATACCAGCAAATGTTTTAATTAGGTCGGGATTCCATGAAAAATTTCTGATCAAAAGGGTTCCATAGCCAAAAAGGATTGGATATCACTGGTCTAGACTGAATATAGCGAATATTTACTGTTATACGCAATAACCACAGTTCCAATATGACCGCGAATATTCTGTCTTGTAACAATCAGATAACTTTAATTAATACTCAGCAATAATCGATCTCCACTCAGGCGAATCAGAAACACCAGATTAAAAGCCTATATGAATTAGAAACATTGACTACTTACCTATATGAAAGATTCAACAGTCCTAGATATCGAGGTATTTAAAATTCCTAGTTAGGATCCGCCTATCGAAAGGCTCCTACAAGCACAGTTCGTGACTGCCTATTCAAATACAGATGAGTAACACTTCTCATGACACAAACCTCAAACGTCCTTAAATAATGGTTATTAACAATTGCGTTTCAGATACGTTGAGCATTAGGCTACCGCGGAAACTTCTGACTCCCATGACCAGTGACCATTCATCCGGAACGGACGAAAACCGTAGCAACGACTGAGACACCGTTAACGTTGGTAGTCAATTGTCCAGCTAACAGGTACGAAATGTAGCCTAGTGTCTTCTTTGTAGGTATAACACAATAACCTACTACTGCAGGCCATTAAGTAGAAGTGAATATATATCCCGCAACTAGTAACAGGTGTGGCAACGTCACCGGCATAAATCTATCGATCAGTTGCATCGATTAGCGAAAACAAACATGGCGACTGTTTACGAACATAGAGTGACAGCCTTCGCTGTGTTCTGTCCTCAACAAGCAGCTTCGAAATCAAAACGTTTAATATTAGCGAATCAATCTCTCGAAGATATATTTCGACTGGGCTGCAGAACCTGTAGGCAGATCCTTGAAGCATATCCATAATTATGATCCTAGGCACTGATCGAGTCTATAGTATAGCCTATATGGCCTAGAATCTAAATTTGTCATTCCTTGCGCTTAGGCTACATGCATGCGTATACACGCACCGGCCTATCGTGCTGCCTGTTCTTAAGGCCTGTGTAGGCTTTTTTCAGTACAACTCGATAGAAAAATGGCAACGTACCTTGTTAAATCACGCGATTCGCTATATAGTGGATAGTGCATACACAGGCCTATTTAGGTCTGTAGACCTACATTTAGTGGCCTAAAAAAAGAAATTCGCACCCAGTTTTTGCTTTTGTCGATAATTATTTTCTTTTTAGCGTGAACACAATAACTAGAATTGTATTTAGACTTAAAATAAGCATATCAATGGAGCAGATTCAATTGATTGAGCGAGTCCGTGATATCCCAGGCTGTAAGGACCAAAGTGCGACCGTACGTTACCTCCCGGAATAACGTACGCGTACCGTACGTACGTTATCGAAAAAAATAACGTACGCGTACCGTAAGCGTACGTTAAAAATGCCACAAATTTATCTGATCATTCACAAAGAACCTCAATATAGCTTTAGTCTTATAAGGTACGCGTACGTCAAAAATGATCAGTTTAGCTATACAGTAGCCCATTAGTCTCCCCCCTTACGCAGACCTAGTTATTTACGAACGGTACCGAAATGACCACTGGCACTGACCATCCTTTAAAGTGTGCCTTAAAATCTTAATTATCTTCATATTATACATTAGACAGAATATTAGCAATTTAGAATTTAAAATCTAAGAGATCATTGAACAGCCACAGATGCCTGATGTAATGGTTAAAATTGTTTACGATCGTCAACCACCAACTATTATTGACTTTCTTGTGCATAATGTAATGTATTTTATTTTCGTCATGAACTGATCTGAACGTACGGTAACGTACGGCATAATAACGTACGCGTACCGTACGTACGTTATAGAAAAAATAACGTACGTACCGTACGTACGGTTGCACCTTGGTAAGGACCGCGATCGTGTGGCTTCCACCCTATTTTCTTTTCAATTAATTGATCGGGTGAGATCCCTTACCACCGCTGCTCATTTGAATGGGTGTCACGCCATTTAAGGTCCCCGACGATGATGATGACGACGACGACGACGACGATGATGATGATGATGATGGTCGTCATCGTCATCATCATCATCATCATAGTAGGCCTACTTCCTATCAATGCCATATTGGCATTAACACTAATCAAGTATAACCTAATTCAATTACTTCTATGGTGCTGATATAATAATGCACCGCTGCTGGCCTTAGGTATGTGCTAAGCGTTCCGCAGAGCAGGGCCGCCGATCTGACAATGAGATTCCTTTGTTAAATCGCGATGGACAAAGGAAGTAAGTAAGGAAGTATACGTGAAGAAGGAAGGGCGGTGCTTGAAAATAAGGATGGAAGAGGGCCGTGGGGAGATCTAGGCTGACACCGACAGATGGGCGCTTCATGTCAAAGAAGGTGATTCGTTGAATATCCAGTATATGAAAGTTATTATGGCAGATAATAATAAATAATAATTATATTCTTTATTATTTCAAACCGACAGACGCAGTAAGATTACATTGAAACACGAGAGTACAATCAATATCTTAATCAAACACACGGTTTGGCAGCCATGCAAGGCGCCGCCCTAGACGGGGTTACGGGAGTCGATCCGCGTATCTTATGCTCTCCTGGCCATGAGTGTTACCACTACTCTATCCCCTCCCCCAGATGGCTTGAACAGTGAACATCGTAACTAAATGGCCTGTTGAATTAAATAGTTTACGCAAACTGTATACACAACTCCAACACGACCAGCAAGCAATCCATTAGAAATATCTTACCAAGACTTAACAAGCGCCCAGTAAACTTGTAGGTGAATCGCTGAGCTCGACACTGTTGCGAATTATCCGCTTAGCCTATGCGAAGTAAGCCTTTATTCAGACTTGTATTTAGTTCAAAGACCGAGGCCAACGAACAGTTGAGGGAGGGAGTTCCGTGCTTTCAGTTAAGTGTCACTTTTATGGCCATTCTTATTATGCAATGTTGATCTATCAATACAAATGCCAATAATAGGAAGAAGCTACTCCTCGCCCCGCTTCATTGTGACCTATCACAAGGCTATCAGGCATCTTTAGAGGTCCTTAAACAGTGATATATGACTGCTCAGATACATAGAAGCACACATACATATGTGTGTACGTACATACATGTACGTACATACAGATGTGCATGCAAACATACATTCATACATACTTACATACACACATACATGCATGCATACCTACATACATGCATACACACATCATGCATACATACATACATGAAGATAGACAGACAACGTACACACAATACACAATGCATACATTCATACAAACATATAGGCGGACACTCAGAGATTCATACATGCATACAAACATACAATCTTAGTGTTTGTGGATGGCTGCAAGAATAAATCTTCTCCTCTTATGCACATCTGTCTGTCTTGCACATACTATAGCCAGTGTTTAATCTAGACGTCTGTGGGGGAATCTCCCCCAGGATTGATGTTCCCCAGAGGCCATCAGTATTATAACGTAGAGACCTTTTTGGGGAGGGAAATTCGCCCCCCCAGGATACACGGTTTTCCCCCGAGAGGTGAGTACTATGCTTTTTAAGTGACGAACTCTTTAAAAAATCAACTTTTTTGAGAGAGTAATTCCTATATAGAAAAAGTGCACAGAATGAATAAAAAAGGTCATAAACTTTTTTTGAAGATGAAAGTTTAAAAAGTCTGGATTAAAATTCTGAAACTCTTTCAAGATGGATGAAATTACTAAAAATTGGTTGGTTCCCCCCAGAAACCTTGTTTCCCTCCCAGAAGAGGGGGTCTAGATTAAACAGTAACTTTATCGCCTTTGTAACAGGTTCTTAGAGGGTTCTTGACATTTAAATGTCAACAAAAACAAACAATACAATCGTGAATCTTCTTACTGCATAAAGAAAAGCACGTGTGATTGATAAATTATATAATACACAAAACTCAAGTCAAGATTAAGAGTATCACTAAAGACAGAAAGTCTAGGCACAAATTAGGGATCAGCCGGAAATCGCCTCGGACATTTGCCTCGGCCGAATATCCCGTTTTTCGGCACTATTCGGAAGTATTCGCCTCGGCAGATACTGGACACGCAAATAGCAAATAGTTGTCAATAATTTTTTTTAACTTATTCAATAAACTTACACATATAAATGATATAATAAAGTGTAATTCATTGTTTGTGAAACTTTGTATCATTTATGATTTGCCAGAAATCACAATATACAATAGTAAAATATATTAAAAAATTTAAATAAAGTAATTAAATTAATGATTAATTTTTCACTACATGAAAATGTGAAGCTTCGCATATGGAACAAATGGTACTCGGTTCGTACCCGGATCCGGCAAATAGTACATCCAAATACTCGGATCCGGTACTCGGTAGAAAATGTCTACCCGGCTGACCCCTAGCACAAATAAAATTGCTCATAATATTATCAACGATTAGCATTAATATTACCACTTCTCTCCGTAAAATAAACAACAAGTTGACGCAGTTAAGTTGCACTAACACGTTTGATAAAGCATATCACAGGAATTAGCACATTAGCACTTCAACGACCAGAGTGTACTAAAAGCGACTGGGAACCACTGCAGCTTGTCGTTAAGTGTTGATAAATAAACTCGATTTGAATGTATTTACATAAAAGATAAGTTAATGATAGACAACCATCTTAGTATACAATTGCGTCTGATATCTTATGTAAATAATCAGAGAGATTATGTAGATAATTATGACAGCTCTTCTCATGACAAAGCAGATGTGTCAAAAATTCTCACTAAAGAGATCTCTCCAAAATATATAAATTCAATGCATTCATGGTTATTAGCTAACTTTTAACTGAACAAAGTTAAAATATAAAGAGCAAAGCAAAGCAAAAATAGTTTGATGAAATTTCTCTCAAACTGAGGTCTTCATTTTATATCTGCCTGTAACAGTATTGTTAAATATGACTAACCAAATCGACGCTAAGACAGCAGAGTTAACCAGTTTACAACTAACAACAGAACAAACTTGCAGTTTGTGAAGTGGAAATGAGAGCATAAGCTGAAGGGGTCCACGTTTTGTTTAATCTATTTGCGGCAATAACGATAAGGCTTCATTTTGAATGGGTCCTTGAAATGGTAAACGGACACTTACCCCCTTGGACATATTCCCCGGACATATTCCCCCCGGACAGTTACCCCCCGGACAATTTCCCCCCATATGTATGTATGCACACAGCATGCATACATGCATGCATGCATACATACATTCATGCATGCATACGTACATACAAAGTCATGCATGCATACATACATACATGTATATTAGGGTGGTCCACAGACACATGGTAAAAAATAAAGTTCAAGCTAGAAACCAGGCCACCCTCTCAGTTTTGTACACCTATCAATAGTATTATTGAGACAAAATTTCAGCTTCCTATTCCAACTGGAAGACGATGCTCACGGACTATGTTACTTAGTCATATTCCGATAAATAGACATTAATTGTAGATATGAGTGTGTTGAGCATACAAATGCATTTTATTTCAAGACAGATCAAATATTACTGTAATTTGACAGCATATGTAATACAAGAATAGTTAGACAGATGGAACTGTAAAATTTCATCAGGTTTAATGAATTGGAAATATCCAAAAATGTCAAAAACATCGTCCAGTCCATGAATATCGAATGTCGATTGTTCTTGTTTTATAATTTCAACACCCGTTACAGTATTTGACTCTAGAAACTGCAAGGCTTTGCAAGCACTGCGTCAACAGCAGTCTTCTTTCTTGTGTGAGTGAGAACAGCTTTCATATTTGCCTCGACCACTTGAAGAAGAAACAGCTTTCTTCTTCATCATTGGTGATGAGTCAGTAGAATTCCTCGAACAACTTCACACTCTCTCAGCCGTGTCGTTCACCACTCTCAACTGCTGAATTATCTATCTGCCTTGCTTATAATCCTCATTCTCGATCCATTTCTGTGGTTGAAGTGTAACACAAAAACCACTCATCTTCAGGTGTGGCAGTACTGTCAGTGCTCAGTGGGTTGTAAAATCACCCCAAACCCCTCTTTCAGTATCTTAACATCACTTTTCATCTTCTTTCACCAGGCTTTGCAGTCATTCTGTCGACAATCTTCACTTATCTCTTACAGGAAGTTGGTCTTGCAGTCATTCTGTCGACAATCTTCACTTCATCTGTTACAGGAAGCTGGTCGACAATCTTCACTTTGTCTGTTACAGGAAGTTGGTCTGAGAACAGTGCCAGACCTACAGCCTCGTCTGAAAGGTACCACAAGTGGTTTTTAGGACCGTCCTGGCAGCAACGCTAACGTCACAGTCAATAGACTCATATTGTCCTAGACCAATCCAAAGTGATAGATCTTGGTCTTGAGCTTCAGCAGCAAGTGGGGCCTTTGTCCATGCCTTTGCGTAAAACAGGGCACCAAACTTCAAAAATCAATGAATCTGATCGCGAAAAAGTTAGATTTTGATTGCATACAGTAACTTGGCCATCCAATGTGCATGGTGAATTGGCCCAGGGGCTCTCCAGTGAATGATTGAAGACTGACTTCCAAGGACAACCACTGTCAGCTCAATGAGCTCTTGGTAGTTGTCTCTGATCTCTGAATTTCTTTCAGCAAACCCTTGAGAAAACTGACGCTGTTTCATGGGGGGCTGCAGTGCCGGATATGACTTCCAGTCCTCGGAAGTTGACACGTGTCACACCTTCCCAGCAGCTTTAAATCTCTTGAAGATTGGGATTTATGGAGAACAGGTGGACTGCAGCACAAGGTGAATACTTTGGCTAAAATCAATTCCATTACATGATGACGGCAGGCCAACCACAAGAGCTCTCCGCTTATTTGTCTTCCAGCATTACACACAATCCGTTGAAATGCCCAGTGTTGACATACATTGTATCAAAGCTCAAGGCTTGAACCTTGTCAACTGTGAGTTTTCACAACTTCAGAAGAATATGAACGACCATGAATTCATTGCATCTTGTCCCAAAGGCTAATTTGGGCACAAAGAGGAGCTTATTCACACCATCACCTGAAAGCAGCACTGGCAGGCGGTCGACATTTCCTGCTCCAAAAATCTTAGGCAGGGTTTACTCAACCCAGTGTAGTACCAGTGGCTAATCTGGTACAAATTCAGATCTTACAGCTTCAGCATGCTCTATCCTGGCTTTCTTACGCACTCTGTTACGCGAAAGTAGCAGGGCAGAAGGACCACAGCCAAGCGCTGCAGCAACTGTAATGTAAAAATTCACTTCTGAAAACATGTCAGCCCAAAACAGAGGAAGTAGGCACTATGACCTTCAACAAGAACTGTACACTTTTTGTTTCAAGTACCAGTAAGTAAGTAAGTCTGATAACACAACAGAAACAATTTCAAGCTCATCTCCATGATAAATGTTGACCAAGTTATAAGGCATCGAGATTTGCAGCAAATACTACTATATGGTAATATTTACTTGTCATTGAGCACCATCTTCCAGTTGCAATAAGAAGCTGAAATTTCGTTTCAATAATACTATTGACAGGTGTAAAAAACTGAGAGGGTGGCCTGGTCTCTAGCTCAAACTTTATTTTTGTGGACCACCCTAATGTATATACATACATACATACAGACATGCATACATACATACATACATACATAAATCCAAAGAGGGGGACTTTGTTCGGGGGGGGGGGAAATGACCTACTGAAATTCGGGGGGAAAGTGTCCGGGGGGTATCTGTCCGGGGGAATATGTCCAGGGGGGTAACTGTCCGGCATTCCCTTGAAATTGGCCTGGATGAAAACTATGTACGAATACCAGTGATTGAAAATAAATCAATGCATACATTTGAAGGAAACATACTTCTAAATGAGTCTGAAAGTTTTGATTTCGGTTTTGAATTGAGGAATAGTGTAGACCTACTTTTGAAATCAGCGTAAGCCGTTTCAACTCAGCATCATGCAGTTTGAAAATTAGGCAGGTAAAAGTTACAACTGCGCACTTGTACCGCTGTGGTTAAAATCGTCAAAAAATGCACTAGACAACAATTTATGATGATATTTAAACTAACATGAAATTTACTATAATCTATAGTCGTAATATGTCAAAGTTCATCGCATGGTGCTAATAGACCAATGCAGCATTAGCCTAAATGTACTCTAATATTGCATTTCTGCAGAATTAAAATCCTTTCAACCATAACGATATGATATAAATATATGAGATTACTGTAAGTAGATGTATTAACTAGGCCCTATTCCTAAAGCTTCATGATTATTGTAAATATTTGCTTATCCTCTGCTTCGTGTCGTCGTCAATGTGTCAACACTATAATTATTCTGTCCCTCAAAATTAGCTCTAATACACCTCCGATGTTTGTTGTCAGGACTTTCACCCGTTGGCTACTCTTTAGGGTGCAACCTCTAATCTTTAAGATTTTAAAACGGTGCCATGTTTGAAGAACAAACTGAACATTTTTAAATTATGATCCTCCAGGTGCAGACTTAAGCGACTAGAACTCTTTATTAGGACACTGGTCCATCCAGTGGACGCCCTCCAGACCTCCCGGTTCACAATTGTAGCAACGTGCCTCAGATTTATCGTGAGCATAGCAGCACTGCTTCGGATTTCGTTGAAACTGACACCTGTTGTTTTCAGCATAGCCGCAGAATTTTGCTTTGTACAGTTTACCCAACTTCTGAGGATGGTTCTTGAAGTGTTCCTTTTCGGCTTCGGTGTGAGCATATCGACAGTTCTTGCCAAGACGACAGACGAACCTAGAAAATTAAATATTAAATATCAAACATTAAAATTAATATTCATCCAACCATTTTCAGCAATTTAAAAATATAAATAGCAATAGATATATCTAGCAAATTGACTATTAGTTCAGAATCTACTAGCAAATTGTAGCAATTTAAATACAACTACAATTGGCTACAATATAATTATAATTGTAATTACAATGTAATTTTTTACTGAGTGCTTTTTCATTAAATGAACGTCCCACAAAGTGAACACAGACATCTGCCTCGTTTCATCGTCAATCACTCCAAAAGTCACAGGCACCTTCGAGAGGCTCTGAAAAAACTCGTTTAATAAAAGCCCAAATACATACATACATACACACATGCATGTATGCATACACGCATTCTTACATGCGCCATAATGGTCATACATACATAAACACATACATACATACATACATACATACATACATACATACATACATACATACATACATACATACATACATACATACATACATACATACATACATACATACATACATACATAGACACATACATACATACATACATACATACATACATACATACATACATACATACATACATACATACATACATACATACATACATACATACATACATACATACATACATACATACATACATACATACATACATACACGTGAGTACTTAAAAGGCGTTATATTAAGGTCGACGGAAAAGTCGGCTGAGGCACAAACGTAGCAGGAATCAAATTGCAGGACAAATTTTAACATTTTGATAGGCCTACTCATGTACTAATCCAGAAAGGATGGATGGCTCAGGAAGCACCATAATGCCTGTATGGCAGAGATGGCCACTATGTCAAAGACTAACTGGATTCAGCTCTGCATAACGCTACTGTGTCTGCCCGCGTAGCAGTAACAGCGACAAGCCGCCAACCAAGATGAATGACGAAATAAGTTAACAGGTAGTTGATAAAAGTAAACCGCTCACCTATAAATGCACTGATCAGAGAATTTCTGTTTAGACTTTTGTCTTTTGCGCCAACGACTTCGAACTCGCCTTCCCCAGATTCACCTCTTCCTCCTCCTTCGGCAGCATCATGTCTTGTGTAGTGCTTGGATTCCTCTTCTTCCTCCTCTTCGAAGTATTTGTAATTGAACAGAACGTCGTTCTGCCACATTGGGTTCTGTTCCTGTATGAACGTTACGAAATCTATGATCCTCTTGCAACGTGTGGCAAATCTCGCTTTGATTCCTTCGTACAGAGTGTCCGTGCTGTATTTGCCTTCCTTCTGGTCGGTTATTATGATGATCATCACAATTTTTACATCTTTTTCTGGGCTATGTAGGTACCAACAAGGCAACTTAATCATATCAGTGACGTCATAGTTGATCTGTTTTGCCTCTTTCTCTTCAACCGGCTTCTTATACTCGAAAGCGATGGTGCGATCTCTGGGAAGTCGTTTGTGGGCCGTCCATCTGTCAGCAAGGAAATAAATGTCTGGATTTTTGACCGCTAGAGTGTCTAGCAGAATCAGGTTGACGCAGTGCATATTTTAGGGAATTTTGACTACTGGGACAAAATTTTTCATCTCGTCTCTTAAAAACTTTGATGACCTTTTTTTTAGGAAGTCATCTCCCAAAAAAAGTCACCTCCCGAAAACAATTCATGACTTTCTTTACAAATTCTCCTCCAGAAAAACTTGATGACCTTTTTTAGGAAGTCATCTCCCGAAAAAGTAACCTCCCGAAAACAGTTGATGACCTTTTCTTAGGAATTCATCTGCTACTGGGGCAAATCTTAAAACTCTTGCAACATTTTGTCCCACTACTTATAATTTAACCATGCATTGCCTGGGACAAATCAGCCTAACTACTGGGACAAACCCTAAGACTACTGGGACATTTGTCCCACTAGTTACACAGTTAAAATATGCCCTGGGTTGACGCCTCTGCTTTGATTGCTTTGGACATAGTTTCTTACTTTCTGTGAGAGACAGTTTTTCCACGCGGCTACCTCCAATTTCCAGTTGCGCTTCAAGACCTTTTCGTAGGATGGCAGATAACATTTACAACTAGATATAATTAAAGATGCACCGATTAACAAAGCTGCTTTTAAACAATTTAGATTTAACAAGAGGCAGCATGAAAGGATGTCCTCTCTTGCGGAGTGAGTACTTGTCATCACGAGGAGGTGGCAAGAGCTGATGAATGCAGTGGCCAAAGAACTGCGATTTCTAGAAGAGCTTCCTGTCTGCTCGAGCAATCAGCTCGTCTGCAATACGGGCCTTCTCATATAATTCCCATCTGCGGGCCTTTTTCAGAGCTGCATTAATGCGCGCAATGTCATGTGAGGTGAGAAATCCAGCGTAGGCAGGTAGAGCATACATTATTCTTGAAATAACAATCGCCTGAAAAATGACGTTGAGCTTCGAGATATGTAGGCCCTGCTGCCTTAACTGGTTGAGAAGGAAATACTGCTGGTTTATTAGACTGAGAATGTAGTTAACATGGTTTGAAAAAGAAAGGTTAGACTCTAGAATGATTCCAAGCAGCTTGACACTATCCAGCTGTTCAATACCGGGTAGGGGCAGACAGTGGTCTAAAGAACGTTCGATACCAGGCCGCCTAAAAATTATCTCCTTGGATTTGGAGACATTTATGTTTAACTTATTTAGTGTGGCCCACAGCTTACTGCTGTCAAATTCTGACAGAACGCAATGAGGTACAATTCACTTGGGTATACTGATTATATGCCAATTAACACTTTTTTAAACGTCATGCAAGTCAAAATGATTACTATAAGTAATATAGCCTTTATAGGCCCTAGGCCTATAGCCTTTTAACTAAACTTACTAAATATATAATAATAAATAACAAATTGTTCTTTCATCACGATTTCGTTTTGGATTACAAACTATTTACTATTAACTATTAGTTCTGTCATTTACAAAGAACTGAGTTTCCAAGAAAGTTGACAATTTCTTTTACTTCTTAGAAACCAGGACAATTTTGCTCTTTCACACAAGTCGTCGGCACGCCCGGACACACCACATAAAATCGGGACATGTCCCGGGAAACCGGGACGTATGGTCACCCTACTCTAAATATAGCCTAATATGATGCAACGGAACGTCTGGGAAATACCGGTACGTAAAATATACGAGCGAAATTTCGAAAATCCAGAAATAGACCGTTACGCATAACCATTAGCCACGCAGTGACTCCGTGAAATGAAGAGCTGCAGTGTAAAAAAAATCCTGCCATTTTAGTGTTTTTGAAATTAAGCACCGCGATCTACATAGATCCATAAGAATTTTAAGCCTATATCTAATCTATAGGGAAGATTTGTTTGCCACCATATCTATAATAACTATGACGACGATAATTCGTCCTATGACATGTCTATACGACATTAACTCGAGAGTCATTATTATTATTACTTGCTGGGGAAATTTGCTCTTAGAATGAGGGAACTTTTCCTATTCGACAAAAATATAAAAACACTTTAATGTATGAAATGAAATTCAGTAACAAGTAAGTACGCTAAGTAGCTTATTCGCCACTAGATAAAGCAATATAATAATAATAATAATAATAATAATAATAATAATAATAATAATAATAATAATAATAATAATAATAATAATAATAATAATAATAATAATAATAATAATTATAATAATAATAATAATAATAATAATAATAATAATAATAATAATAATAATAATAATAATAATAATAATAATAATAATATGTTCTTTAATTAAGCGCCTCCAAACGCACTGCGCTGTACAGTGAACTTGCATAAATTATAGTAGAAACGGCAGCCACGCAGGGCCGCCTTACATACATGTATAGAGTAGAAGCACATGATAACAGTTTTACAGGAGTCGAATATAATTGTATTTAAGCGGCAGCCACACGGCGCCAACATGGCCTACTATTCATTTAACCACCGCCACCTAGCGAGTGGAAGGGTGAAAAAACCTTACGGATTCTACGGGGTTCGATCTTGGTACCTTCAGCTCTTTACGCCAGTGTGTTATCCATTACTCTATCAACATTTATACTAATACCGGTACATTGGCAGGCTATTGGTGAAGTCTAATAAGACTTATCTCGCCGGCAAACATGCATAATATATAGGGCCTATA
>OY744613.1:17445704-17470704 GCA_963556255.1 Allolobophora icterica | reverse complement strand
ACAGCTTTACAACCTAGCATGTCACATGTTAAATAGCAACAGTTCGACGTAAATACCTTATCTATTCATTGGCACAGCTGTAACACCATCGGTTGTTGAACAACGTTGGTCACGTAGCAGGAGAATATCTCCGCTGGCAGTATCTTGCACGCACAGAGAACCAAAGGACTAAGCTCATTCTACAGTTGGAGCTCTTAGCCTTATTCACGACGCTGGCCCCTTGTTCATTGAGGGACATCAGCACTTGAATAGTCGAACAGAAAGTAGTTCTACATGAGTTCTATTTCTGGAACTGAGTCCTTCATAGACACAGCAACTATTTTGATAAATCTTTTGTTCGATTTGAGAAGACGTTTAAAGGCTCTAAAAAAGTACCTAGATGGGCCTACAAGAAGAGCGTGCTAATCGTCGACACGCCACTCCCACGAACGTTCTTGACGCTAACACTGGACACCGGTAGACAACAAATGTTCAGTTAATTGAGGCTCAGGTTCTGTCTTTTATAACTCGGACCCGTATTCGGAATCATCATCTATCATCACTGACTCGCATTCCGAATAGTCGGACAATCCGAATCCGAATGAACCCGATTCATACTGATCAATATGGTTCAGGGACTCATCGCTGATTGTCAGCTTCTGTATCATGACCCTGGCCTTCATGAAGGTACCTATTTCTTGATCTTTTATCTTCTGTTTCTGTTGGTATTGGTAATTCTTCTTGGGACAGTGGTTCATCCAGTGATCTCCGACAAGACCTCCACTGTCGCAGAAGTAGCAGCGTGCATCAGTCAGACCATGAGCCCAGGGACATTTCCTCGGACTGTTCATGAAGGCGCAGCGTCTGCCCTGCACGTTCCGACACATCCTCGACTTATACTTCTCGCCCAAATGACTACTGTTAATCTCGAAATGTTCCTTCTCAGCGCGGGTGTGACGACAGTGACAATTCTTTCCCAGTCGACAGCTAAACTTGTGGGCGCACCTTTCTTCCACGCCCCCTTCATCATCATCGTCGTCATTGTCTTCTTCCTCATCTTGTAACTTATTGCTGTCAGTAACCTTACGGTTCGTAAATGCAACTCGGTAGCAGAATCCGTGTTGGAATTCTATGATCATATTCCTCTTATCCGTCTCTATCTGGAACTGATTCTTGTAATCCACTAGCATAACGATCTTGACCATCCTCGGGTCGTGGTCTGGGCGAAGATACTGACAGGGCCGTTTGATTAGATTTACCACCTGGAAAGACAAACGTCTGGCGTCATCCTCCTTCTGAGGTAGGATGTATTCGAATGTATAGCAGGGGTGATCGCCCTCTGATTCGCTCGACCAACGCGACTCGATGAAGTAGATCGACGGATTTATCTCACTCAGCTGGTCCAGGGTTATCAGTTTCGCCCCTTTGTGTTGGTTTTCACTAACAAATTCCCTCACTCTTTCCGAGATGGATGTCTCCCAGCTGACTACTTCCAGCTTCCACCCGTGTTTGTGCACCTTACGAAGTGCCTGCAGATAGTCACGGTCTCCGCTTACGATGATGAAAGTGACCGAACCTGGCTTCAGATGGGGTGGTTGAAATCTAAGACAGGCGGCTTTGTCCACCACATCGGCCGCTAGGGTGGAATCGACCTCCTTTTCCCGACCTTTATGACACCGGTCGAAGACTCGAGGCTGTATTCCCTCCTCTTTCATTGCCAGCCAAACAGCATAATTACTCAATGATCCAGAGCCGTAGAGGTTTTTACACAGAATAGGTCGATTCTTGGCCAGGACTTTGATCAGTTCACCGAATTCGATGCGAAAACGACGGTCCTGTCTGACGACGAGGTCGTGTTGTTTGGCCATGAATTTCATTCCTTCAATGAAGAGATTCGAATCGTCAATGAAGATGCAAACCTTTTCTTCACGTTTCGACATCGTTGACAGCAATCCTCTGAATTAACAGAAATGTTTTGCTAATTAGTTATTAGATTTATTGTAGTCGTGTGTAGTGAGGATAGAAGTCAACCCAGCTTGGAATTGTGAGCAGTTTGCGTGGAGGGAGATAGTGAGAATGAGAGTGAGGAAGGCAGGGAGGTAGGCATACAGACAGGGAGGCAGGCAGGGAGGCAGATGGGGAGGCAAGCATGGAGGCAGATGGGGAGGCAAGCATGGAGGCAGACAAAGGGCAGAGTGAGAGACAGGGAGAGAGATAGAGATAAAGAGAGAGAGAGACAGCGAGACAGAGAGAGATAAAGGCAGAGACAGAGAGAGAGAGAGAGAGAGAGAGAGAGAGAGAGAGAGAGAGAGAGAGAGAGAGAGAGAGAGAGAGAGAGAGAGAGGGACAGAGGGATAATGCATGCATCTGCTTATTCTTATTAAAGAAACTTATTCAGCTCGCTGTATCGATAACTAGTGAGTCCTGTGTCGGAGTCTAAACCAACGTTTCCGAAAGTGTGTTCCACGGAACCCGATGGTTCCGTGAAGGTAAGACAGAAAAAGGTTCCATGAGAAAATTTAATAATTATTGTTTGAAGGTGATGTTACATTATAAACCAGACTCCGAGGTGAAGACAATGGTTCCATTGAAAATTTAATTTAAAATGATTTCTTACCTAATTGTCATGGATTAAAACTATATATATATGTTTATATATTTATATATACCCCGATAACTGTTTATAAATATTAGGCCTATACCAAAATATGTTTGCTTAGGTCGGGAAATCATTAAACATTTTCTGATCAAGAGTTCCATAAAAGATTGGGAACCTCTGGCCTATAGACTGTATATATAGCGAACAGTTACTGTTATAATTATGGCATAACCACAGTTCCAGTACTAAGACTAGTCTTATGGCCGCGAATATTCTTACAATCAGACAACTTTAATTGATACTCAGCAACAGTCGATCTCCATTCAGGCGAATCCGAAACACCAGATTCAAACGCCTATTTAGATAAGAAACATTAGATACTCACCCTTATGAAGGATTCAACAGTCCTAGATATCGTGGTATTCAAAATGCCTAGTTAGGATCCGCCTATCGAAAAACTCCTACAAGCACAGTTCGTGACTTCCTATTCAAATACAGATGAGTAACACTTCTCATGACACAGACCTCAAACGCCATTAAATAATGGTTATTAACAATTGCGTTTCAGATACGTTCAGCATTAGGCTACCGCGGCAACTTCTGACTCCCATGACCACTCATCTGGAACGGACGAAAACCGTAGCGACGACGGAGACACCGTTAATGCTGGCAGTCACTTGTCCAGCAAACTAGCACGAAATGTAGCCTAATGTCTTCTTCATAGGTATAACACAATAACCTACTACTGCAGGCCATAAAGTTGAAGTGAATATATATCCCGCAACTAGTAACAGGTGTGACAACGTCACAGGCATAAATCTATCGATCAGTTGCATCGATTAGCGAAAACAAATATGGCGACTGTTTACGAACGTAGAGCGACAGCCTTCGCTATCTTCTGTTCTGAACAAGCAGATTCGAAATCAAAACGTTTAATATTAACGTATCAGTCTCTCGAAGATATATTGCGACTGGCTGCTGAATCTGTAGACAGATCCTTGAAGCATATCCATAATTATGATCCTCGGCACTAAGCGAGTCTATAGTATAGCCTAAGGCCTAGAATCTAAGTCTGTTATTCCTTGCGCTTAGGCTACTTGCATGCGTATAGGCCTTCACGCACCGGCCTATCGTGCTGCCTGTTCTTCAGGCCTGTGTAGGCTTTTTCAATACAGCTCAATGGAGAAATAGCAACGTACCTGTTATGATTCGCTATACAGAGCATACACAGGCCTATTTAGGTCTGTAGATCTAGGCCTACATATAGTGGCCTAATAAAAAGTAATTCGCACCCAGTTTTTGCTTTTGTCGATAATTATTTTCTGTTTAGCGTGAACACAGTAGGCCTAACTAGAATTATATTTAGACTTAAAAGAAGTATATCAATGGAGCAGATTCACTTGATAGAGCGAGTCCGTGATAGCCCAGGCTGTAAGGACCGCGAAAATGCTTACATGGTAGGCTAATAAACACCTATAATAATAGTAATATAACAATAACGGTTAGAGCAACAATAACAATATTATTATTGTCAATAATAATCACATTAATAATAGAAATCACATTTATGCAAGGCTCCATACCAAGATGGCTGCTACTACCTTTGCTCCGGCGTTAGGCTATAGGCCTATTAATACATTCACCGTTTGTTTTTCGACGATTTTCTAGGTTGGGCTTTCTATTTTCACGCTGGTCTGTTCACAGTCAACTCAGAGTACACTGTTCTTGGTGTCCCGCTTTCTAAGACAATACACTCTTGAGCAAATTATTATATCTAGGTGCAACATGAAGGCTTGAGGATATCACTATGGACACGGTGGATTCAATTTCTGGAAAGCGTCCCTAAGCCATCCAAAACATGTGCTTTCCATGTGTGGACCACCCGTACTTGAAGAAATTTGATTCTCTGCTACAATCTACAATCTACAATCAAAACTCAATTTGTCCCTCTGAGAACTATATATAATGGTTGCAAGCGCCCCTACTAATCAAGGCTGGAGGTGTGGGCATTTGTTGGGTGATCTTGCTTGCGTACCTCGCCTTTCTGGTTGCCACTGCAGCACCTGGTATCACAAATCCTTCATGCTTAACAAACTTCAGGTACCCGAGGACACTTCTGATGGTTCACTAGCGTGTTAACTGTACAATGCCTAGCCTTTTAATCCACAAGCAGTCTTACTGGAACACACCCTTAACTAACGAGATTCCAACATTCCTTGTACCTCAGTCACTGACTGATGTAGGCCACTGAACAAGACTTAGGGCGGTAGCGAAACCACACGTGAGCGACTGTTTCTAATTTAAGCATTGCTGCTTGTGGTCTTAAGATTAGACCTATTATACGTCGTGAGGATTGCATTAATCATCAGGCTTTGCGTGGGCATTCTGAGTGTCCATTCATGGATTTTCTCACGGCCAGGTTTTCTCTTAGACCTGGTCCGGCCGTCATGCCTCAATGATCTAATCTGTATGGGATGAGTTTTTTGGCGAAAAATTATGATAATATCTCTGAGGCAAACTGAAAGGTGATCGATGATACGAAAGCAGATTTGGTTATTTAAGCTTAGGCCTACACGAAACCGTGAGACAGTTTTAATACTTGACCGACTGCAACGCGACGAAATGTTTAATGTTCTTCGTCGTAATTTAGGCCTATCCCGATCCTGACACGGCAACGTAAAAGACTCGTTTTCTTCAACAATAACCCTGAATAGTATTGTAACCTAGACTTGCCACCTACTGAAATTCAAGAATATTATAATCGAAGAGCGTTTAAAGACATGACAATGTGCTCATAGGCGTAATTTGTGGGGGGTACGAGGGGTACCCGTACCCCCCACTTTTTGGACTGGGGGGTACTGTACCCCCCACTTTTTAAACAATGTCAATCAATATTTTATTATTGTGCCTTCTCAGAGAACGCAGTCACCACCAAAAATACGAAAATACTTAGATACACAGGTAAACCGACAGCCAAAATTGATGAGAATACTGACAGGGAATATGTTCAAAATGGGCGCCATGCGAAAAGCTAAAGTGGAGAAGAAATTGGTACCCCCACTTTTTAGACCAAAGTATTGGTACCCCCCACTTTTTAGACTAAAGTTACGCCCCTGAATGTGCTACATTTCTGGATGTGGTTTTGTTGGGAACTACTTTCGATTTCGTGTTTTTTCACTGCACGTCAGTTATGACACGCGATATAGTGACCCAGATGTTCGAAAGCTGCTCATTGGTAATCGATCAACAGTGAACAGAGGTTATTGCGATGGACGAAGTAAGTAAGTAAGGAAGTAGGTAAAGAAGGAAGGACGATGCCTGAAAATAAGAATTGAAGAGGCAATGGGGAGACTGAGGAAAGCTAAGGCTAAAATATAAAAGTGAATGCAAAGCTAAAATATTTTGATGGCATCAAACATCAACCGATGATTCGTTGAATATCTCGTGTAATTATGAAAGAGATTATTGCATATGGCCTGAACATGTTAAAAAATGACCTGTTGGATCAAATATTTTACCTAGTGCACATTCAGCACGCTCAACAAACAATCCATTGAAAACATCTTACCAAGACTTAACAAAATGCCCAGTTAACTTGTAGGTGAATCACTGGGGACGACTCAGTTGCGAATGAGCCGACTAAATGACCTAAGCCTTTATTTACTCAAACTCATAATTAAGTCAAAGACGTAGGCGAACGAGCAGTTGCGGAAGCACGTTCCGCGCTTACATAAAAAGAGACAGGCACAGAATAGGCCTACATAAACAAGATACACGTACATACATTCATACATACATTTTTGTATCTGGTTGATTCTTAAGGAGTGGTAGTTATGTGTAACTGTAGCCAGCTTCTAGACGGATGGTTAATCATGTTATGCTTGACCAGTTTCTGAAAAGGTGGGTCAGTCTAAGTTTATATAAGCTTCGTGCATACATAAAACTTGGCATTTGGTTTTTGGTCTGACGAGACCCTGTTTGTTGGTTGTCTGCCAGGGCTCCGTTATTAGACTTTTTAGGAGAACCGAATGAGGCTACTTCTGTTAGTTAAGACGTCGGGTTCTTTGTCTCTTGCCATCTGTAACCGACCAAGTTGCGTTTTCTGTGAGGCTGTTTGTTAAGCCAACTCGTTGACTGTTGCTGTTTTGTCGCACTGCTGTTTGGTGGACTGTCTATCGTGTTGAACATTTCGAAAGGTATTACTGTTGTGCATTCATCATCATCATCATCAGTTCCTGACGCCAGCCATTTGACGGCGATGGGTACGAGTAAATGATCTCCATTGTCCTCGGTCATTTGTCAAGTCTATTGCCCCCCTTAACGTTAGTCCAAGTGATGTTATGTCCTCAGTTATATTATCTATCCAGCGTAGCCTTTGTGTCTTTTCCCTTTGAATCTTGCATGTAGTGCACTGTGTGGGATTCGGTCAACTGGCATTCTCTCTACATTTCCAGACCATCGTTGTGCATTATGATGTTGTAAATGAAATAATTTATCGTAACTCAAGCGATAAGTTCTCATCATAGGCGGGCCTCTTAACAGCATATAGACAGACATATAGAGATCCAAACATGCATGCAAACATACAATAAAATATATTGTTTGGGATGACTGCAAGAAAAAATCTCTTTTCATTCACATCTAGGGGCCTACCTGTGTTACACATAACATAGCGCCTTCGCAAAAGGTTCTTAGAAGGTTCCTAGCATTTAAATGTCACTGTAACTGAATAGACACTCGTGAATCTTTTCACTGCATAAAGAATAACTCACGTGATTGATAAATTATTTAATAGGAAACAACTTGTGTAAAGATTAAGCTGTGCAACTAACGACAGAAATTTTAGGCTAAAATCAAATGGCTCTTATCAACGCTCAGCATTAATCTTGTCACTTCTAAACCAGTGATGGGCAATAGTTAACTAAAAAGTTGCTAACTATTAGTTTAACTAAAAAATTTAGTTAAGGAAGAAGTTTAACTAGAAAAAATAGTTTAGTTAAAACCATAGTTTAACTAAAAAATTTTAGTTGCTAACTAAAAAGTTTAACTAAAAAAATCAGCAAAATGCAACTATTTTTCCACAGTGAACATTGAACACTGTCAGCAAAAAAACATTTTAACACTGCATGGTTTTAGCATTTACAGCCTGTGTTTTCAAATTCATACACTACTTACAGTGCACATGTAACTGTATGCCAGAACAGTACACATTGCATAGTCTGAAGGTGAAATTGTCATTGACGCTTTGCATTATTACAGTTCACTTAACGTCTTTTATTGCAAAAATGTTTGTCGTAAATAGTTGGAAAAAGTTTAACTACTTTTTTTTAGTTTAGTTAACTAATTTCCAAAATCAGTTGCCAACTTTAGTTTAACTACTTTTTTTAGTTGGAAAATAGTTTTAGTTTAACTAAAAAAAATAGTTTAGTGCCCATCACTGTTCTAAACTAACAACAATGTGACGTAGTTAAGCTGCACTAACACATTTGATAAAGCATATCACAGGAAGTAGCACATCAACACTGTAACGACGAGATTGTACTAAAAACTCGTCGTTAAAGGGTTGGTGTAAATAAACTCGATTTGAATGTATTTACATAAAGGATAAGTTAATGGTAGACAACCATTTTAGTATACAATTTTGCCTGATATAAATGTTCAGAAAGTGTTTCTAGTGTAACGTGTCTTCTCATGACAAAGCAGATACATAAAAAATTATCACTGAAGAAACCTTTCCAAATATACAAATCCAATACATTCAGTGTTATTAGCTAACTAATTTATCGAGCAAAGCTAAAGCTAAAATATAAAAAGGAATGCAAAGCTAAAATATTTTGATGAAATTTCTCTCAAACATGCATTTGAACTCAGGTCTTCATTTTACATCGTCTAGTAATAGTATCATTACATGATGACTAATAAAACATAGACGCTAAGACAGCACAGCACATTTTTCAACTAATAACAAAATTAATTCGCAGTTTTTGACGTGGAAATGAGAGCATAAACTGAAGAGGGTCCACGTTTTTCTTTTATCTATTTGCGGCAATAACGATAAGCAGTGTTTAATCTAGACGTCTCTGGGGGGTGAAAGTTTCCCCAGGATTGAAGTTTCCCCCCAGAGGCTGGTAATATTGTAATGGAGAGACGTTTTCGGGGTAGAAAACCCCCCAGGATTCGAGGATACATGTTCGGCCCCCCCCCCGGAGAAGAGTAATATATAAGACATGGTAAAGTTTGTGAGGGAAAAATTCTTGAAAAAGGGGTAAATGACTAAAAAAAAAAGGTCATCAACTTTTTTGGAAGATGAAATGAAATTTCCCCAAAAGTTTAAAGATTTTCGAAGACGGAAGAAATTTCCGAAAAAGGTCGCCCTTGACGGCGGTCCCCCCAGAAACCTTGTTTCCCCTCCCACAGGAGGGGACTAGATTAAACACTGAACGATAAGGCTTTATTTTGCATGGGTCCTTGAAATTGGCCTGGATGAAACGTATGTACAAATACACGTGACTGAAAATAAATCAGTGCAAATATATGAAGGAAATACGCTTTAAAATGAAGCTGAAAGTGTTGATTTCGGTTTTGAACTTAGGCATATATTGTAGGCTTACTTTGAAATCAGCGCGAGCAGTTTCAACCCAGCATCACAATGAAAGTTAGTCAAGTAAAAGGGATAACTGCGCACACGTATCTCCGTGGTTAAAATTGTCAGCAAATGCACTAGGCAACAGTTTATAGTGATATTTAAACAAACATGAAATTTTCCGTAGTGTCCTCCAGTCGTTGCAAGTAAAAATGCATAGTTTGGTGCTAAAAGATCAGTGCAACATTAACATAATAAATTATAATATTGCCTTTCTACAGAATTACATGTATGATCCTTTGAAGAATATCGATTTGATATACAGATATTAGATTACTGTAAGTAGGCCTAGATTTATTAACTATTCCTAAAGCTCCATGATCAGTTTAAATTACATACACATATCACCTAATCTATACTAATCTAATGTAGTCCATCTCTGTCTAATCACAATCACATACAAATGCCTCAATTCATGAGGCCAAAAGTGTTTACGCTTACAAAAATGAAAATTTATCTTCCATTGTAACTCAGTGCTTGCGTTGACAACCGAAAAACACTCAGAAGGAGCTTGTAACTGGCTATGCTATTTAATTTGTTGATATTAGGGGCCTACATTACCTTACGTCTTACGATCAAAGTATATACTGAGTCAATTGTCTTATGCATTATGCAGATTGCCCTCTGAGAGAAATTGACAATTTCGAAGATATCCGACGTTTTCTAATAACTATGAACTTTCTCTTTCTGTCTCTCTCTGTCTTTCTCTTTCTCTGTTTCTCTCTCTCTGCCTCTCTTTGTCTGTCTCTCTATCTCTCTCTCTCTCTCTCTTTCTTTTTCTATTTCTCTCTGCTCATAGATTCCAATCTAATCGAGTATGGTAAAGTTAATAGTCGTTTTCTAAATGTATTGAGGAGTGTCTCATTTTTTATCCGGTCTTACTTGATAATCTTCGGTGTTCATCTGTCTACTTACAAAAAAATTTCTCTATCTATCTCTTTTCCCACTGTTTTATTCCATCTCAGTTCCTTTTCTATTCCTTACCCAATCAAACCTTGATTGGACTTCCGGACAAAGATAATAAAAATTATATCTTGCGCATCCTCTATAAAAAATTGAGTACATTCCACAACAACCCATAACCAGCATAACTTTAATTTATATTATTTACATTATCTATTCTCTTTTTCATGGTTGCGGTGTGCTAACCAGTTTTGCCTAATAAACGAATATACATACATATACATACATACATAAACCTGCTCGTTATCTGCCTCGTCTCGTGAGTCTTTCGACGCTATATTCTAACCCTGAAATTTAGCTTTAATACACCTCAATAATTTATTTGTTTTCAGGATTTTCACCCGTTGGCTACTGTGTCGGGTGCACCTCTAATCTTTAAGAATCTTTCCGAAGGTTGTCATGTTTGAAAGAATTACTAATTAAGAGCTCAGTAAACAAAAACTGTGACATATAGTGATAGCGACTGGAACAAATTGAATAGTTTGAAATTACGATCCTTCAGGTGCAGACTTCAGCGATTAGAACCCTTTATTTGGACACTGGTCCATCCAATGGGCGCCCTCAAGACCTCCCAGTTCACAGTTGTAACAACGTGCCTCAGATTCACTGTGAGCATAGCAGCATTGCTTTGGATTTCTCTGATACTGACATCTGTTGTTTTCAGCATAGCCGCAGAATTTTGCTTTGTATAGTTTACCCAATTTCTGAGGGTGGTTCTTGAAGTGTTCCTTTTCGGCATCGGTGTGAGCATATCGACAGTTCTTGCCAAGACGACAGACGAACCTAGAAAATGAAATATTAAATATTAAAAATTAAAATAAATATTCATCCAACCGTTTTCAGCAATTGAAAAATATAAATAGCAATAGACATAGGCCTATCTAGCAAATTGACTATTAGTTCAGAATCTACTAGCAATTTAAATACAACTACAATTGGCTACAATATAATTATAATTATAATTACAATTGTAATTTTTTATTGACAGTGCTTTTTCATTAAATGAACGTCCCACAAAGTGAACACAGACATTCGCCTCGTTTCATCGTCAACCACCCCAAAAGTCACAGGCACCTTCGAGAGGCTCTTTAAAATACGCTTTATAAAAGCCCAAATACATACATACGATATAATGGTCACACATACATGGACACATGCGTACATAGATACATAGATACACATAGGTTCATACATAGATACATATAGGTTCATACATAGATACATACATAGAAAAACATAAAAACACAGATAGGCCTACATACATACATACACGTGAGTACCTAAAAGGGGTTATATTAAGGTCGACGGAAAAGTCGGCTGAGGCACAAACGCTACCACAGGAATCAAATAATTGCAGGACAAATTTTAACATTTTGATACTCATTTACTAATCCAGAAAGGATGGATGGCTCAGGAAGCACCATAATGCCTGTATGACAGAGATGGCCACTAAGTCAAAGACTAACTGGATTCAGCGTTGCATAACGCTACTGTGTCTGCCCGCGTTGCAGTAACGGCGACAAGCCGCCAACCAAGATGAATGACGAAATAAGTATACAGGTAGTTGATAAAAGTAAACCGCTCACCTATAAATGCACTGATCAGAAAATTTCTGTTTAGACTTTTGTCGTTTTGCGCCAACGACTTCGAACTCGGCCTCCCCAGAGTCTTCTCCTCCTCCTGCTCCTCCGGAAGCATCATGTCTTGTGTGGTGCTTGGATTCCTCCTCTTCCTCCTCTTCGAAGTATTTGTAATTGAAGAGAAGGTCGTTCTGCCACATGGGGTTCTGTTCCTGTATGAACGTTACGAAATCTATGATCCTCTTGCATCGTTTGGCAAATTTCGCTTTGATTCCTTCGTACAGAGTGTCCGTGCTGTATTTGCCTTCCTTCTGGTCAGTAATTATGATGATCATCACAATCTTCGCATCCTTCTCTGGGCGATGTAGGTACCAACAAGGGAACTTAATCGTATCAGTGACGTCAGAGTTGAGCTGTTTTGCCTCTTTCTCCTCAACCGACTTCTTATACTCAAAGGCGATGGTGCGATCTCTGGGAAGTCGTTTGTGGGCCGTCCATCTGTCAGCAAGGAAATAAATGTCTGGATTTTTGACCGCTAGAGTGTCTAGTAGAATCAGACTGACACCTCTGCTTTGATTGCTCTGGACATAGTTTCTTACTTTCTGTGAGAGACAGTTTTTCCACGCGGCGATCTCCAATTTCCAGTTGCGCTTCAAGACCTTTTCGTAGGATGGCAGATAGTCGCGATCACCTCCGATAATGATGAAGGTCACAGAGCCCGTTGGCTCTCGATCTCGAAGCTCGCAAGACTGCTCGGTGACATCGGCCGTAAGCGATGTGTCCAACTCTTTTTCATAGTCCTCCGAGTTCCTTTGGAACGTATCTACAAGTATTCCTCGGCTCCGGATCTCCTGCCAAAGTGAGTCGTTCGGTGGGGGTTCGGACCCGTACAACTTCGCATAGATCTTCTCACGTCCTTGGAGCAGCGCGTCGACCATACGACCGATGTCGATTCGAAACCGGATGTCCTGGGGGACTGACGCTCGAAGGTTCTTGTGGCGAGCAAAGAATTTCTGGCCTTCGATAAATAAGTTGGAATTATCGATGAAGACACAACATTTCTGGTGGACGCTTGTCATCTTTAGGAAGTTCCACTCTTGACCTTTTAGACCTCTGATAACAGCCTCAGTGTTGCAAGTCCAAGATGAAGACGAACTTCAAGCATTCAGCAAATCAAATTCCGTTCTGTAGGTATTCGAAGTTGATCTACAGTTCAATGGAGTGATTTGAACTGTTAACAAAAACGCAACTCCTTGTCGGCTTTGCATACGATTAGTACCCGGAGTCAGTCGCTAAGGAGTTAGCGACTGACTTGATGAGTTAGCGACTGACTTAGCGACTCAGTCGACTAAGTCGCATGCTTATCGACTGACTAAGTCGCTTAGACTTATCGACTGACTTAGCGACTTGCTATCGACTTCTCAGGTAATCAGGTATGTCTTTTGGACATACCTGATTACCTAACAATATAATGGATTTTACCGCATACTGTACTGACCGTGCCATCATTTCCGTGGGCATTAGATCGGACCCATATGGGCTTTATACAGGTCCAAGATCGGAAATTGGCTCCGCTCCATGTTGGCATGCTGAAAGAGGAAAGACCGATGACTGTGAAAATTAAGGTTAGGCCTAATGTGAATTCGTGAAATTGAGTGCTTGATAAATCGAATGAAGCGAGGAGGGCTTAAAGCATACCCGATCTTACTGACAACCAGTTGACCGAAACTGTTGACGCATGCCTCTTTCAGGCAGAGAACGAGAATCATGTAGGCATATCCGGCACTTATTCCCAGTGTGAGAATTGTAGAAAAAAAACTTGGAAATTTAGTGGAGTTGAATTTTTTATTCGTATTTTGCAAACTGATGTCAGAGAAATTTGAAAGCAGCAGATTTCAACCCTAGCAGTTTTGCAAGTCGAACTCGAATCAAAATCAATTCCTTTGTTGAGAAAATTCAAAATGCATACATGATACACCATGAAAATATCTTCACTTTGTCAGAGATTCAGAATCAAATAATGCTAAATTACACCAGCACAAATGAGGGAGTTGGAAACGACCCCTGGGGTTACCAATGAATACTTAACTGTGGGGCCCTAAGATAGACTAGGGGTTGAACCCCAAACCACCGACAGTTCTCACCCTGCTTATTCCCCCTCGTCGTAATGATTAAAACCAATAGAATGCATAAATTCACTTTACCAAAATACGACAAAAGCAACGGTATCCCACGTATTCTCTATAAGAAGTCTTACTAATACATGTAGATCAAGCCTAATACATGTAGATCAAGCTCTTTCTCTTATAATGTACCAAGTTGCGGCATGTCAGCTTGTTTTTATCAACAAATGAATATGTACTGTATTGTATTGTATTGTATTGTAATGATCGTCAAATGGAAACTTGGAAACCGCGATTAAAACAACAAGCAAAATATTAAGTGAATGAAGTCGCTAGCAGTCGATAGCTTAGCGACTGGTTGCGACTTGAGGGCTTAACGGCGGCGGCGGCGGCGGATGGCGGCGGCGCCGGCGACTACATACGATCTGTCTTGTTTTAGATCGAAGATGACCATAAAACAGCTCGCTAGTAAAATTCTGTTCTGATGGTCGTCGATATTAAGCCACAACTAAACTTCTTTAATTCACGTCTGCTAATAAGATGATATTTTATGTTTTCGGAAATTCGGCAAATATTTAAGAAAACTAAGCTTGTCTCCTTGAAAGCCCGCCGTTTCAAAATTAACAAAACCGAAAGCAAAGGCTTGTAATGGCTGCACTGCTTGATATTAATAATATTCGATTTCTGCTAATGCTGAAAGTCTGGGATATAGGCCTACATGATGCTGGTAAACTCCAGATACTTGCTGTGGAAATGAAAATTTTTGCTTTGCTTCTAAATATATAATGCAACTGGGAAATACCGGTACGTAAATTATACCAGCAAAATTCCGAAAATCCAGAAATGGATCTACGCATAACCATGATTAACCGCACAATATACCCGTGAAATGACGGCTGCAGTGTAAAGAACTCCTCTCGTTCCAGTGTTTGAAGTTAAACACTGCAACCTACATAGATCCATAAGAATTTAAGGCCTACATAATCTATATAATATAATAGTAGTAGTAATAATAATAATAATAATAATAATAATAATAATAATAATAATAATAATAATGATAATAATGATAATAATAATAATAATAATAATAATAATAATAGGGCTAGACCTCTGTGCCCCACATCAATGCCAGTGCGGAGAGATCGCTGATCCGAGTGGGCACCACGGGTTGGTTTGTAGACGGTCAGTGGGAAGAGCTGCGCGTCATTTTGCAGTGAATGATGTCATCTGGAGAGCCCTAATGAAGGCTGAGGTTCCAAGCGCAAAAGAGCCGCCGGGTCTGTTTCGCACCGATGGCAAGAGGCCGGATGGGGCTACACTGGTGCCTTGGGCCAGGGGCAGGTACATCGCCTGGGATGCGACAGCCGTCCACACGTGCGCAGCCTCCTACATCCACCTGACGTCAGCAGCGCCCGGTGGGGCAGCAGAGCACGCAGCAGACCGGAAATGCGCCAAATATTCGTCACTCCCCGTAACGCACGAATTTATCCCGGTGGCCATCGAGTCGTTGGGTCCCATCAACCGTTCGGGCCGGGAGTTCTTGTTGGAGCTGGGACGACGCATGGCGACCGTCTCAGGAGACCCTCTAGAGACCAGACACCTTTTTCAACGTTTATCGATATGCACGCAACGATTCAACGCAGCAGCCTTCAGAGGCACGTTTACGCAAGTCACCGAGGACGAGGACATCTAACTCCAGTGTGGGAACGTATTAAGGGATAGTTTCTAAGAGCTTGAGGGATTCTTTTTACCTCGGGCGTTAAAAAAAAAAAAAAATAATAATAATAATAATAATAATAATAATAATAATAATAATAATAATGATAATAATGATAATAATAATAATAATAATAATAATAATAATAATAATAATAATAATAATAATAATAATAATAATAATAATAATAATAATAATAATAGTCTGGCATTTATAACGCGCCTAAACAAAAAGACATCTTGCATCTAAATAGAAGATTTATGTGCCGCAGTATTTATAATAACTACGACGACGGTAATTCGTCTTACTATGAGACGTCTACGAGATTAATTCGAGAGTCACTATATTACTTGCACGGGCAAGCTAGCTCCTAGAAGAAGGGAACTACTCAATCAGAATAAATAAGTAATTTAATGTATTAAATGAAATTCAGTTACAGGTAAATGAAAATGTAATAATAAAATGTGGAGTTGAAACCCATAATGAACATACCGCAAAAGAAGTAAAGCTCTCCAAAGTAAAAGATCTCCAGCCACGCAGCGATTCGAGTAGGACATGGTTCCCAGCTTGAATGCTGCAATCGTTGGGCCCAGGTTTATGTAGACTTTCTCCGCGTGCAGAGGCGGCGATCCGGGGGAGGGGGTGAGGGGGACAAGAACCCCCACCTTTAACAGTGGTAGGACACAGTATGCAGTTGTCCACTGAAATTTTGAAGAAACACAAGAGAGGTGAGCGCGAAAAACTTTTTCACCGCTTCTTGACCAGATCAGTTCAAAAGTGTCTCGTGTCCCCCCACCTGTCAAACAGATTACCGCTCCTACGAAGAGAAAATGCCACCGACGTTAAATACCAAACTATTTATGCAGCGCCAGGCGTTTCCACTACAGCACCATTAATATAATTATAACTATTGAATAATGAAAAGGGTCGATGCCATAATTATAGAAAATCGCGTACATTCACATTTGCATTTATTATATAAGGCGTAAATTGACATTCGCATCGAAGTGAAATGCAATGAAAACTCTAATTATATATAGTTGATGTTTCCAAAATATGTAATCGCCTTTTGTGAAACAAATATAGATTCACATGCGTACTATCAGGAACTGAGTAATTAGGTTACTGAACAATTAGGCAACTATTGATTTTAGTAACCTAAGATTTCAATAGAACTGAGTTCACAGGAGTAAGAGATAAAAGATCTTTAATACAAAATAACGTACAATGAAGATGACAACAGTTTAAATAATGAGGTGGATATTACAATGTAAGTGAAATGATAATTATTAAGGTGAAGAATATTTATCTAGTCTCCGAATAGATGTGGCAGTACTTACAGGAATCGGTCAGTCTGTAGAGTTCAGATAACTGCTCTCTTCAGACTAGACTTTAAGCGGCCGGGGCCAGTAACATAGCATCCTTGGTTTATATAGTCCTTGGTCAGTGAAGAGTACAGCTAGCAAGCGCAGCTTCCCTGCTTAGCAACGAGCGACCGTTAAGAAGCACGATGTGTGAGCTATGCAACTAGTAAGAAATCTGATACAGGACTGGACATGGAGCCTAAGAATATACTCTTTCCAGATCACACAAAGCAAATATATATATAATATATATATATATATATATATTATATATATATTACAGATACAGCTCCGTGATAGTACTTAGACCCACTCTACAAGCATGCATACATAAAACATACACAAAATGTACATATATGCATTACATACACACATACATAAATCTACGCAGACATGCATATATATATACATGATCTGCATGTATACATACATACTTGTATATGCAAGTGCACATACAAGTACGCACGTATGCATACTTGCTAGTGTGTATGCACGAACGTGCGTTTTTCATACGTACATACCTTAAAATAAACATATAAAAATCCATGCATACATACATCAAATCAAATCAAATCAAAAAAGTTTATTGCAACCAATAACAACGAAATCACATCAACTTTGAGCACAATTAAACTGATACTAGCTATTGGTAGCAATGGGCGGCCCCAAGGGATACAATCCCGCTAAACGGGTCCCCCAATATCCACGTAACGGCTTCAAGATGTATGGCTAGTATTCTCTGGATTAATTTTAGGAATAAACTTAACTAATCTTAACTAAATTCCTTAACTAATGCTTCCTGGCCCGGCCCCGGTGCGTATGCATTCCAATGGTCTACATACATAAGTATATGAATGTATGCAGTATGAGAATTGTAGAAAAAAGACTGGGGGGGTTAGACCTTGATTCATGTGGAGTTTGGGTGTGAAAATGAAGACTTTACTATGGGGTCCTAAGAAAGACTAGGGGGTTGAACCCCCTAACCCCCCGACAATTCTCACCCTGAATGTATGTATATTGGTATGTATCAATCGAGTCTAACGACCCTTTCGGTGTGACACCGCAACAGTATACCCATGTAAGTTTCAGTATGCAAATCCAAATGTCTGTGATTTACTGTTGTGATTAAAAAAATGGCGCAATCGATGAGTCAATTTGTCAAGACACTTAATGCAGCCGTATTATTAACCCCCTCAGACATCAGCACACAGATTCTTTTGTCGTAATGTTGCGATCCTCTATCACGAGTTACGTCTTCATGCTTTGGCGATTTGCACACACACACACACACACACACACACACACACACACACACACACACACACACACACACACACACACACACACACACACACACACACACACACACACACACACACACACACACACACACACACACACACACACACACACACACACACACACACACACACACACACACACACACACACACACACACACACACACACACACACACACACACACACACACACACACACACACACACACACACACACACACACACACACACACACACACACACACACACACACACACACACACACACACACACACACACACACACACACACACCACACACACACACACACACACACACACACACACACACACACACACACCCACACGCACACACACCCACACCCACACTGCATTTTAGATATGCTACACATAACACTGCACGCGAAAAATGTACCAGTAATTTGCAGACAGAGACCTATTAAAGCCACACATATTGAAACATTTGACAATTGTCGAAGGTAGACTATAGCTTGATGATGTTTCTTATTTGAAACAGTGATCAGCATAATGGTTTGATAGGCAGCCTATTATAAGAACGTAGTAACAGGAATCCGGCATAATTCACAAGGTAGGTTGCTTTGGATAACCTTTATACTTCATGCCTTTGCTTTGCTTCCAACTAGCGCTGCTATTGAACGTTGGAAACGTAACTCAGCAATTGGAACTTGCAAAATCTTGTGTCTAAATTCTGGATCAAGTACTTGTGTCTATGGGTTTCTAAAAACAATCGCCCATCGCATTAGTGAGCAGGGACATCATTTGGGGTGAGCAGGGGGCATTGCGCCCCCCCCCCCGATTTTTTGAAAAAGGGAAAAAATGAAATGGAAGAAGAAGAAAGGGGTAAAAAAGAAAAAAAGCGAGACTCATTTGCAGCACTGACTTGCAGTTTTACAGATGTAGACTAAATGCAAAGCATTTTAAAGAAACAGCCAAAGAGGTGAAAAAAAATTTTTTTTTACCTCTTTTTGCCCCCCTTCACCCAGAAATAGCTGAAATGACGTCCCTGTTAGTGAGCAGTTTTGAGTGCTGATTCTCCTTCAGTTGTTCGCATACATCGATTTATGTACTTGTTTGTAAAAAAATAGATATTATGGGAGTATTGTTTGAAAGGTATGCTATATTAAGATAGCTGTATATACTTCTCAACTGACTAGAACTCGATATATAGATCCCCGCCCACTGGCTTTTAGGCCCCAACCTATGTTGGGCCACAAATATATAGCTGTTTTAGCTGCTCATATATTGTCGTGACGATGCAACGCGCTGATTATCGTCTGACACGGTAGCCGATTCGTTAGAGTGCTCGCCTTGTGAAGCGGACAGTGCACGTTCGAGCCTCCTCTGAGACGGTTACTGTGTAGAGACCTTGAGCAAGACCTTCAATCACAATTGCTCAGCGCCATCGATTGATGCATGGTCATTATATAATGGCACCTAATAAATAAATAATAATAATTATAATAAGCATAATAGCAAAAGTAATTATTATAAACGTAACCACACCTATTTTATTTGACTTGTAATATCATATGGCGTTGTATTTTATTCCTCTCCATTCCGTTCAACTCTATTCTGCTCTCTGTTGTCCTTTTCTATTCAATGAAGAAAGATAATGTGGTTCTTTTCAGATGTCAGTTCAGAGCAATTACTATTACATCGCTGAAGAAGACGTCTACATCTGTAAAACGTGTTCGGTGCAGATACGTGGAAGACACGCGAACAACGATCCAGAGGCTGTACATCAGACTTTTCCGATGGTTTGTCGACGGCCAACCGTTCGACGTATCCCAGGTAAGTGCGATAAGGTTGCTTACCATGTATCTTTTCCATTACCAATCGATTGTTGGTGAGTCCCAGTGGAAATGGTAAAAGATATGGAATGTAATTGGTAAATGGTATGCTGGAAATGTGAAGTTGATTGGTCTTTCACCGCAGCCTCTGAAGTTTGAATCCGGATGTGAACCGAAAGTAAGGTGACCCTAGAAAACACAAAAGACCGAATCGTTTATTTATCGCTTGAGAGGTTATGAATCATAATTTCGTACGTCTCGCATTCTTGGGTATACTGTTGAGGCGTCAAATCATTTGATTGTCATCGTATGAAATGGTCGAAGTTTGGTCCTACTATAGGCCTATAGATTGCCTCACAATGTCGGATTCCTCTGGTTTATTACCCCGTGACCAGTCACGGTTCAGATATCAGCTTAGAAAACCCTATTGCCAATTCTTAGCACGCGTGCCTCTGTTACAAGCGTCATGCATAATAACATGAGTGCTGAGAACAAACGGCAAGTCCCGCAAATGAACGGGACATTGGAATCGGCTCAGAGGCTCAAGAAAAGAAATAAGCGTAATGCATGAGACCTTTATTTAGTTATCTACTTGTACCATATCACTCTAACCATATGCATGAGACCTTTATTTAGTTATCTACTTGTACCATATCAATATGCTTTTAGACCCAGTGGCTCTACTACTTCGGCATTGATATCTCTTACAATCTCCTAGACATTCTGCATGTTGAGCCATATGTACATCTCTTGGCTTTAGACTTTTCCCGTGCTTTCGACACGGTAAGGCACAACCATCTAGCTGAGCAACTAGCTTCCCTCCCGATCCCTGATTTCCTATTCAACTGGATTCTTGCTTTACTCAATGACCGACAGCATAGCACCAAGTTCCTCGGAGTAATCTCCTCTTACTAAAGAATTAATGCTAGTACCATACAAGGTTCTGGCCTTGGGCCACTCCATTTCCTAGTTGCTATTAAAGGCCTGAAACCTGTTAACCCGATCAACTGCCTTCTAAAATATGCTGATGACTGCTACCTTCTCATCCCTGCATCCGTCGTCCTCACGACCTCAGCTGAACTGGATCACGTCGCAAGATGGGCCGCGTCCAGTAACCTCAAGCTCAATTGCACCAAATCCAAAGAGATGGTCATCAGACGCCCTAACTCCAAACTTACCTGCTACCCCTCCATTGTCAAGTATTACCAGGATCTCTGAGGCGGTCATCCTTGGTGTGACCATGTCGGATTGCCTAGGCTTTGGAACCCATGTCCAACGAATATGCATCAAGGCGAGCCAGTCACTATACGAAATTCGTTGCTTAGTAGCACACGGGCTCTCCGGTCATAGACTACAGAACGTGGTTCGCGCTACCACGCTCACCCGCCTCCTGTACGCCTCCCCTGCATGGTGGGAGTTTACGAGCGCTGAGCAGCGCTCTCGTCTGAGTGCGCTCACAAGAAAGTTGATTCGGTTGGGGTACTTGCCCCCCCCATATTGACCCCTACGATGTTCTCTGTCTGAAGGCTGATAATGCTTTATTCTCGGCCGTTCTCAATAACCCAGGTCACGTTCTCCATGCTCTGCTCCCCCTTGTGAGGGCGTGCACTTATGATCTCCGCCCCCCGCCCGCACGACTGCGAAATCCCCAGAGCTGATAAGATAACCCGTAGGGGTTTCATCACAAGAATGTTATACACCTAATCCAAACTTAATTAGTTAAATCTAACCGAATTTCATCATCACCAATTCATCACAATTTAACTTATCTTTTTCCCTTATTTTGGTTATTGCGCCTCGTTTCGCATGCTCGTGTTTTGTAAGCCGCAGTGCGTCTGCAAGCGGTTCAATAAAGAACATACTTACTTACTTACTTACATATCACTCCTACCAAATGTATGAGGCCTTTATTTAGTTATCTACTTGTACCAAATCACTCTAACCAAATGCACGAGACCTTTATTTAGTTATCTACTTGACAATGTACCAAATCACTCTAACCAAATGCATGAGACCTTTATTTAGTTGTCTACGACATTACTCTAACCAATCAATCGTATAATATCCGATCATAACTGGTGAATTTTGTAGATCCCCGATCACAAAACAACGCAAGCCTGAACAATCACGGATGACATCGTTTACGTACGAACTCCTACGTGATGCAACCGTATCAAATCAACCAATGACTACGAATTGAATGGGTTCCTAAATCAAATTCTGAGATTGACAATCGTGACTTTTGCTTAAATAAAGTATGGTTGTGGGATTTTGTTCAATATAAATCATGCGATATTAGCAAGAACTTGATAACATTTTTGAAGTGACTGTTCCATTAATGTGAACAATTTAAACATTTTGGGAACCATCCACCAGTACATAATTCCTTAGTACCTATTTATCTATGTTCCCACTTAAACACACTTGTTTAGATACATATATGCGCATACACACATACATACATGCATGCAAATACACATGCAGGCATACATGCTACATACATGCATACATGCGGGCCTTGTAAACGGTAATCGTAAGATGGTACCGCCTGCAACAGGTATACGTTTGCAACCATGGTTGGAATTTTGGAAGGGGCGAGTGCTTAGACAGTGGGTGGCGTGAGTTCGCCCATCCTTGCTTGATCTCGTTGGGCAGAGTGAGGAATTCAGTGCAGTCCAGGGCAGTTGAGTAGCGTTCAGTCTGATGTCTGCTATGATCGCGTGATGTTTTAAAAAGAAACCTGAACTTTTACAAGACGTGTTGCTGTTGACATACTGGGTGGGACCCCGTTGGACACGATCTACGACCCAGTATTTTACAACATGCATACATTTAGTCATTCATTCATTTTAAAAATGAAAACGCCCCCTCAAGTTACCTACTCAGAAGCACTCCCAGCCCAACCATGGCAATATAAACTGGACTTAAGTAACTTATAAAAAAACGAAATATTCTTAGGCAACAGGCGCTCTGCAAAGGGAGTTGATTCCATATGGAGGGGCCGACCACAGAGAAGGCACGACGCTGCCTAGTTGCGGTGGTAGAACGAGGAACCAAGATCTCACCCGCAGAAGAAGAGCGAGTGGCTCGGCGGCCAGTCACATGAGAGAAAGGACAGCAAAGCTCACTTAAGTAAACCGGGGCACAGCCAAGAAGGCATCGCCAGATCAACGCAACTATTCTGTAGTTAACGTGTTGCGAGATGGGAAGCCAGTGTAGTGTGTCACGCAAATAGGCTGAGACAGGGGCACGTTTAGGAAGGTGACAAATGATACGCGCAGCAGATCGAAGAACCCGATCAAGACCAGCAGTCAGAGAAAGTGGCAGGCCTACCAGAATCGAGCAGCGATGGTCAAGTCGACTGGTGACAAAGGCATGGATAAGGGTAGCTGCAGCATCATGAGATAAGGAGCGAAATATAACCCTCAGCTGGCGCCGCTGATACTATAGCAGCTACGAGTAAGCTGATTTATATGAGGGGAGAAACAGAGTTCACTATCAAGAATAATTCCCAAGTCTCGGACCGATTCTAAGAAGGTAACATGCGGAAATGTATTAGCCAAGCCAGATAAACTGGGTCTTAGACGAATTAAGAACAAGACGATTAGAGGCTAACCAGTTAAAAAGGGCATCCATTGCCTGACACATCTGTCGGACAGCCACCACTGCACAGTCAGAGGGACAGTGAACATAGGCCTGTACGTCATCAGCATATAGCTGGTGAAAGACCCCACAGGAAGTCAACAAAGCTCCAATACCTGCCGTGTAAATAATGTATAGCAGTGACTAAAGAACATAGCCCTGAGGGACACCAAATGGGGTAGGAACCCAGGCAGACCTCGAGGAACCAAAGACGACACAGGTTGTGCGCTCTGAAAGAAAGGAGCGAAGCCACTCTAAATGTTTATCAACAAGGCCAAAAGAAATAGAAAGACGCTGGAGGAGTATATGATGGTCGACAGAATCAAAGGCAGAGCTGACATCAAAAAGAGCCAAAAGAGAGATATGCCCAACATCCATAGCACCATAGGAGTCAGACAGAAGACGGATTAGGAGGGTCTCAGTGGAATGGTTTTTACGAAACCCAGATTGATGAGAAGTACATGTACAATGTACATGCCTATCTGCCTACCTACCTGCTGATGCCTCCCCAATCAATCTGTAGTCGCTCATTGAATAAACGCCTATCTCAACATCAGTATATCCTGTTTGCTTAAGGACTAAACGCGACAACAGCTGAGGTGGGCTAGCTTGTCATAGGGGGGGGGGGGGCGGCCATTAATAAGGTCAACAAATTTTAAACAGTTTTTTTACCCTCTCCCCCTTGTCAACACCTCTCAAACATTCAAGAACCCTCCTAAGAAAGTTATGTCAAAAAGATTTACTCCCCCCCCTTCCGGAAAAGAAACTCCAAATATTAGATTTTCGAAAAGAATGCAGGAAATTCGAATTTTAATAAGAGATTATGCAGCGCATTTTCTCATTTAATCTGGGAACAATAAACAAGATAATATAAAACGAAGGAAATGTCATGTTTGCTTAAATTATCAGCAAAAAAGAAACAGATCGCTCATAAAGACTTAAATTCCGAATATATTATGGCTTTTTGATTAAATTATTGTTGACTTTAACTTGTTTTGAACACCCCCTCCCCTTGTCAAAAATAATTGTCAAAACTTTTCAAACCTTCTCCCCCAAACTTTTTTGACATAATTAATAGGCGACCCCTAATATATACAGCGTCTCTGAGAGTTTACTGAAAAGCGCAATATAACTGCGTTGACCTATGACCTATGAGTCCTATCGCTCATTGAATAAAAGTCTTTTTTATTCAAAAAGCACCAGTAGGCCTGTATACTGTTTGCTTAAGGGCGGGCATAAGTTAAAATTCATCTGTTAACTTCGTTTTCTTGTCTTAT
>OY744613.1:17228199-17445504 GCA_963556255.1 Allolobophora icterica | reverse complement strand
TATACTGTTTGCTTAAGGGCGGGCATAAGTTAAAATTCATCTGTTAACTTCGTTTTCTTGTCTTATTAAGCTGGCTGAAACACGCTGATGAACCAGCCTGTATACAATGGGGTGGAGATGCAGACGCCTGGCGCCATACTGTCGATCAAACAGGTTCTGTAAACATCGCGGTATCTGAATAAAATCAAAAATGATAATCCATTAGAGAAATCGAGTCTAAATCCAAAAAGTCAGAAAAAAGCGGCTATATAAATGTGTAGCTACATATCAGAATAATACAATAAATTTCATTATTGCATAGCATACAGTGAAGTCGGACGGGTTTCCCTCCTCCAACGGAAGTCACTATCATGGAGCTTCTGAACGAACTAATCATACTAATGGCGTGCCACACATATTCGTCTACCACTATTTCGATTGGTGGTCTGTCATCGTCATGAACCTCGTTGACGAGCGCGACGCTGTCTGCAATCTCATCGCCAATTATGCCGATAGGAGACACTAAGCGGGAATGAGGCGCGCAAGGTGTTAGAAACAGGTGATTGAAACAGTCAGTAAGAGGGATAAGGCGTGGAACTTTCAGAGCAACTTCAAGTGTAACAATGTCAAGGCAGATCTCAAAATTGAAAGGTCATCAATCATCTCGCAGTAGTTGCTGTTGCCATCTTATTCATTAACCCTTTAGCAGGGATCGGTTGGGACCGGAACGCACCGGAACGGCGTTCCGGTTCTTTTTTTGACGACCGGAACGCCGTACCGGTTCTTTCTTGGAGAAAATTTCTAGTATCTAGAGCGTCTTTTCGTTACTTCCTATACTTTTCTGGCGGATTATTAATGGCCCATGTAGATTTCAGCCTCTCTGCAGCCAGAATATACCATGTAGGGTGTATACGCTATATACACAGGGCCACAGACGTATATATATAATACGTATTTTGTCTGTGTAAGTGACCCTCACCCTAATGGGTTGAGTTATTTGACCCTGGGTGACCCTCAGTAGGAAAGACGCCCATGGCAGTTGTATATATGAGATTATGTTCATTTGCATGCACACTAATATACAGCCAGATTCTCCCTTTCCCAACCACTTCATACACTGTAAGGGTATGTCAGTCAGCTCCAGCGCTAAGAAATGCCTGAAATATGATCGTCTGTCTTTCCGATCTTTCGCTCTCTCACTCCCTCGCTTACTCGCTCTTACTCGCTATCTCTGTTTATCTGTCTTACTGTGTCTGTCTGTCTGTCTGTCTGTCTCTCTCTCGTTTTCTCTCCCTCTGTCTCTGTCGCAGTATGTCTCTTTCAATGTCTCTCTACAACCCTGTTGTATACGGCTGCAGTCTTCGTTCTTCATGTTACTCGGCCTGCTGTGATAGTATCATAGTAGTCCTTCACGTTGAGAATACAGTCGCTATTTTGATTCGTTTACTTTCAAACAAAAAAGAACGACTTCTAATTACATTTTTAAGTCTAGCTGCTTAAATTTAATAAATAGATGATGAAGCGTTATAGAGAAACCGATCTGTTGAATTTCTTCACCAAAAAAAGCAAGCCAGCAACGACTGTTAAGGTGGAAATGGGACTGAAGAGGTTTGCACTACAGATAATAAAATATTCCATTGGCATTGTTAACGAAAACGATTTAACAGCTGTGTGTGAGCCTGTGTCACTGAGAACAGTCTCAGTTGCTCAATCAGAGAACTTAGGCACATTAAAAGACGTTGGTCATCAGAATGATTTTGTTCTAGCCGTTGGTGCAAAGTTAAGATAACTGATGCAGACAAATTTCGATTTCTGACCGAATTCTATGCTCCACCAGAATCATATGCGTGGCCTAGCACCACGAACTTCTTAATTCAGAATGGTATGGTATGGTATCTGGGAAGTTATAAAGCGCCTCTCAAAGTGCGAACTATCAGAGGCGCTCTCAGCATGTATGTGAGCCTCTCGCGGAAACAGAAAAGACTTTAAACGATGAACAAGAGAGGAGAGAGAGAGAGAGAGAGAGAGAGAGAGAGAGAGAGAGAGAAGAGAGAGAGAGAGAGAGAGAGGAGAGAGAGATGAGAGAGAGAGAGGGAGAGAGAGAGAGAGAGAGAGAGAGAGAGAGAGTGAGAGAGAGAGAGAGAGAGAGAGAGAGAGGAGAGAGAGAGAGAGAGAGAGAGAGAGAGAGAGAGAAAGAAGCAGGGTCCCATGCAGTACCAATTCAGAATAGTAGTTGTCGCTTTGCTCTTTAAAGTAGTAGGCTCTACATAAGTAATCTGCTTCACTTTGTGGAACATTACTTATGCCTTTACAAAGTTAAACCTTAAGTGTTACTCAGCCTCTGTGAAATCTGTTAAAATAAGAAAATATTATCGAAAAAGTTGATTCCGTGATTGTTTAGCATTCTATGCTTCTGGAGATCGCCCTATAAACTCACCTCTGAAGACTACTGCTTCGCATTACGCAACCCCTATGGTAAAAATCCTAGCTATGCCAGAGTGAAGCCCGTTTTTAAAAAACGGGAATGTCGCGACAGTGGCGTCCCCTCGCGAACGTTCGCGTGATTTCAAAGCGCTGCCGTCAAAGTAAGTAAGTAAGTATGTTCTTTATTTGACCAATTGACATAACACACTCTGGTTTATATACATGTCAGACAATTAGAACGTATGCATCCTAATAAAAATGTCTTTCTCATTAGACCAACGGTTCCCAAACTTCACTGGGTCGCGTAAATATATTGGCAGTCTCGGTACCCACTGTGAACAATTAAGCATTGTGCACTAAAATTTACTTCGTAAATTGGCAGTTTTAGCTAGAAATTTCAAGATTAACATGGCGCTTGAAGCGCTGGTTTAGGTAGTTTTTTTCTAAATCATTGTTGAAAAATTCGAGGTAAACAAGAGCCTAAAATGTACTCCATTTTGGCATCAAATGCTCAAAATTGCGTCAGCTTCTGGGGCTCCGCCCCAGACCCCGCTGGGGGACCTTACGACGCTCCCCCAAACCCCCTAGTCGTTAGGGGCTTCTTGCCTTCGGCAATCGCCGTTTCGCCGGCGTTCCGGTTCTTTTTTGTTTAGGACGAGATCCCTGCCCTTTAGTCACATTCATAGTCGTCACCTAATTATAATGTTGTCGTCGCCGTTGTTACTAAGCCTGTTCATTATTTTGATCCCTAGGCAGGAATTTTCTTTGATTGAAAAACCAATTGTAACGGCGCGAGAATAAATCAAGCGCGCCATTAAATAGGAAATTTTCATTTTGTAAGCTATTTGTTATGTTCAAGAGTAAGAAGATTTAATCGCCAGGTGGCACAAGGATCTTCTGCAGACTTATCAGTAGGTGTCGTAGGTGTACTGTTGAGGAATATAGCGGTGACGATTTATTGATTTATCAACCGATTAATTGGACGAATCAGTAATTGAATAATCGCGTAATTGGTTTACCTACATGTTTATCTGTTTGTTTTGTTGATTGATTTATTAATCCCTATTATCACCAATTCGGCTGTGGTAGGCCTAAGTTACGTAATACCGCATGGAGTCGGCGACTTTTATTGCTTCCCAGATGTTCATAATGTTAGCAGACGTTGCTTGGCTGACGCCAGCCATTTGGCGGCGATGGGTACGAATAAATGATCTCCATTGTCCTCGGTCATTTGTCAAGTCTATTGCTCCCTTAATTTTAGCCCAAGTGATGCTATGTCCTCAGTTATATTATCTATCCAGCGTAGACTGCGTAGCCTTGGTCTGCCTTTGTGTCTTTCCTCTTCGAATCTTGCATGTAGTGCACTGTGTGGGATTCGGTCAAATGGCATTCTCTCTACGTGTCCAAACCATCGGAGTCTTCGTTGAACGACTTTGTTTAGCAGAGTTGTTTTGATGCCTAATGTTTCTTATTTTCTGCAGTCTTGACGATTTATAATATACCTTATTATAAATACAACGCCACCGAAATCTATTACTAGATTCATTGCAATTCACATGGATCTATGCAGATCGATATTAATAGTTATAACAACTTACTGCATAAAGAAAAACACTCCTGATTGATAAATTATATAATAATAAACAACTCATTTCAAGGTTAAGCTGTATGACTAAAACAGGAATTCCAGGCCCAAGTAAAATTACTCATAACGCCGATCAGCATTAGCACTTTAACGACGAGCTGCATTGGTTTCCCAGTCGCTTTTAGTACACTCTCGTCGTTGAAGTGTCAATATTAGCACTTCTATCCGTAGAATAAACAAGTTGACGCAGTACCGGCATATGTCCATTTTCCCTTTTCTGATTCCACAAATGGCCCTATGTAGTTTTCCAGACGATTTGCCTAGTGTGCGTGTGCTTCTCAGTCCAAATTGGAACTACAGTAACGAACTCAATAATAAGAATGTCAGCCAACAGAAGTGGTCCTTTGATAATTGGAATTGAAATCAAGCCTTTGAGTTCATAATTCGGTTCACAGACGGTCATTCAGATAGTTGTCTTCACGGAGTTTGTTTACTTATTAGCTGAAGCTGATTTCATCCAGCGAAAACTTGATATCGTTTGAACAATGGGCCTTGACTTTGGGTCGATAGCCAAGCAACGTCTGCTAACATTATGAACATCTGGGAAGCAATAAAAGTCGCACTAACACGTTTGATAAAGCATATAACAGGAATTAGCACACTTGTAAATAAACTCGATTTGAATATAGTTTTCAACAGGATGAGTAAATGGTAGACAACCATTTGACAATACAACTTTGCTAGATATCTACGCAATATCTCAGAAGTATGTCTGGTACTAAAACAAATCTATTCATGGCATCGCACACATCAATTATAATTGTCAAAATCCAATACATCTACAAAAATTATATAGATTAGATTATATGTAGACATGAAAGAAAAGTTCTTCAAAAATGAATTATCAGAAAACCTTTTTTGTAAATTTAGGAATAGTGTAGTTTTTAAAATCACCTCGAGAAGTTTCAATCTAGTATGTACAACACCCCTTATTCTTTATGCTCATTGTAAAAGGACATGCCTAGAAAATTAAACATGCATTCAGAAACTATTAGAAAGTGAAATCCAACCACAAGTATTTTTCATTTTGGTTATTTGACAGTGCTACAGGCCAATCATTAAAATGCACCTCTTATAAAGTGGTGTCTAAATGAAGTTTATAAATTTGTTATAATCTCAAGGGACCGTTCAACCCAGCAGGCGCCGTAAGGATTAATGAATTTATATCTCGACTTTTAAAGGACATTTGAGATACAACAATTAAATAAACACTCAAATACATGAATCTGGAATGTTGTAGAAATATGAATAATTAGAAATTTAATTAAAGATAGCAAACTTTGTTAGGTACTTCAAATAAGAAGTAAGTAAGTAAGTGTTCTGATAATACTTAAAACTTTTACGAGTTACTTAAATGTCATGATGTAGTCTGAAAACTTTTGTGAGGTACGTAGTATGCGCTTGATGAGTATGATACATGCCTATATACGTACAACAATTCAAACACAAACTCTGTAGTTCTGCTGAGGTGCAAAGTGCAGACGCTACCCATGATGATTGAACGACAGGACCGTTCTAACAATTGATATTCATTTACCGATTCAGGACGCATGGAGGGCCGAGGACACACCAGTTTGTTGGATATCGGACAGATGGTCACCCAGCCAAATACAACTGGTTTTCGCATTGTATAACTTTACTGTATCTGCCAGTGTCACCCACAATGGTGACAAGGAGCAACCCTTGCCAGCATGAACACATGTAACCCATTTAGGACCAATATTCCCATATTGTATATATCCTGCAAGGGTCCCATCTAATCCCATAAACGTGCTGGGAGCGCTCGTGAATAGGCTGTTGCCCATTCGCTTGGCCTTCGAATGGCGCTTTAGAAGTTTGGAGATTACGATTACGATTACGACCTAAAAACAGCAACCATAGGCTAAAATAAAATAGGTATAGGCTATAGCAAAACTTGCTACCGATAAATGCACTGTTCACCGAATTTTTGTTTAGATTTTGGCTGTTTTGGCTCAACGACTTTGAACTCGTCTTCGTAAAGTTCATCTCCACCTCCGGCTTCATTCCCCTTGTACTGTTTGGATTCATTTCCTTCTTCCTCATCGAAATTTTTGTAATTGAAGGGAACGTCGTTCAAAACATGGGGTTAATCCTGTTTGAACTTGACCAAGTCTACAATCTTCTCGCATCTTGTAACAAATTTCGATTTGATTCTTCCGTACAGATCGTCCCTGCTGTATTTGCCTTCCTAGTGGTCGGTTATTATGATGATCATCACAATTTTTGCATCCTTCTCTGGGCGATGGTACCAATAACACGAAAACTTAATCAAAACGGTAACGTCAGAGTTTTGCTGTTTTGCCTCTTTGTCTTCAGCTGGCATTCCATACTCGAAAACAATGGTGTGCTCCCTGGGAAGTGGTTTGTAAGGCCGCCCATGTATCCCTAAAAAATTGTCGGATTATAGGGCGCTAGACCGTCCAGCATGGTTAGACTGATTGACGCCCATCTTTGCTCTGGACAACGCTTTTCACTGTCTGTGCAAAGCGTGTTTGCCATGCGGCTATCTCTAATTTTGATTCACATTTTAAAACCATTTCATAAGGTGGCAGATTGTCGCGAGCACCTCCGATGACGATGAGGGTCACAGATCACGTTGACTCTCGTAGAACGCAAGACTGCTCAGTGCCATAGCCCACAGGCCGTAAGTGATGTTTCCAGCTACTTTTGGTGATATTCTACGTTCCTTTGGAACGTATCTACAAGTATTCTCCTCGGCTCCGAATCTCCTGCCAAAGTGAGTCGTTAAGTGGAGGTTCGGACCCGTACGGCTTAGCGTAGATCTTCTCACGTCCTTGGAGCAGCGGGTCGACCATACGACCGATGTCGAATCGAAACCGGATGTCCTGAGGAACTGACGCCCGGAGGTTCTTGTGGCGAGAAAAGAATTTCTGGCCTTTGATAAAGAAGTTGGAATTATCGATGAAGACACAACATTTCTGCTGGACTCTTGTCATGTTTAACCAGTTCAGCCTTTCACCTTGACACACCTGTGATCAGAACCTCTGTTTTATAAATCCAAGACGAAAATTAACTTCAAGGCTTTCAAGCGTCCTGCAAAGCAAATTTCTCTTCTTTGGTATTGGAAGTTAAGCTCGATAGATAGGTTGGAAGTGTGGACCAAAATCTGACCATTTGTCACCATTACACACGAGGGCACTGCTTTACAAATACATTTGAAAGATAACCATTAAAACCTCGCCTTATCTGTGTTCAAAATTAAGCCACTACTCAGCTTCTTTGCATCACGTCTGATAATAATCTTCACTATAAGTCTATTCTATGTTTTTGAAAACCTGTAAATATCATATAAATATACCTGAAAACTAAAAAATTGACGCAATTTGCTGCAAGCCCCTTCTCTAAAAAAAACAAAACAAAACCGAAAGTATAAGCCTCATAAACGTGTTGGTGATATTAAAATGGTCATGATTGCTGGACAGTCTAAGGTAGCCTACATGATTACACACAAGGTACCCCAGACAACATAGGCCTACAAAGGCTGTGTAGACGCAGACCAAAATATTTACCATACCTCAAAAAATATCTATATGCCACGAACCGTCTGGTAAAAACCTTTATATATATATATTTATACGAGTAAAAATCTATGTAAAAAACCATGGGAAATATTGTTGACTCAATCGCGCAAAACCACGCATAGAATTCGCAAGCCGAAAGGCTAAGACCTACAATAGAAAGAAATCCTTCCCTACACTATTCCAGATGTTAAAACTATTAATTGCTACCTACATAGATCCATGTTAATTGCAATGAATCTAATAGAAGATTTCGGTGGCGTTGTATTTATAATGAGGTAGATAATAAATCGAAAGTCGCATCAAAGCGAAAACTGTAACCAGAGTTGATGTTTTCAAAGTTTGTGTAATCGTCCCGAGTGAGGAAAAAAGAGACCCAAATATGTACTTACTCCATAAACGTACATACATAGACACACACATGCATACATACACACATACATACATGTATCAAGACACTTAATGCACATCAATATACATCACAGAAGCGCTAAAATCATCAACATCAACCTAATGACAAATTGACGATGAATGAAAGTAACAAGATATATATATATATATATATATATATATATATATATATATATATATATATATATATATATATATATATATATAGAGAGAGAGAGAGAGAGAGAGAGAGAGAGAGAGAGAGAGAGAGAGAGAGAGAGAGAGACAGACAGACAGACAGACAGAGAGAGACAGAGAGAGACAGAGACAGAGACAGAGACAGAGACAGAGACAGAGACAGAGACAGAGACAGAGACAGAGAGACAGAGACAGAGACAGAGACAGAGACAGAGACAGAGACAGAGACAGAGACAGAGACAGAGACAGAGACAGAGACAGGCAGAGACAGACAGAGACAGAGAGAGAGAGAGTGAGAGACAGACATGCAGACAGACCGACAGAGAGACAGAGAAGAAGACAGACAGACAGGCAGTGAGGCAGACAGACAGACAGACAGAGAGACGGAGACGGAGACATAGACAGAGACAGACAGAGAGACAGACAGACAGAGCCAGAGAGAGATGGTGGGGGAGGAGGACTCGTCGGTCGAGAGACAGAGAGAGACAGAGAGAGAGAAACAGATAGGGAAACACAGAGAGAGAAAGAGAAAGAGAAAGAGAGAGGGGGAGACAGAGGGAGACAGAGGGAGGGCTTGTCGCTCGAGACAATGAGAGTGGGGGAGGGGATTCGTCCCCCGAGAGAAGGAGGGGAGAGGATCATGGTCTTCTAAGGCTGTACTTGTTTCGTCGGTCCAGAGAGAGGGGGGATGGAGGGAGCCGAGGAGATTCGTCGGTCGGTCGGTCGGGAGAGGGCGAGAGAGAGGGGGTGAGGGAGGGAGGCGAAGAGATTCGTCGGTCCGGAAAAAGAGGGGGTGAGGGAGGAAGGCGAAGAGATTCGTCGGTCCGGAAAAAGAGGGGGGTGAGGGAGGGAGGCGAAGAGATTCCCACGGTCGGTCGGGAGAGAGCGAGAGAGACGGGGGTGAGGGAGGGAGGCGAAGAGATTCGTCAGTCCGGAAAAAGAGGGGGGTGAGGGAGGGAGGCGAAGAGATTCGTCGGTCGGTCGGTTGGTCGGGAGAGAGCGAGAGATAGAGGGGTGAGGGAGGGAGGCGAAGAGATTCCTCGGTCGGTCGGTTGGTCGGGAGAGAGCGAGAGAGGGGGGTGAGGGAGGGAGGCGAAGAGATTCCTCGGTCGGTCGGTTGGTCGGGAGAGAGCGAGAGAGAGAGGGGGTGAGGGAGGGAGGCGAAGAGATTCGTCAGTCCGGAAAAAGAGGGGGGTGAGGGAGGGAGGCGAAGAGATTCGTCGGTCGGTCGGTCGGTCGGTCGGTCGGGAGAGAGAGAGAGAGAGAGAGAGAGAGAGAGAGAGAGAGAGAGAGAGAGAGAGAGAGAGAGAGAGAGAGGGAGGGAGGGAGGGAGGGAGGTAGGGAGGTAGGGAGGGAGGGAGGGAGGGAGGGAGGGAGGGAGGGAGGGAGGGAGGGAGGGAGGGAGGGAGGGAGGGAGGGAGGGAGGGAGGGAGGGAGGGAGGGAGGTGATGGGAGGGAATTCGTCCGTCGAGAGAGAGGGAAAGGTAGAGAGAGAGACACGGCAGCAACGTCGTCGTCGGTAACACGAGCATCACTAGACTGGACAATCTTCTTTAATTAGCACAAAAGAAAACTTTTGACAATTTCTCGAAATCAAGCTAGTCTGAAAATGTTTCGCATATGAAACAGTTTATCTACACTTCTCAGCATAAGAGTTTATTGTGCAGAACCTATTTAAGAGAATTCTGTGTCATTGACAAGGTAGGTTGATCAAGAAAGTTTCTGTATGGCCTACACTATGCTTTCATATGCAATGACAACGCTATTTGTAAGCAATTCGGTCTTTCTTTTCGGCTCGCTCGCTACATACCAGAAACTCTGCGCTGGTTACCTAAACTTCAACGTATTGAGTACAAGATTCTTACTCTCATGCAAAATTGCCCATTGGGAACTTTCCCGTCCTATCTCGGAACCTTGTGTATCTCGGCCTCATCTAAATCGCAGGTCCGTCCGAACGTCTGCACATGGTATCCTTGTTGTCCCTCGGGCTACAGGTCGTCCACTACCCAACACAGAAGTTTTTCCATTGATGGCATGTATCCTAGAATAGTCTTCCTTTTAACATCAGAAGTGAGCCAATCAGTTTGTCACCTTCTTTGTACCACAGGTGCTCGAAGTCTGTTCTGTTTGATCGCGATCAGGCAAGGAGAACCCACGCTGCTGATGAGTTTTTTTATATTGAAGTTGAGCTTACAAGTGTTCACTTATGTTATGTTGTTATGTTAACGCAACTTACAGATACCGCTACGATTGCACAAGAACGCTGTAAACGGTAATCCACAACTTCAACTTTTGTGTTCGTATATAGGTCAGCCTTGTTTACGCTGCTATAGATCTCTGGACCTGCATGTATTTATTAAGTCGTTCGTTTAGCATGATGTTAACTGCGGATGGGAATCAGTTGTTTAACCTCCTCGTGCGCACGTGGGTCCGCCCCTTGTGACTGTTCCATTTTTTCTTTGCACTTCTTTAATTACTGATGATGTTCTGTTCCTAATGATGTTCTGCCTTCATCTTATGAAGTTGGAATGTAGGAACCCTAATTAGTGGGACCTGGATCCTTTCAGGTATCCCTATTGTAGACAGTATTGGACAATCAAACTAAAATGGAACTACTTGTCTTATTAAATATTCTATAATGGACCAATAAACTGGTGGTTATGGTTTTATTTGACAACAGTTAGGATAGCGTAATCGTAATGGTAAACTCCAACCTTCTGAAGCGCTACTCTAAGCTAAGCTCAGTGCACCAACTTATTCACGAGCGCCGCGTCGTATCAGAGGCGTCATCCAGAGACCGATGCCTATAGTGGTAGTCCGGGTCCGGTTGCCAGAGAGACTAGACTGGAGAATCAGAGCAGCTGCTACGGAGGGTTTCGTCGAGGACGAGAAACTTGAAAGGTGGAGGATCGGATGGATTATAGTAGGAATTCTTGATGGCTTCAATTTGGAGTGGAAAGCCTGTGTGGTGATGAGTAGAAGAGGCCGATGCAGATGACGATGGGTGAGTACCGGTATTGGTGGGGGAGCTGAGTATATGCGGAATTCAGAGGGAAGTTCGTTCCAGAGTTGAAGCGCAGTATGGATGGGATATCGATAGGTTGGAGAACTTGAGGCGTGTAGTGACTCGTAGCGGGAGAGAGTGAGATACGAGGACAATCGGGTAGAGCTGGGTGGTGAAGAGTTCGCGAAGGTACTTTGGCTGGGAGTATTGTAGTGAGTTGTAGTTTAACGATTGGACTTTTAGGTGGATTTACTCTTTTTTTTAGTAGATGGAGTAGGGCCTAATTTGAGGATGGTTGTGATATGATGATGCTTGGGCGTTCTGGTAACGGCATGGGCGAGAGACTCTTCGATGAGTTGTAGACGCTTAATTTTGGGTGGATTCGAGGTATCGGAAAAAGGAATTAGGCCTACAGTAATCAAGCTTGCAGGGGAGAATAGGTAGCGATAGTGTTTGCAGTTTTAAAGTCAAGCGTGGTTCGAATGCGGAAGAATTCACGATTATGCATGAGGTAGGTCCGCGACTGTTGTATGACTGTTAGACCTAATCTTGCATTGCATTGTATTCCTTTCTATTCCGTTCAACTCTATTCTATTCCACCGATTTCTATTCTATTATTATTTTTGCACACTGCTTTTTTTTATTCTATTCAGTGAAGAAAGATAATCTTGTTCTTTTCAGATGGAAGTTCAGATCAATTTCTATTACATCGCTGAGGAGGACGTTTTCATCTGTAAAACGTGTTCGGTGAAGATACGTGGATGGCATGCGAACAACGACCCAGAAGCTGTACATCGGACTTTCGAGATGAATTGTGAACGGCCAACCGTTCGACGTGTTCCAGGTAAGTGCGATAAAATTGCTTTACATGTAACTGTAAATGTACACGTTTTTATATAGCGACCGTAAGGCCTCGACCTTGATCATTCCTCAATGAATTGATCTGGTGAGATCATTCATCGCTCCTTCCCGTTTCAATACATGGGAGCCATTTTAGGTCCTCGTGTAGACGTGTATGCACCGCTTTAGCTCGACATTCAAATCTCTACCATCGCAGGCTAAAAGTCCATCAGAGCCTCCATTACAAAATTACCTAGAACGCCCTTCAAACCTCTCAATCCTCTTACATTCGCCAGCTATTCACCATCCAACCGTCCAGGTGTACTTGTCCATCATCACAACCTTTCTTTATCTTGGCCTCCAGTCTCTGCCTCTCTGAAATTCTGCAGCCGCTCCTTAGTCTATGCTGCACCAGCTCTTTGGAGTGAACTCCGAAAAGATTTCCACCGGTTTTCTCAACCTCGTATGTCGCCAGTAAACTTAACCTCTCCTCCACTTGCACTCTCTTGCGCTGCTCTCCACTCACGACTGAAAACCGAACTCTTCAAGCTATCCTATTTTGATTCTATTCCGTCGCCACCAAACCACCACCATCATCACCGATTACCACCGTTGCACCCTGCTGTCTGTCTCCTCGGATTGAACTCCTCGGATTATTTACCTGGCACCGGAGCGGACAATGCAGCCTGGTTATTGCGGACTTGATCTGATATAGCGCCGGTGGGAAAGCTAGTCTACCTGACGTCGCTTTTGTGTGGCGATGAGAAATTTCTGAGATTTGCATTTACATTTACAGAGGAAAGGGCGACAATATTTCCCATGTGTGGTTCAAAGCAACTTTTACATTGCCATTCGCTAGTTGCTGAATGAAACTGGGAAATGGTATGTTGTGGAAATGTTAAACGATATGGTGGTAAAGTGAAAATGCATTCGCCATTCACCGCATTCTCTGAGATTTGAGTCCGGATGTCATTCGAAACGAAATGACCTTGGAAAAGACAAAGAACCGAATTTTTGTTTCGCCTAAACAGTTGCGAGTACCGCTTTCGTTCTCGCTGTCTGCCGTCGTCAGGTCACGTGTTGCAACATAATTTATCGCTGTTTCGTCCGACTTGTGAATTGCATCACAATAACCGATTCCTCTGGTTCATTAACCGTGACAAGGATGGTCACATTTCGTGACCTCGAAGTCTGTAAACCCGCGATTTTGATTGATTGAGCAGTCTATTATCCGCGACCTGCCTTCTTTCAGGTATTGTTTACGATCAAGAATGCTGCCTACAAAAGCAGTTGTGGTTGATATACTTAGCGGGCAAGATGACAACAATTGATCAATCTTGGTTTTGTTAGTTTTTATGAAGGATTTCTTTACGCATAACAGTATCCGTTAATAAAAAAATGCAAGTTAGAAACTGACATAGATTTTTGTATCTCCACCATGATTTATAATACTCTGAACCAGTGCTTTTTTCTAGAATAAAAGGTTCCGGAACGGAACAATAGGTTCCGGAACGGAAAAATTATGGGCGGGCTAAAATCCCGAGAAAAACTGGAAATATTAGCTAAAGGTGTGGGCGGCATAGGCCTACATCCAGTTGAATGCGTGTCGCGTGAGGAGATCGACGACAACGACGAGATGTCATCATCATCAGGATGGAGTCGTCGTTGGCGGTCGAGATAGAATGATGACGGACGAAAGCCAGTCTCCACTTGGTCAACAATGAAGGCAGCGAGGCCGAGGTGTAATCGGACACCACTCAGCCAAGGTGTAATAGGACACCGCGCGGCTAAGGTGAAACCAGACACCGCCCGCGCTGCAGGCGAGCGACGACCCGCGTCTCGAAGAGCAATCTGACACTAATTGACGATAGCTTGACGTGGGGAGGGGGCTGACCGATGCACGCTGAAGTTCCTACTTAACGGAAGGAAAAGGAGAATACGGGACTTGTACTACTGACGAGCGCGACGTGTGAACAGCGGTCGAGCGATCAACAGGGAGAGGAACGACCAGCGGCGGCGGCAGAGTAAAGTCCGTCAGTTTCAGAGACTGACGCGAAGAACGATCTGTAGTTAGGCTGTACGAAGCAACATTGAGATAGTCCGATTTAATATCTAAACGCTTTAATACTACGTGGAAGCTCCCGTAGAGTTATTGTATATATTTGTTTCTTTAATTAAATTCATTTATTAATTAAACAAAGTTCGTCGTGAATCTTCTATAGAAAAGTTAGGCACGTTAAATAAAAGTGCAAGTAAAAGAACAAGCAGTCGAGGGTCGACATCAACACACGGCAAACACACGACAGGCGACCTTCGATTGCGACATTGGCGCAGTCGACAGGATTTTCAACTGAAGACGTCACGACGAAGAGCGGAACCGGAAACGGAAAAGAGGAATCTCAACAGATCGGGACCAGCGGCGAATACAACCCTTCGCAACTGGAGAAATCGAGTGCCGGACTCCGAAGACGAAGGACTCGAAGCAACCGACAGCAACAGGCAAGGACGAGGAACAAGAGCGCCAACGGACGACCGACCATCGCTAGCAACGACGGACGGGAGTGGCAACGGAGGACAGCGGATCAGCCAAGATACCAAAAGACGGAACACGCTCGACGTATCAGAGGGTAAGTCCTTACTGGTAGTCGTGGTAATCTGTGAGGTTGCGGTTGAGGTCTGGATGAGGATTGGTGTGCGAATAGCCGAGGCTTTTGCGTAGCTCCTTTTGCTCAGTTCTGTTCTTGTTGTATTTGTGGTAGAATTTTAGAACGTTGTTTTCTTTGATTTCTGACCAGCGGTGACTCTCCTCTAACTTACTTATCTTTTTCTATTAGTGAGCGGACTGTTGGAAGATGGATAAGTTGTCGGTATGGAAAGGAATGAGGGTGCGGAACATGCCCCATCACAGACTAGTCGCATATCTGATAAAGATGGGACTAGGAGAGAAGGAATTGAATGCCATGAATATGAACCAGCTCCAAGAGGCTAGCGCTGAAATAATTGGTTCTGGACGGGAGGCCCCGCCAGAAGTAAGTGAGGAAGTAAGCACAGGTAGCCTAGATAGCTTTATTAACGCGACAGTGCAGAGGCAGCTAGTCGAACTCAAACGATTAAAATACGAGAGAAAGGAAGTGGAGAGAGCGGAGAAGAGAAAAGAAGAGGAGGAGGAAAGGCAGAGAAGGATCGAAGAAGAGAGAGAGAGGAGACTAGAAGAGGAAGAAGAAAGGCAGAGAAGAGAAGCGAGAGAGGAAGCGGAGAAACTGAGGAAAGAAGAAAAAGGGGAAACGGAGAAGCAGAGGAGAGAAGAGAGAGAGGAAGCGGAGAAGAGACTCAGGCTGCTTGAGGAGAGAGCGGAGAGGAGAGAGGAAGAGAAGAAGGAAAGGCAGAGAAGGATCAAAGAAGAGAGAGAGAGGAGACGACAAGAGAAAAAAGAGAGACTGAGGCTCCTTGGGGAGAAGCAGGCTGAGAAGCTCAGGCTGCTTGGGGAGGAGAGCAGGCTGATTAAGGAGAAGCTGGCTGAGAGAATAAGGCTTCAGGAGGAGAAGCGGAGGAGAGAAGAAAAGGAGGAAACAGAGAGACTCAGAATGCTAGAGGAAAAGCAGGCTGAGAAGCTCAGGCTTCAGGAGGAGAAGCAGAGGAGAGAAGAGAAAGAGGAAGCAGAGAAATTAAGGCTTCAGGAGGAGAAACGGAGGAGAGAGAAAGAGGAAGCGGAAAGATTGAGGAGAGAAGAGAAAGAGGAAGCAGAGAAATTAAGGCTTCAGGAGGAGAAGCGGAGGAGAGAAGAAAAGGAGGAGGCAGAGAAGAGAGAGAAGGAAGTCCGAGAGGAAAGGGACGCAGAGAGGAGACTCAGAGACGAAAGGGACTATAACTTAAGGCATTCGGTCGTAGGACGAATGAAAACGTATAGTGAAAGCTTGCGAGGACTCTTACCGAGATTCCCAAGCGACCATGCGCAAATCTCTGGTTTATTCGTGCATTGCGAAAGGTTATTCGACTCTTGCGCTGTCCCGGACGACCTTCGAAGCAGATTTCTCTTGACCTGTCTAGATAATCAGGCCAGAACAGTGACAGCCAGAATTCTCATTGACTGGACCCAGAAATCGGTGCTTGTTAAGATACCCTGGCGAGCGGATCACCAAAAGGCGCTAGATAAACTTACGCACGATTTGAATAACGCTGTATGTTTGCAGACAATTGACTACGGCAGAGAGTTTGGTCTATCGACTGACGGTTCAGACAAAGCAGTCGGAGGCTGCTTATTCCAAATTCAAGTCGATGGAACAGAACGGCCAATATATTTCGCCAGTTCTAAATTAGATGCTACGCAAGCGCGTTGGTCCACTGTGGAACGCGAAGCGTATGCTGTGATTTTTGCGTGGAAGAAGTTTAGGAATTGGATTTTTATGTCAAGGACCACCCTCTATTCTGATCACAACCCCTTGACTTTCCTAACTGCTTCTACGCCCACAAGTGCTAAACTTGCGAGATGGGCTCTGGCACTCCAGGACTTCGATATTTCTTTTGAATATCGACCTGGGTCGCTGAATATTCCCGCTGATCTTTTGTCCAGACTATGATTGAGGAGAAGGCGGACTACCATGTAAGGCACCGCGACAACTGTAAATATAATCTCTAACTGTGCTGATATTTTGTATTTTTATGGGAACGACGAGGACATGGTCTGGAGGAAATCAAGGGAGGGAACGACATCATTCTCAGTCGGGAGGCGAACCAATGACTGGCTTTGTCCTCCCCCGGGAAGGGAGGTGTCGCGTGAGGAGATCGACGACAACGACGAGATGTCATCATCATCAGGATGGAGTCGTCGTTGGCGGTCGAGATAGAATGATGACGGACGAAAGCCAGTCTCCACTTGGTCAACAATGAAGGCAGCGAGGCCGAGGTGTAATCGGACACCACTCAGTCAAGGTGTAATAGGACACCGCGCGGCTAAGGTGAAACCAGACACCGCCCGCGCTGCAGGCGAGCGACGACCCGCGTCTCGAAGAGCAATCTGACACTAATTGACGATAGCTTGACGTGGGGAGGGGGCTGACCGATGCACGCTGAAGTTCCTACTTAACGGAAGGAAAAGGAGAATACGGGACTTGTACTACTGACGAGCGCGACGTGTGAACAGCGGTCGAGCGATCAACAGGGAGAGGAACGACCAGCGGCGGCGGCAGAGTAAAGTCCGTCAGTTTCAGAGACTGACGCGAAGAACGATCTGTAGTTAGGCTGTACGAAGCAACATTGAGATAGTCCGATTTAATATCTAAACGCTTTAATACTACGTGGAAGCTCCCGTAGAGTTATTGTATATATTTGTTTCTTTAATTAAATTCATTTATTAATTAAACAAAGTTCGTCGTGAATCTTCTATAGAAAAGTTAGGCACGTTAAATAAAAGTGCAAGTAAAAGAACAAGCAGTCGAGGGTCGACATCAACACACGGCAAACACACGACAGGCGACCTTCGATTGCGACAATGCGTGCTAGTACACGCCTGTCCACAGCTCTCAGTATGGTCTAAAATATTACACAGCCACGGTGATTTTTTCGTTGAGCGTTGTCCCGATGCAATGCGTATCAATTACTTCGGCTAGCTACAAAGTCCGCAGTATAGTCAGGGTTTCAAAGGGGTTTTAACAATATTGGATGGGTCTCAATAAACACTTAAAGCAGTTCAAAACACTGAAATTAAATTAATATAACTAAATTATTGGTTTTTATTATTGAAATAAATTATGTTTCGGTAGCTGAAAAAAGGTGCCGGAATGCCGTTCCGGCGCGTTCCGGCTGAAAAAAGCACTGCTCTGAACTGTGCTTATGTTTATATATACGTAATTTAGCTAATGTTAAGATAGATCCTAATAACACAATCTGCAGCAGACTAACATGGCGGCAACCATTACGTCAACCTTACTTTACAATTATTATCATTAGTTTGTAACTTCTATCGCGCCAATGTCTAGTGCATAAAGCCTCAAACAATGGCGCCCCAAACCAGGCCATGGTTAGGTCACTATCTGGAAGATTAGTACAAGACAGACAGACAGACAGACATACAGATAGTCAGGCAGACAGATGTACAGACAGACAGACAGCTTACGGTGCATGAGGAATTTGGGAATATAAATGTTCGAAATTTCTCAGCGCCACACAAAAGCCGCGTCAGGTAGACCAGCTTAAACACAGGTCCTATATCAAATCAAGTCCGCAATTATAGCCAGGTTGTTTTGTCCGTTCTATGGCAGTGGCAGGTAAGAATCAGAGGGATCGGGAACAGCCCTGGGTCTTGAGAAAAATGAATTGACGTCTCCTCAAATCTTATTATGGGATAATAGACCTTTACTTACTTACGTTGCTACATTTCAATGGTCAATCAATCGAATAATTTCCGGTCTAATGTGTGAATTTGTAGATCCTCCGGCAGAGATCAATCACGCAAATTTATCTGAATAATAACGCATGATGACATCGTTAACGAGTGAACTCCAACTCGGTGCATCTGTTTGAAACCTACCAGTGACTAAGAATTGAATGGGTTTCATGATCAAATGTAGACATTGTAAATCATGACTTTTTCTAGCATAAAGTATTTTGTTGTGGGATTTTGTTAAATTTAAATCATGCGAAATTAGCAAGTACTTGATTACATCTGTACCGCGGATGAGATGTAGAAGGAGGTAGGTAGTCTACGTGGAGTGAAGGGACACTTATGTAACGTAAGCAGGTTTTATCACCAAGACCCGCAGGTTGACCGCTCATCCAACGGTCATGGCCCGACAACGGGCCCAAAGCTCTAGCCACTGACCGGATGGTCGCTCGTAACACGACCATGACTCGGCCACTAGCAGCAATCGACGTCGTTCATTACAGAACGTTCTCTTCGTTGGCCACGGCAGAAATTTTGTTCGAGATTTCTGCCACACCTGCGTCCTCTAACCAACTCGGGTATGATGTGTACAAACTGATTGTACGCTGTCGGTGGGAAGATGAGACGGCGAGGGAGAGCACTGGCCAACCGCCGTCATATTCCGAGGCTAAGAAAGGGTCATATCCATGCCTGCCTCAGGGACTGTTCTTCTTCTCTTCTTCCCATTCTACGCTTCAGTGGCTAGGGCCTCTATGGCTCGTGGCCGAGTCATGGCCGTGGTACAAGCGACCATCCAGTTAGTCTTGATCGTGGACAGTGTTAATACGACCTGTCTACATTACACAGCGTCTGCAACCTCACATGTGGATTTGCCTACCTGCTACTACATTCCATGCACACTGCCTATACATGCAGTGTGGCCGAGTCATGGCCTCACCACTTCATCAGCTAGACCTACACATCTTTTGATATGTTTTTAACCAATTCGAGGGCCATTTGAGGTTTTTTTATATCATTGCTTCTCAAACATTCTGGTGCTCCGGACCGCAAAGTTTCTTAGCGTTACTACGGACATAATATTATATCAGCTTAGATATTATATTACACGTTTTATTAAAATTTATGCTTCATGAATGATGTTGTCACTGTTTCTTACAGCTGATACTGTGCATATTTAAAACAGTTTATTTTGTTTCATCACTCTGTCGAGTTCTCTTGTTCGTGTTTTACATTGTATACAATTTAATATTTTATTTGAGTACAATCAAAATCGTGATTCTGGTTAACCAATCACTCGCAGGCCGCGGACCACAGTTTGGGTAGCACTGGGCTATATAACCAATATTATGAGCAGCGTTTTGAGAGGTTCGTGCTTTGAAACATAGGTGCATAAATCCTATCAAATGGCGGGAGAAAATTATTATACAGTACACCGAGTGCCATTCCACCACTGCCCTTACTCTGAAAGTGCCAGTCCCAAGCTTGGTGAAAGGAGGAGGACGACGTCAACGGCCTTGACAGGCATTACATGTCGTTAAGCCTTGGACATATCTTTAGCATATCCTACTCTATGTATGCGTCACACTGGCGTTCCTATGCTGCACGCAGCTTTTACAGTCTGATGTAACCCGACACTCTGAACTGCCGTGCCCCTGTTTTTTCACGTCTGCATCTCTAGCCTCTAGGTGAACTTGTTGTTCCCATTTGCGCGCACTTAGCCTTCCTTCATGTCTGCGTGTTCTTTTAATTAGGCCTAACTCTCCATAAATCTTTTACAAAAAAGTCAACAAGACCTCTTAAGAACCTTAATGGAAACTTTCATTTCTTGTGAACCGTTAATAGTTTTCAATTGCAATACGTTTTAATCGCCAGGCGGCAAAACACGTCTGCGGATCGCCATGCGAAGGAATCGGTAGATGTCGTGGATGTCATTTCTGTTTCTGGTGCGCAGAAGAGCGTTGATGACTGATTGATTGATCGATAGACAGGCCCGGTTCGTCCATATGGGCAAGTGGGCAACCGCCCAGGGCCGCCGATTTTTAGGGGCCGCCAATTTTCCAATTTTCCAAAAAAATTTGACCATTTTTATAAGCTAAAAGAGGTGAATGACTAAAAAAAAAAGGTCATCAACTTTTTTTGTGCTTAGGGCCGCCGATTTGCCGATTTGCCCAGGGCCGCCAAATGTCTTGAGCCGGGCCTGTCGATAGATAGAATGACTGCGTCACTAATTGATTCAATTATGTATTTACTTGTTTATTTGTGGCTTGCTTGATTGAGTAATTGTTATCATCACCATTTAAATTGAGGTTTGGGAAGGTCCAAGAGTCAGGAGATATTAGGCCTAATGTTCCGCTGGATGAAATCAGCTCCAGTTGAACAGTAAGGAAAATCCATATAGACGACTCTCTGCTAACCTTTTGCCAGCTATACTAACAACTCAACTGAATTCGGGTTCAATTTCCATCCGAAGGACCGCTACAACTGGCTGACTGTCTTATAACTAAGCTCGTTTGGATAATATTTCAATGGAGTAAAAAATACATGCACGCCATGTTAACTTTCTCAGAAACTACACTATAGGGCCATTTGCGGAATCAGGAAAGGAGTAAAACGGGCGTACACCCCTCAACTTCGGGGACTACCACTACTTCTCAATGTTTTCCGAACCCTTTTACCACTTTTTCAGTAAACTTACGTTACTGCTTTCGGTTACATACTTAATGATATCTTCGATGCGTTTAGAGCAGCTTCTGCTTCCAGAGGCGTCTATTCCTACCCGAAGTCATTGGAGCAACTTCCCCTCCCATCCCTCCTATTCTACTTCCCCTCCCCCTCCCAATAGTGATGGCACATACACTGGCAGATCCCCCTATTTTTTTGATGGAGCATTTGCTCCAAGGCTTCTATGGAGTAGTCTGTCTGCTTCAATGTTCAGTTTTCTGCTCATTTAATTCCGCGCTCTTATTATTCAATAGTTATATAACTTATAGGCCGACTTTGCGTATTCCATACAAAATTCATAATTAGGCCTATGTAGTTAACATGTGAGGGAAAAAAAGAAAAAAAAGACGGGGTCGACCAAGGAAGAAATGGATGGATGAGATTCACGACGTAACTGGCATGAATTTGGAAGAACTAAGGGACCTGACTTCGAATAGGAAGCAATGGAGAATGTTTATCATGACGATCGCTAGAGCTCCAGGAGTTGACAGCACAAGGTGACAAGGTGAGTTAACAAATGTCATGACAAAAATACAAGAAAGAAGTTGCATTTGATGTCTGTATGATAAATATTGGCCAACGCTGTCCATGAAAAACCAAATACAAGTCTCTCCCCCAAGAAGAAGGGCAGCTATAGGCTATAGGCCTATAAGTAAATAGGTAGTCCATAGCAAGAAAGTGAGTAATTAAATAACGCGTTTGCTACACATGATAATCAAACTCGGCTGAGCCCGGAATCATAGGCGTAAAAAAGCAACGCACCTAATGTTCGGAAAATTTCTGTTTAGATTTTTTCTTTTGCGCCAAGGACCACAATCGAGTCATTTCCAGGTTCACCTTCTCCTACTTCTGCTCCTCCTCCTATCCCTGCTTCCTCCTCGTCGACACATTCGTCGTCGTAATCGAAGAGATCGTCATTCTGCCTCCCGGGTTCCTTTTATTTTCCTGTACGAAAGTGACTAAATCTACGATCTTCTCAAATTTGTGAGCGAATTTCGTTTTGATTTTCTTCGTACTGTATTTGCCTTCCTTCAGGTCAATAATTATGATGATCATCACAATATTTTTTATCTTTTTCAGGGCAATGCCGATACCAACACGAAAACTTAATCAAATCGGTAATGTCAGAATTGAGCAGTTTTGCCTCTTTCTCCTCAATCGTCTTCCCATACACGAAAACGATGATGCGATCTCGGGGAAGTGGTTTGTGGGCCGTCCATCTATCAGCAAGAAAATAAATGTCTGTTTTTTACGGTCTAGCAGAATCAGACTGACATATCTGCTTTGATTGCGCTGGACAAAGTTTCTTACTTTCTGTGAGAGACATGTGGTTTTTCCATGCGGCTATCTCCAATTTCCAGTTGCGCTTCAAGACCTTTTCGTAGGGTGGTAGATGGTCGCGATCACCTGCGATGATGATGAATGTAACAGAACCCATTGGTTCTCGCTCTCGAAGCTCGCAAGACTGCTCGGTAACATCGACAGTAAGCGATGTGTCCAACTTTTTTCATAGTCCTCCGAGTTTCTTTGGAACGTGTCTACAAGTATTCCTCGGCTCCGGATCTCCTGACGAAGTGAGTCGTTCGGTGGGGGTTCGGACCCGTACAGCTTAGCGTAGATCTTGTCACGTCCTTGGAGCAGCGCGTCGACCATCCGACCCATGTCGATTCGAAACCGGATGTCCTGGAGGACTGACGCCCGAAGGTTCTTGTGGCGAGCAACGAATTTCTGACCTTCGATAAAGAGGTTGGAATTGTCGATGAAAACACAGCACTTTTGCTGGACGACCGCCATTTTTCTCACTTTCTACCATTGACCTTTGTAGACCTCTGATTATCTGATAACAGCCTCAATGTTGCAAATCTAAGATGAAGAGGAACTTCTTGTAAGCTTATCCAGCAAATCAAATTCCCTCTGTAGATATGCGAAGTTGATCTACAGCTCGATGGAACTGTTAACAAAAACGCAACTCCTTGTCAGCTTTGCGTCTTGTTATAGGTCGGAGATGTAATAATGTAATGTAATAAAACATTTATACAGCGCCCCTTAGAAACTCTCAGATGACGATAAAACAACTCTCTAGTAAAATTATGTTCTGTTATTCATCAAAATTAAGCCACAACTGAACCTATTTAATTCACGTCTGCTAATAAGAACTTAATCTTTACGATATTTTGTGTTTTCGGAAATTCACCATAAATTTCAGAAAACTAAGCGTGTCTTCTTGCAAGCCCGTCGTTTTGAAATGAAGCAAAACCGAAAGCAAAAGCTTGTAATGGTTGACTGCTTGATATTAATAGTAATTAAGTAAGCAAGTAGCCTTTATGTGCATATGACAAGCGCACATGCATTACATGTATACAACGATCGATTACATACATTTTGCAAACAAAACTATAACATGAGCAGCTTATAAGGTCACACGTTTACAACTAGATATAATTAAAGATGCATCGATTAACAAAGCTGCTTTTAAACAATTTAGATTTAACAAAAGGCAGCATGAAAGGATGTCCTCTCTTGCGGAGTGAGTACTTGTCATCACGAGAAGGTGGCAAGAGCTGATGAATGCAGTGGCCAAAGAACTGGTGACTTCTGGAAGAGCTTCCTGTCTGCTCGAGCAATCAGCTCGTCTGCAATATGGGCCTTCTCACATAATTGCCATCTGCGGGCCTTTTTCAGAGCTGCATTAATGCGCGCAATGTCATGTGAGGTGAGAAATCCAGCGTAGGCAGGTAGAGCATACATTATTCTTGAAATAACAATCGCCTGAAATATGACGTTGAGCTTCGAGATATGTAGGCCCTGCTGCCTTAACTGGTTGAGAAGGAAATATCGCTGGTTTATTAGACTGAGAATGTAGTTAATATGGTTTGAAAAAGAAAGGTTAGACTCTAGAATGATTCCAAGCAGCTTGACACTATCCAGCTGTTCAATACCGGGTAGGGGCAGACAGTGGTCTAAAGGACGTTCGATACCAGGCCGCCTGAAAATTATCTCCTTGGATTTGGAGACATTTATGTTTAGCTTGGGCCCTATTTAGTGTGGCCCACAGCTTACTGTTGTCAAATTCTGACAGAACGCAATGAGGTACAATTCACTTGGGTATACTGATTATATGCCAATTAACACTTTTTTTAAACGTCATGCAAGTCAAAATGATTACTGTCAGTAATATAGCCTTTATAGGCCCTAGGCCTATAGCCTTTTAACTAAACTTACTAAAGATATAATAATAAATAACAAACTGATCACGATTTCGTTTTGTATTACAAACTATTTACTATTAACTATTAGTTCTGTCATTTACAAAGAACTGAGTTTCCAAGAAAGTTGACAATTTCTTTTACTTCTTAGAAACCAGGACAATTTTGCTCTTTCACACAAGTCGTCGGCACGCCCGGACACACCACATAAAATCGGGACATGTCCCGGGAAACCGGGACGTATGGTCACCCTACTCTAAATATAGCCTAATATGATGCAACGGAACGTCTGGGAAATACCGGTACGTAAAATATACGAGCGAAATTTCGAAAATCCAGAAATAGACCGTTACGCATAACCATTAGCCACGCAGTGACTACGTGAAATGAAGAGCTGCAGTGTAAAAAAAATCCTGCCATTTTAGTGTTTTTGAAATTAAGCACCGCGATCTACATAGATCCATAAGAATTTTAAGCCTATATCTAATCTATAGGGAAGATTTGTTTGCCACCATATCTATAATAACTATGACGACGATAATTCGTCTTATGACATGTCTATACGACATTAACTCGAGAGTCATTATTATTATTACTTGCTGGGGAAATTTGCTCTTAGAATGAGGGAACTTTTCCTATTCGACAAAAATATAAAAACACTTTAATGTATGAAATGAAATTCAGTAACAAGTAAGTACGCTAAGTAGCTTATTCGCCACTAGATAAAGCAATATAATAATAATAATAATAATAATAATAATAATAATAATAATAATAATAATAATAATAATAATAATAATAATAATTATAATAATAATAATAATAATAATAATAATAATAATAATAATAATATGTTCTTTAATTAAGCGCCTCCAAACGCACTGCGCTGTACAGTGAACTTGCATAAATTATAGTAGAAACGGCAGCCACGCAGGGCCGCCTTACATACATGTATAGAGTAGAAGCACATGATAACAGTTTTACAGGAGTCGAATATAATTGTATTTAAGCGGCAGCCACACGGCGCCAACATGGCCTACTATTCATTTAACCACCGCCACCTAGCGAGTGGAAGGGTGAAAAAACCTTACGGATTCTACGGGGTTCGATCTTGGTACCTTCAGCTCTTTACGCCAGTGTGTTATCCATTACTCTATCAACATTTATACTAATACCGGTACATTGGCAGGCTATTGGTGAAGTCTAATAAGACTTATCTCGCCGGCAAACATGCATAATATATAGGGCCTATATACATGCACCATATTTAGGGCCTACTCTACATGTAGGGCCTACACATGAAGGTAAATGAAAAGGTAATACTAAAATATATAAGCGAAACCCATAATGAGGATACCTACCGAAAACGAAGTAAAACTCTGACACTGAAATCCAATTGGGTATCAAAAACATACACCACTCATACCAACAGAGAACGCTACCCACCCACGTTAAATACCAAACTATTTATGTTGTGCCAGATGATTCCATTAATATACAAGGCACAAATCGACATTTGCATCGAAATTAAAACTTTAATTATATAAAATTGCAGTTGATGTTTTCAAAATATGTAATAGTTTCTCGTGAAAAGTATAGATTTACATACATATTTAGGCCTAGGCTACTCTACAAGCATGCATACATAAAACATACATAATTATATGTGCATACACACATATTTTATTGGTCGAGAAAAGCTGTGCTTTCTCTTCATAAGACAGATGCTAAGAGAAGAGAGAGAGAGAGAGAGAGAGAGAGAGAGAGAGAGAGAGAGAGAGAGAGAGAGAGAGAGAGAGAGAGAGAGAGAGAGAGAGAGAGAGAGAGAGAGAGAGAGAGAGAGAGAGAGAGAGAGAGAGAGAGAGAGAGAGAGAGAGAGAGAGAGAGAGAGAGAGAGAGAGAGAGAGTGGGTCGCTAGCTCTTGGCTTAGATACCAAGAATGACGCTGCATCATCCTATTCAGACCTGTGGCCTGCAGAGCAGCAGCATCATGCATCAGCAGACTCAACACGAGAACCACGAGTGGATGTAGATGTTGACCACAAATCTGTTAAATCGTTGGATACCCTGTACTACATGGCTACTTTGTCGCCATCAAAAGCAATTCAATCTTCATCCAGTATATTGCCTTCGCCATCCAACACCTTCTGTGAAGGACACCAGGCTTGCGAACCACTGCCTAACTGCTCAATCCAACCACGGATGCCGTGAGTCGGAGAAATTCTCGATAATCATCTCGAGGATGGCCATGTTGAAGCTATTCAGTAAATAATGAACTCCTTAATTTGTCAGACACAGACATCAATGGCATTGGTTGAGGCTTTGGTTGACAGTGGGACAGGTTGGACCTGCCTTTAAATCGATTGAAGAGCAGAATGTCATGCCCCATTGATGGACAGATCGTACCAAGGTACAATACGAATGTATCGGACAACAGGAATTCAAACATATGATCTTTGAAGAGCAGAATGTCATGCCCCATTGATGGACAGATCGTACCAAGGTACAATACGAATGTATCGGACAACAGGAATTCAAACATATGATCTTTGAAGAGCAGAATGTCATGCCCCATTGATGGACAGATCGTACCAAGGTACAATACGAATGTATCGGACAACAGGAATTCAAACATATGATCTTTGAAGAGCAGAATGTCATGCCCCATTGATGGACAGATCGTACCAAGGTACAATACGAATGTATCGGACAACAGGAATTCAAACATATGATCTTTGAAGAGCAGAATGTCATGCCCCATTGATGGACAGATCGTACCAAGGTACAATACGAATGTATCGGACAACAGGAATTCAAACATATGATGTCGACAAGCCATCCACAGCAGATTATGACCAATGGATGTCTCTAGAAGAATGTTCTCTAGAACTCCATTAACTCTGCCGGTGTTTGAGGCCGTTGGGTCACAGCACATGCCAATAACAAATGCATCGCACTGCCATGACTTCAAAAGGTCCAGAACTGCTACTGTTGCTGCCTGTCCAGTCCCAGAGGCCAAATTTTGCATGGTACTTCCATCAACTAGAAAAGAAATCAGGACTGGCAAACTGTCTACTTTGTCCGCGTCTACTCCAGTGATGTCAGATATAGCAGCTTGCCATCCCTGTGCACGACAGATTTACAGGCTCAAAAGTCACCCTTGGTTTGCTCGCAGCTTCACTGTGAAACTGCTTCGTTTACAGTAAACGGCACTCTTAGAAAGCACTGCTGAAGATGTCGAGCAGCCTGTTTATTTGACTAGAGAAGCTAGGATTACCATGAATAATATTATTGGAAAATTCATGTAAAACTATTGCAAAATACACCTTGAAGTCAAGAAATCTTGATTTTTTATGCTTTCTGTATTCTTCATACTTTGACTTTATTCACATATGCAATAAGGGTATTATGTTGACATTGTTTGTAAATTGTACTATTTAAGAGTTTTCTATAGCAATGTAAGCATGTTATTGTGGGATAAAAGTGTGGTCCTCTGACAATTTTCAAACTCAGAGACGTCACGCGTAATTTAGGACAAATTACACTAGTTCTATGAGCCTTTGGGGACCCCTAAATATTTTTAAATGTCATAAAATTTTCCAGGTGTTCTTATGGGACCATAAAGCAACTTTTTAGAGAGACTGCATCAAAAGTTTCATCCAAAAATTTTTTCTTGTTTGTCTTGGGACACCCTAATGTATGCATGTATGTATATATATATATATATATATATATATATATATATATATATATATATATATATATATATGTATATGTATATATATATATGTAATAGGTATGTATGGATCAATCGATTCTAACGACCCTTATAAAGGTTTGTCGTTTTGAACCCTTAACAGTAGCATTTAAGTTTCAATCCACAAATCTAAACGTCCGTAGTTACGGTACTTGTTTTTAGTGATTCAATAAACGGCTGAATATGTATGTATATTCGTTTATTGAGTAAACTGGTTGCAACCAGGAACAACAAAATTAAGAAAAGAAAGGGAAATGAACATTCAATCGGATCAACAAAGGGCAATGCTCGGAACTATCGTGTACAAAGTACAATCGATTTACACGTAATTATATAGCTGTAGTATACAAACACTCTGAGACATAGGCAAACGTCAATGCACTGGTGCGTATCGACTGTGCTATAGATAGCTGCACATGTTGTTATGATTCACAGAATACAGGACGCATGCAGTAAATAAGTCTCAGTACTATAGGCCTACGTCACAGACTGAGACCTATAAAAGCCACAGAAAACGAAACATTTGACAATATTATTATTGTCGAAGATAGACAAGCTTGGCGATGTTTCCTATGTGAACTGGTGATCATCACGAGGTATGTTTTTAGAAATTTTCTATAATACATGCACTTCTGTTGCTTTGCTTACAAATAAGGTTCCGATTGAAAGCCTGAAACGGGTTACACAATTTCAACTTTTTTTCTGTAATTACAAGTATACTTGTGTGCAGAAACCCTTGGGCCTGTGAAAGTATCTGCATAATAATTATTCATTTATGTATGTATTCTATGTGTAATTATTTATTCGTTCGTTAATTAATTAATTAATCAGATCCTTCATTCGTTCAGAGCATTTATATAGCGCTTTTTAAGATCGCTACTAACAGGCACTCCATTCCCAGCCCCAGCAAAACAGAAAGAGAAGCATAGAGGTAGGTATATATAGATAGGTACATGTACGTAAGTAGGTTGGGTGGTATGCAGGCACTAAGTGTGTTACTTTGCAGCCTGAACATCCCATGTCTGCCTTCTGCCACTTTAAAGTTACAGACATGTGAACCAGTGGTTGAAAGGCATGCTGTTGTGAAGTGTTTCGCTAACACAAATCACTGACTATTTTAGATAAGTGTACGTAACAACATTGAATTGGTACATTATAAGGATTTCGAGGTAGGCCCTATCTGAGTAATGACTAAAGATATCAATCAGGTCATATCTATTTCCAGTTTTGTGTAGGGTATGGAAAAGGGTCATTTATTTATGCGCCTACAATTTATTGTGGCGATTGACTCAGCAGAGAACGCCCAGAGAAGCTTCACTGGTTGGCAGAAGGCATTGGAGAGCAAGGGATTCAAAATAAATACAAGTAAAACAGAAGTCATGGTTTGCTCAAGGATGGATTAGGACCTGATGGTTATAGACGGTGGAAGAAATGTACTGAAACAGGTGGAGACCCTTAAATACTTAGGGTCGATAATGAATGCTAAAGGAGAATGCGAGAAAGATGTCAAAAACAGAATAAAAGTAGCCTGACAGAAATGGAGGGATTTGTCTGGTGTGCTGTGCGACCGCAAGATCTCGGTTCGCCTTAAGGGAAAGATATACAGGACAATGATAAGACGTGTATTGATTTATGGAGCAGAAGCACGGACGCTGAGGAGAAAGGAGGAGGAACTTCTGGAGAGAACTAAGATGATGATGCTACGATGGATAGGCTACTTACGATGTCATTGCAAGACAGTTAGACAAATTAGAATATCCGGAAAACACTCGGAGTGGCCAGCTGTACATGTATTTCCGACAATGATTCTAAATGGTATACCGGCGTTGATATTGCAGCATGGTACAGGAGGGTGTTTTCTCAATATCGGAAATGGGCATCATAGTCTGCGCCGTGGACCCATGTCTCGGCCTGCACGAAAAGGTACGCCAGGCTTCGCCGTTGATATGGCAGCTCGCTATGGGGTTTGTCATGCTTGTTCGTTAACTGATGCAGTTACGGGCATATTATTGCGCTAACACCATCTATTTGTGTATTTCTTTTTAATCGCCAAATTTAATCGCCAAATATATATATATACATATATATATATTGTTCGAAAGGTATGTAGTTTTAATGTTATTATAACACCTATATCTCAGCTGACTAGAATTTATTTTAATATTATTATGATCTCAGTAACTTTGATGTTATAATAATGCCTAATCTCAGTAGCTGGATCCGTAAACCAATCAACGGCAATTCAGATTCTAAATGGTATACCGGCGTTGATATTGCAGCATGGTGCAGGAGGTTTTTTTCTCAATATCGGATATAGGGCCTACCGTGATATACTTGTCTCTATTATTGTATTTGTTGAGCTAAGCTTTCAGCGCGCCGTCAAACTATGCGGGCTGATCGTTTCACTCGATGAAAATACAGGTCAAACACTTCAATTCAGACATGCGATACTGTTGCGTCAATGCTACATAGGCCCCCTAGTGACTTATTTAGTCTTTAGCAGCCGATTGAAAAACTAGTTCTTTATATGTAATGTGCACGATTTTATATAGCGCCCGTATGCGGCCTCGACCCTGCTCATTTTTCAATGAATTGATCGGGTGAGATTCTTCACCGCCGCTGCTCGTTTGAATAGGCGCCATGTCATTTAAGGTCCCCGTGTACGAACCATGCTAGCCCGAAATTCAAATCTCTTAAATAAGCCACCTTCGGGAGGCGAATCACGATCTAAACGCCCTCTCACAAAAAGGTGCATCGGGCACAGCCTACGCTTTAACCAATGTAGCTAAAAAGGCCATAGGCATTCCGTGTTTGAATGGCAGGAACATGCTAACGTTGTTGAGTTATAACCGGCTGCTCTGTAGGTTCTTATAAAGCAAATTTTCCATATAAAGACCGTAGCTATTTTAAGTTACACATCGATTGAAAGAGGTTGCTTGGGTATAAATGGCCTACCGAGGGACAGTAGTAATCGTGCACGTGTGAAGATTTCACATCGTTACAAACTATGCTGAATGAGTAATGTTGGCGTTTTACTGAAAGCAAGGTTCGTTTCCTACGAAATATCGATTAGATCTCGTTGACTAACTGAAGCCAAGTTTTGCCAGAACAACACACGATATTAACACAGTTAACGAGACTCAGTGCCGGCTATAGTGGGAGTCAGGAAACTTGGTCAATCTCTTCCAATGATGTTGCTCGTGTGTTGTCGTGTCGATGCAACGCGTTAATTATCGTGGGACACAGTATCCGATTGGTTAGAACGCTCGCCTTGTAACGCGGACAGTGCAGGTTCGAGCTTCCTCTGATGCGGTTACTGTTTAGGGACCTTGAGCAAGTCCTTCAATCACAATTGCTCAGCACCATCGATTAGTGTTTGGTCATAAGATAATGGCGCTTAATAAATGAATATAATAATAATAATAATAATAATAATAATAATAATAATAATAATAATAATAATAATAATAATAATAATAATAATAATAATAATAATAATAATAATAATAATAATAATAATAATAATAATAATAATAATAATAATAATAATAATAGTAATAATAATAATAATAATAATAATAATAATAATAATAATAATAATAATAATAATAATAATAATAATAATAATAATAATAATAATAATAATAATAGTAATAATAATAATAATAATAATAATAATAATAATAATAATAATAATAATAATAATAATAATAATAATAATAATAATAATAATAATAATAATAATAATAATAATAATAATAGTAATGGTCTGAAATACACCTATTTTATCTGCCTGTTACTATTGTATTGTAGCCCATTTCACTGTATTCCTCTTCATTCCGTTCAACCCTATTCTGTTCTCTTCTATTTAGTGAAGAAAGACTTTTCTGATGGTTTGTCAAGAACGATAATCTGGTTCTTTTCAGATGTGTCCTCAGAACAGTTTCTATTACGACGTTGAAAGGAATTTCTATTACATCGCAGATGAAGACATCTATATCTGTAAGACGTGTTCAGTGCAGATACGTGGAAGACATGCGAACAACGACCCAGAGGCTGTACATCAGACTCTTCCGATGGTTTGTCAACGGCCAACTGTTCAACGCATTACAGGTAAATGCGATAAGGTTGTTTTCCATCTATCTTTTCTTGGCGTTATTAAAGGCGTCAAATCATTGGGTGACATTGTCGCCGTTTGGTCCGATTTGTAGATTGCCTTACAATATCCGATTCCTCTGGTTTATCAACCGTGACAGCAGTCATGGTTCAGATGTCAGCTCAAAGCAATTTCTATTCGGGTCCCACGATAATTAACGATAATTAAACATGTTCGTAATAATACTATTAATAGACATGACATTATTATGAGCAACGTCATCGGAAGAGATTGATCTGGCCGATTCTGGCGATATCAAGTTACCTGACTGTCCCACCAGTCTGCAATGAGTTTCCTGCCTTCAATTGTTGGCGCACACGTGTCTCTGTCACAAGTGGCAAGTATAGCCTAATAAATTATAACCGCGAGATGAGAAGCAAACGGCAAGTCCCGCAATGCAATGGCTTCATGTCCAGGACATTGGGACCGGCTCAAAGGCTTAAGGGAAGAAACTAGCGTATCCCTATAGTAGGCCTATGCGTCTCACTGTGGTGCACGAAAGTGATGAAACCTTTATTTATTTACTTTACCACATTACTCTCACCTATCGATTAAATGATACACGACCAAACTGTTGAATTTTTTTAGAACCCCGGTCACAAAACGACGCAAACCTGAACAATAACGGAGGACACTGTTGACGTACAAACTCCAGTGCAGTGCATCCATATGAATCCTACCGCAGACTACGAGTTGAATGGCTTCCATAATCAACTTATGACATTGTAAATCATGACTTTAACTTGAATAAAGTTTGGCTGACGGATTTAGTTTGGTTTAAATCGTGAGGTTTCAGCGTGTACTTGATTACACCTCTTCATTGTTCAAAAATATTTAATGTAAATAATTTAACCATGTCGGGAACCATCCACCAGTACGTCATTTCTTAGTTACCTACCTAGCTATATGCATACTTACACACAGATAATCATATATATATACATACACAAACAAACAAACACACAAACATGCTAACATATATGCATATATACCAGTCTTGTTGTCAAGACGTTAAACCTCAAGACCAAGACCAAGACCAAGACCTTGAACCTCAAGACCAAGACCAAGACCAAGACCTTGAACCTCAAGACCAAGACCAAGACCTTGAACCTCGAGACCAAGACCAAGACCAAGACCTTGAAGCTCAAGACCAAGACCAAGACCCAAAAAATCGCAATCAGGTCAAGACTTCTAAAATTGTCAAGTCGGAATATTCGCTATTTTAATGAAAACATGAGTCTTTTATTTTATTCAAGCAAATTAACTTTAAATGCAAACTGCAGAGAAATCCGAATTTGTATTCAAAAGTCTTTCATGCAAACTATTATTCCAAATGCCTTTTGTATTTTATAAAAACCAATTCGCTCAGAATTTTCTGACCAAGACGTGCCTGGTCGGCCTCATAAAAATTCCGCCATGTGAAAAAATACGTACTACAGTCGCTGACACACACACAGAGAAGCTTTTCAAGCACTGGATGTAAATGTACAGATAGTGAGTCCTTTTGAAATCTTCCCATGATACAGAATAACTGTTGCTGCAGCCAATGGGTTTTCCTGACCAACAAGACTTGTATCCATCCATAGATATTGGTCGTATGATGCAAGCAGGCTTGATACAGAATTCTTGAGTTCTGTTAAATGACTGTTCGTATTGACAGCCGGTCTTGGTCTTGGTCTTCCGAGACCAAGACCTTGAACCTCAAGACCAAGACCAAGACCTTGAACCTCAAGACCAAGACCAAGACCAAGACCTTGAACCTCAAGACCAAGACCAAGACCAAGACTTTTAAAAACGAACTCGAGTGCACTCGAGACCAAGACCTTGGTCTCGAGGACAACAAGACTGATATATACATACGTACATATATACATACATACAACATACATACATACATACATACATACATACATATACATACATACATACATACATACATACATACATACATACATACATACATACATACATACATACATACATACATACATACATACATACATACATATATACATACATACATATATACATACATACATACATACATACATACATACATACATACATACATACATACATACATACATACATACATACATACATACATACATACATACATACATACATACATACATACATACATACACACTGTACATGCCTGCCTGCTCTGCCTGCCTGCCTCCCCGCCTCTCTGTCTGCCTGCCCAATCAGTTTGTACTCGCTCATTGATTAAGCGCCTCTAGTAACACCAGTCTAGGCGTTGAAGGCGGGAGTCAGAGGGGGCACTTGCCCCCGCAAAAGCACTTTTGGGCCTTCCTGTTTTTCGGGCAAATAAGGCGCCGGGAAAATGCTGAACAAACTAGCTCCAACTTTCCCAACTGTCGGGATTAATTTTTGTTTCGGTCAGAAGTAAAATCTTGCCCTCTAGGCCTACCTACTGAAATTTCCCCTACGCCTATGTAGTACGTAAATCAGTATGTATCCTGCATGTCTGCTTAAGGGCTAAACGCGACAACTGTTAAGTACGGTCAGGTTGTTCCAGAAATGATTTGACCTATGCCCAATAAGTCCTATAATATGGCGGGGAGAACTTTATTATGTAGACTTTCCGATTGTTACCCGAGAGAGATCCTTTTTTACCACTTAGCTTTGGCACAAGCCTACGTGTATGCGTTATATTAACGTGCTTAAGCTGCGCGCGGCTTTTGTGTTTTTGAGCTTAAACAGGAAGGTAGTATATTGGCTGTAGCTGTAGTGTTTGTCGCGAGGTGACAGCTGCCCAAGAAGTAGAGCTTCGATTCGATTCGTTTATTGACACATGCATACATACGTACTTATATCCAACATATAAGAATTGTAACAGAAGAATGACAGATACAAAAAAGTGTAGATTAAAGAACATCATTGATGTAGGTCAAAGAATCAGCCGATAAAGGGTCACATAGACCCGCCATGAACTATGAACCCATTGGCAAATTAAGGACTTCTGCCGGTCCCGTTTATGGATTGTTGACAATAGTAATTTTGGATTGTCCAAACAACGACAATGTACCTGCCGATCAGTTGCATAATTCATTATCAAGCGACTCTGCTGTCAGTTCGGTCTTCATTAGTGAGCGATAATCCAGTGGTTAGCGTACTGGACTGTCAGTCGAGAGGTCGGGTGTTCAAATCTCTGCCAGGGCAGAAATTTGTGTCGAGACTTCTGTTCCACCTGCGTCCCCAGCCAGCTTAGCTATGATGAGTACACTGACCGTACACTATTGGTGGGAAGATGAGACGGCGAGGGAGAGGACTGGGCACCCGCCGTCATATGCCGAAGCAAAAAAATGATGAAGCCAAAAAAATATGTCGCCAACACTTCATACTTATGGCTGCCCCTCAGATAAGGATGAAGTGTTGGGTAACAATACATTTCTCGCTGTGTAAAAGCAAACAAAGCATTCTCAAAGCTTTTCAAAGTAACCAAGCTTTTATTTGTTCCTTGCATTAACCTATGATTTATACAGTAATTATACAGTAATTAGTAACTTCGCCTCGGTCTCGAATTTTCGAGGCCTTTATCAATGGCGCGAAATGAGATTATCTATTCTAACCGCGGGGTCATTGTATCTTTGGTCTATAAGTTCTTAGCTTAATCCTATCAAGTTTCGTTTAGGTGGCCCATACACTTGAACGACAATGACTAGGCGTTTTGTAAAAATTCCTTTCATAACTCGTTCTCTTGTGCTACAATAAATAAGAGATACGGACACATAGTAAGCCGGCATAAACACGACCATGAATCAACCCGTACACAACGTGGCGGAGTTACAGTTTGCTGGCGATGTTCTGTCAATCAAAACAACTTCTGTAAACATCACATGATCTGAATAAATCGTAAATTAATTATAATCCGTCCCGGAATTCCAGTCGAAATCCAATAAATCAGAGAAAGGGGCACATATAAATATTTATTTAGATAAAAGTATAGCACGGTAGCCGATTGCTTAGAGCGCTCGGCCTGTGACGCGGAGAGTAGGGGTTCGAGCCTCCACTGAGGCGGTTAATTGCTGTGTGAGTACCTTGAGCAAGTCCTTAACTCACAGTTGCTCAGCGCCATCGATGCTCTATTTATATGGTCGTGTGTGCACTACTGAACTTTGGAGGGAATGCAATGTAAAATACAGTTATAATGTATTGTATTTTATAACTGAATAGTACACTACATTTCATGATATTATATAAGTTCAATGAAGTCGGACGTAGTTTCCTTCAACGGAAGTGACTTTCATGGAGCCTCTGAACACAGTCAGCGGCGTGCCACATCTGGTCGCCTAAAACGACTTTGCCTGGTGGTTTTTCATCATCATGAACCCCATCCATGGACACGTCTATAACCTCATCGAGTCATCGCCAACGTCCGTCGAAGGAGGCACCAAATGAGGATGAGACGCGCAAGATGTTCGAACAGTCGGTTAAAGTAGCCATGCGGGTGGATAAAGCTCGGATATTTCAGAGCGAAATCAAGTGTAACAATGTCAGGGTCAATCTGCAAACTGGAAGGGACATGATCATACATTTTTTTACGCACAAGTAATCGGCGGTTACAAGGTAAAATATCTTATCTTATTATAGACCAAAGTAGTTGTCGTTAACGCTTTGTAATCTTGTCGCCGCCTTATTATGTGTAGCCGTTGCTGCTCCTAGGTCAGTTCATTGTAATTATCACCAAGTAGGAATTATCCTTGACTCAAGAACTAATTCTAACCGCACAAGAACATTTTAACAGCGCCTCTTGAGAACCTGACTGGAGAACTTTCATTACTTGTGAAGCATTATTTTGCTACAATGCTCAAGTGCAAAGTATTTATTCGCCAGGTGGCACAAGTATCGTCTGCGGATCGCCGAACAAAAGCATCGCGTCGTTGATGTTATTGCGTTGTCTGTTGCTCAACAAAATGGTGATGATTGATGAAACGATCGAGCGACTGAATGAATAAATGAGTAGGCCTAATTCTTTATTTAATTTATTACTTGATTGACTTACGTATTTACTTATTTAGTTATTTATTGCCTGATTGATTAATCGTTATTATCACCAACAGTCCTTTTGAGTTTTGTTGCTACTTACTGTAGGCCTATGTCGACGTCATATAAGATTTAGCGTGTTTCTAAACGTTTAGTTCAGTGTGTTATCAGATGTTGCTTGGCTATCGATCCAAAGTCAAGGTCCAAGATTCAAGAGATATCAATGTTCCGCTGGATGAAATCAGCAGCTCCAGCTGGTCAGCAAGGAGACTCCGGGAAGACGACACAGCGAAAAAAAACTAACAACTCTAAGGTTTGGATTCAATTCTATCCAAAGGACCGCCGACATTCTTATAATCGAGTCATAGGCAAGGGCGGATCCAGAAGGTTCATGAGGGGGGGGGGGCAAAAATAATACATTCATTTCCCTTAAAATTTTTTTCTTCAAATCATCTCCAAACGTCACGGGGGCCACGTCCTCTCTAAATATGAAATGGGGGCCCATTATTTCGTCATTTTCCACGTCTACTTCGTGGCCACATCCTGTGTAAATTTCAAATGGGGGGCATGGCCGGATTGGCTCCCCTGGATCCGCCCTTGGTCGTGGGACGTCAATCCAGTTGGGCGGCGAAACACATAATTCATGTTAACCTTCTCAGAAAATACATAAGGTTAGTTGCGGATTAAGGAAAGGGGCAAACGGATGCTAGACACTTGTACTTCGATGGCTACAAGCCTGCCACTCCTTCACAATGTGTCTTCAAACCCTCTTAGGCTCTTACCACTTTATCAGTAGACCTATGATAAAAGCCTTGGTGCCTGACTTGATTAAGCACTTAAGGATATCTTCGTTGCGTTCAGACAACTTCTGTTCTTGCGTATAACAATGCACCAGAAATGCCGCCTGTTTAAAACATTCAATGAACAATTTTTATATTGCATGCATAGTTTACACGTAGTTAAGCTGGCGAAAATTACGAGAAAGAAGCTGCATTTATGTATGTCGAATATATATTGGCCAATATTTTCTCAGCAAAGCTCAAAGGGAAGTATTTTGCTTTTGGAAAAACAATAGAAACGCTAGATGTTCGGTCTCGTCAACAACGTCACAAACATTTCACTTCACGATACTTTATCCTGCGCACCAAACAGACTTACCTTATGTTAATTAGACAGACAGACAGAAAGACAGACAGAAAGGCAGACAGACAAACAGAGAGACAGACAAATAGACAGACAGACTCTCAGGTACATACAGACATATAGTAAAAAGTTTGGGTGTTTGTGGATAGTTGCAAAAATAAATTTTCTCTCATGTGCATTGGTCTGTCTTGTACATAATATAGCGCCTTCGTGTAGAGGTTCTCAGTGTGATTCTCGTTAACGTTAACGATAACGAAAATGTTCGTTGACGAACCAAACATGATTTCGTTAACGATAACTATAACTGCAACTAAAAAATATCATTAACTATAACTACAGTGGTGTGCAAAAGTCTGGCACCACCTGAAAATTTCGCGTTTTTTCAATTTTCCGACCTTATACGTAAACTCCCATAAACTCACAAAAAAATAAAAAAGCTGATATAAAGTGACGTAAACCGACATAAACTGACATAAGCTCACATAAACTCACATAAACTCACATAAACTAACATAAGCTCACATAAACTAACATAAGCTCACATAAACTCACATAAACTCACTAAAGCTGACATAAACTAACAAAACCTGACATAAACTCACATAGGCTGACAAACTTTTTAATCAAAATTTACTTCAGTTTATGTCAGTTTATGTGCATTTGTGTGAGCTTATGCCAGTATATGTGAGCTTATGTGAGTTTATGTGAGTTTTGTCAGTCTTTTTTAGTTTTTGTCAGTTTATGTCAACTTAGGTGAGTTTATGTGAATTTATGTGAATTTATGTGAACTTATGTGAATTTATGTGAATTTATCTGAATTTATGTGAGTTTACATGAGCACATGTGAGTTTATGTCAGTTTATGTCAGTTTATATCAGCTTTTGTCAGTTTATGTGAGTTTATGTCAGTTTATGTATAATGTCGGAAAGTCAGTAAAACGCAACATATTCAGGTGGTGCCAGACTTTTGCACACCACTGTGTAACTATAACGAAAATAACACTAACGAAAATTCATCGCTATTTTCGTTAATGAAATAATAAAGTGCAATATCGATAAACATGGCAAATTTAATCAAACGCGATATTTTATTCGTTTTAAACTATCCTGTTTATTGATCCGAGATAAAATGAGAAAATGTGCTGCATATTCTCCTTCCGAATATTCTGGTTTCTTTTAGAAAATCTAATATTTCGAGTTTCTTTTTGATGGAAAGATAAATTTTTTCTTTCGATTGTTAATTTTAGAGTGAGAAACTTGTTTTGATTTTAATTTTCTATGTTAAAAGAATATTATAAAAAAGTTATCATGTTCAAATTAGAAATGTTCATAATAAAAATCAAATTGAATACACATTTAAAAGAAAACGAGATTGTATTTTTTAATGGGCAAAATCCATTAAATATCTGTGACAGATAGTGATTAGGCCTACACAAGTACTGTAGCCATTAAGTATCAAATTAAAATCTGAATAACAACGTTTTGTTTTTTGTCAATTTCTGTTTTTTGCATGTTAAGAGTCATAGAAATATTCTAAGGGTGGGTTTAATTTTCTGTGACAATTTTGTTAGGGGGTCCTTGAATGTTTGACAGTTGATGACAAGGGAGGAGATAAAAAAATGCCTAAAATTTGCTGACATAATTAATCGATGACCCCATATATGGACCAGGAGGAGTGCCATGGGGGTCACTTGTAATTATGTACTAACTAAAATTAACTAAAATAAAAGTCCAGTAACTATAATTATAACAATAACAAAAAAATAATACTAACTATAACTGTAACTATAACTAAAATTTAAAAAAACCATTAACTATAACTGTAACTATAACTAAAATAAAATCTGTAAGGAGAATCACACTGGAGGTTCTTAGAAGGTTCTTGACATTAATATGTCAAGACTATTATAGGCCTACTCGTGAATCTTCTTACTACATAAAGGTGCCTATCCACAGGATATGAGCTTCGACCGAGAACCCACCAATTCGAACTTCCTCAGAAGGATGATCGCAATTTTATATCTAGAATTCTATATAAATATATGAACTGTTTACCAATCACAGCATAATTACCCACCAAACTAAAAATTATTATACCGTACTGAAATTTTAAGCTTTTCATATATGCCACATATAGATAGTCAAGGTATTACCTCAGACGATAGATACAACCCTTCTGTCATAGCACATTCGTATAATAATTAGTATATAAATCCCGTAGCCGGGCTCATTATTGATGACATTTTGTTATTGTAACAAGTTGCGCACATGTCAACTTGCATTAAATAAACGAAATTGATTGATTGATTGATTAAAGAATACGCGTAATTGAAAAATCATATAATACGAAAGAACTCATGTCAAGATTAAGCTGTATAACGAACGACAGACATTTTAAGCCTAAATAACATCACATATATTATGTCAGTAGTAGCATATTTCATAAAGCACCTCAAATGAATCTGCGCATCAATAAAATACCTCATTTTGACTATCTTCACATAAAGCATAAGTTAATGGGAGACAACCATTTGAATGTACAATTTTTGCTAGAAATTTCAAGAAAATTCTCAGAATGTGTGTCTAGTATAACAACTCTCTAGGCAAAACAAACATATTATTAATTGTTATTGATCAAGTCTGCAGCAATCAATCTATAAAGCGAATATTTCGTGTTATTAACTAAATATAATTTGAACAAAGCTACACTTGATATTTTGACGAACTCTCATACATGCATTTAAATTGTTTTCATAGTACATGTATATCTGCAACTACTATACATCTGAACTACACTGACTACACATCGGCATTCAAGCAGTTAACCCAGTTTGCAACAATCTGAACGACATTGCAGCATCTGAAGTGGAAGTAAAAAAGATAAACTCAAGAGGGTCGATAATTTTGTTATCAACAACCATTAGTAACAGTAAAGTTAATTTTGATGAGTTTTTGAAAGATACTGCAAAACATAAATGATTGAGAGCAAAAAACAATGTACGTGATATATTCGTATGAAAGAAAAAAGCTTCAACCTGAATTATGAGAAAGCCTTTGATTGTAGTTTTAAATTGAGGTATAGAAACTTTAAAAAAATTTGTAACAGCTCAGCAGGTTCAACCGGTATGTGTAGCATCAGTATGAAACTTACACAAGCTAAAGTATTAACTGTGCACAATATCTCTGTGGCGAAAATTGTCAAAGAATGCGATAGACAACAATAATTATGATGAAATTTAAACTAACAAAAAATTTACTATGTCAAAAGTTTAACGCTTGGTGCCAATAGACCAGTGCAACATTGACTTATAAGTTATATAATCGTTTGTATAGATGTAGGCTAATATATTGTTGTGAGTAGATATATCAACTATACCTAAGGAAAGTAACATAGAGAGGCTGCGATGAATACGAAGTGTTAGCGACTTCATTTTCTTAGCCAGTTTCCTCACCGTCTGATCTTCTCACCGACAGTGTACAATCAGTGTATTCATTATACATGTAGCTAGTTGGTCATGGCTAAAGGCCATGACTCTAAATTACGTATAAGCTTACATATATAGGCCTACTATCCAATCTAGTCTATTCTAATCTAGTCTAGCAGAGTCAAGTGAAGAACATGTAGGCCTACATCAATTCATCAGGCCAAGCGTTCGTGCTTAAAAACAGTTGAAATTCTACATTCTTTGTAACTCTCATAACTTGTGGTGACAACTGCTACTGTAAAGCACCTTTCCTATAGCTCAGCGGTTCTCAACCTGTGGTCCGCGGACCACTGGTGGTCCGCGGACCACTGGTGGTCCGCGGCCATATGTCTGGTGGTCCGCGGGCAGGGCCTACAATTTATATTTTTACAATTTAAAACATGCAAAAAGACAAATTTTGTAAATTTTGTAAATTTGTGTTTTATTTCAATCGCCAGAATCGGCTAGATAGCACCAGGAAACTAAAATTACACGGATTTATGGCAAAAAATTTCTTTTGTATTAATTCGGTTTTTGGCACAATTTTTAGTACTGGTCCGCGACCGAGACACAACATTTTTAAGTGGACCTTGAATCTCAAAAGGTTGAGAATCGCTGCTTTAGCTGACCCAATCAGAACTGCTCTTTTGCGTCTCGTCTTGTCAATCTGTCAGTGCTATATTCTATATGTCAAAACTAGCTCTAATGTATCTCTGACGTATACTATTGGGAGATTATTAAGTGGGCGCCATTGTCATAAGTGGGCGCAATAATTTTTAAGGACGATATTTTTGGAAAGGAGTTACCAAGCTTTTGGTTTTACAGACAGTCTATTGGTAGTCATAGCGACACGAAGACATCGAATATTTTGAAACTTCGATCATGCAAGTGCAGACTTCAGCGACTAGGACCTTTGGGACACTCATCCATCCAATGGTCGCCCTCCAGACCTCCAGGATCACAATTGTAACAACGTGCCTCTGATTTATCGTGAGCATAGCAACATTGCTTCAGATTGTGTTGATGCTTATACTTGTTACTTCCTACGTAGATGCAGAATTTCGCCCTGTACCGTTTTCCCAACATCTCGGGATGGTTCTTGAAATGTTCCTTCTCAGCTTCTGTGTGAGCTTTATGGCAATTCAAACCATGACGACAGGCGAACCTAGAAAATTAAATATTCATTCATTAACTATCAGCATTTGAAAAATAGAAATTATAACATATATTTATCATTTTGTTTGTACGGTGATATATCATAAAATGCGCGTCCAAACAGCTCATACAATCTGTCGTGTTTAACGTCCAAAGTCTTCAGACTACACTCCAACCACTGTAGCTGAAATTACACTAATTTTTATAGTATGGGCAGTAGAATGCTACTTCGAGTGCTTTAAAATGGTCAACAGTCAGCGCAAATGCTAAAAATTACACCCTACATGTAAATTGCTATGCATGCGTTCATTATAATATTAAGGAACCTTTCAAAACATTGCGCAATAACTTTTTACGATTACATGGTCTGTGAACTGTATATAAAGTTGGAATGACTAAGGCAAAATATGAATTGAGAATAAATAAATTTTCACATGTTAGGCTACATGCTAGATACCGGTATTTTAAATAAATCATACTGGATTTACAGAAGTTCACGCCTTATAGATAAATATAACTGTGCTGCAAAACAAGTGTGAAACGGAATAAAGCTCAGCGTAAAACAAGTTCTTTACACACCTTTACAAAAATTCCTCAGAAGCGTGGTTCCGAGATTGAAGGGAATGCAAGAGTACATCATCTTTTAACACTTGTCACTCATTTACAAAAGATCCCGAAAGGGTGGAGGGTCGAGTGCCCACCAAATTACCTGGTATTACATGGATGTTCATCCAGTGAATAGAACCCCGAATTGCATACTGTTAGTGTGCTTTCACACTCCACAGTGTCAAGTCTCTTCCCCAAGAAGAAGGGCAGCTATAGGCCTATACAAAATAGGTTGTCTATAGCAAGAAAATGAGTAAGCAACTAAAGCATTTGTTAACACATCATAACGAAATTCAACTGAGCCAGGAATTATCTGCGTAAAGAAGCAGTAAGCAGCTCACCTACGATTGCATTGTTCAGAAAATGTCTCTTTAGATTTTTTGGGTTTTTTCTCAACGACTGTGTAGTCATCTCCAGGTTCATCTTCTCCTCCTTCTGCTTGTCCTCCTTCTGCTTCCTCCTCGTCACATGCATCGACGTTATCAACGAAATAGTCATTCTGCCACCTGGGGTTCTTATCCTCTGTGAACTTGACTAATTCTTCGATCTTCTCACATTTCTGAGCGAATTTCGTTTTGATTTCTTCGTACAGATTGTCCCTACTGTATTTGCCTTCCTTCTGCTCATTAATTAGGCCTGTGATGATCATCACAATATTTGGATTTTTTTCAGGGCGATGCAAATACCGACACGGAAGCTTGATCAAATCGGTAACGTCAGAGTTGAGCTGCTTTGCCCCTTTATCAGTAACTGGCTCCCCCAACTCGAAAACGATGGTGCGATCTCGGGGAGGCCGACCTTGTTCCTTCCATTTGTCCTCAATGAAGTAAATGCCTGGATTTTTGGTCGCTACGGTGTCAAGCACAATCAGACTGACGTCTCTTCCTTGATTGTCCTGGATAAACTTTCTTACTTTATGGGAGAGGCAGCGATCCCACGCGGCTATCTCCAATTTCCAGTTGCGCTTCAAGACCTTTTCGAAGCATGGCAGATAGTCGCAATCACCCCCGATGATGATGAAAGTAACAGAACCCGTTGGTTCTTCACCTACAAGCTCGCAAGACTGCTCGGTGACATCGGCCGTAAGCGATGTGTCCAACTGCTTTTCAGCGTTTTTCGAATTCCTTTGAAATGTACATGTATACGACTATTTCTCTGCTGCGAATCTTCTTCCACAGTGCGTCGTTTTCTGGAGGTTCGGATCCGTAAAGTTTTGCGTATTTCAGCGTACGTCCTTGGAGCAGCGTTTCCACTATCCGACCCATGTCGATTCGAAACCGTTCATCCTCGAGGACTGACTCCTGGAGGTTTTTGTGGCGAGCAAAGAATTTCTTGCCTTCAATGAAGAGGTTGGAATTGTCGATGAAAACGCAACACTTCTGTTGGACCTGGGACTCAATATTAGTCTCAGGTCGGACGACCGCCATTTTGGCAAGTTCTGTCTTTTTACCTTGAAACACCTGAGTCCGGATCCTTTGTTGACAAATCAAAAGCGAAGATGAACATCAAGCGTTCAACAGATCAAATTCCGCTTTGTCGGTGTTCGAAGTTAAACTACAATTCGACGGAGAGGTTGGAACTGTCGAAGAAAACGTAAACCTTTATCAGCGTTGCACGCGATCTGGCCTCTGTCACAAAATCATGCCTAAGATGAAAAAAATCTGATATAGCAACGTCAACAGGCTCTATTCTATCGATCAGTTGCTTACATTAGCGAAAACAAATATAATGACTGTGTACTAACATGGATTGACACCCATCGCTATGCTCTGTTCTCAACAAGTAGCTTCTAAATCAAAACGCCTAATATTGGCGTAGCAACGTATGTATACACGCACCGGCCTAATCGTGCTACCTGTTCTTGACGCCTGTGTATTCTTTGTCAATACCGCCCAGGCGCTGCTGAGGACAGGTTGAGTGGCGCGATAGCAGGTAGGCCTACTGTGTGATGATGATGATGATGATGATGATGATGATGATGATGATGATGATGATGATGATGATGATGATGATGATGATGATGATGATGATGAATAGAGAAATAGCAACGTCCTGTTGTGATATCATGCAATTCGCTATTATAGTGAATACACAGGCCTATTTAGGTCTGTAGACCTACGCCTAGTGCCCGAAATTTTCTTTATAGCGTCAACACAATTAGAAGAATTATATTTAGAGCAGGACTTAAAACAAGCATATCATTAGAGCAGATCCACGCGATGGAGCGAGTCCGTGACAGCCCAAGCTGTATAGCACCGTGTAAATGCTTATACTATAATAAACAACTACAATAATAACAATAACAAAAAGGCCTACAGACTTGGGTCGCTACCTGACGCTGACTACAGGAGACAAAAGGGAGACATACTTCTTGCTGCAACGCGTTTCGATCACCATCCAACGTTTTAACTCAGTGGCTTTTCACGACACTTTAGTCGAGCCGGACCTGGAGGAGAGGTAACCATTCCCGAATTACCCAAGTTTCCTTTTGTCTCCTGACAAATTGCTGTGACGCCCGAGGGATCATGTTTACCTCGGGACAAAATATAACGGTCTCAAAATAATAATCACATTAACAATAACAATAACATTTATTGGAAGCCCCAGTTCAAGATGGCTGCTACCATCTTTGGTTAAGCAATTTTTTTATACATTCACCGTTAGCCTTTTCGACGATTTTCTAGATTGGGCTTTCTATTTTCACACAGGTCTGTTCAGAGCCAACTCAGCTATAATGAGTACACTGACTATAATTGTCGGTTGGAAGATGAGAAGGCGAGGGAGAGGACTGGTCACCCGCCCTCATATGCTGAGGCTAAGAAAATGAAGTCGCTAACACTTAATACCCATGGCTGCTTCGGGGCTCTTCTTCTTCTTCTGTTCAGTTTAGCTGTTTTCGATTGCTACCTGCCTTTACCTTACTTTTGAGATGAGAAACACCCTTGGCAAGAGGGATTGCACCTAACACTTAATAGTCATAGCCATAAGATGCTAAGTAATTAAGTTGAGCGGTGCCCGCTTACGACTAAGTACAGTTCTCTGCACGGGTTCAGGTCTGCTATATAGGCTACCAAAGAGTGCAACTGTTCTTAGTGACCAACTTTCTAAGTCATACATTCTCGAGCATATTATTACATCCATGTGCAATATCCAGATGGCAGATGACAACATCCAGATGCAACACCCAGATGACAGAAATCTTATTACCCGACTCTTATATTGTCTTAAATCCAAGGCATAACTAACTAATTTATTTTTTCTTAGTTGTTTACTCTCTGTAACCAGATGCGGTCTTGTCATTCTGGATTAATAAACGAAAAATACAATACATACATACAATATCAAGGTTTGAGGATAGCACTAGACACGATGCGCTCAGTTTCTGAAAAGACTCTCTTAGTCACCCAATACCTCTGCACATTATAGTGCTTTCCCAGTGTGGGTTACCCCTACTTGAAGAAATTTGATTCTCTGATATGCCACGTTTTACTAACAAAACTTAATTTGTCCCTCTGACAACTTTAATGGTTTCAAGCTCCCCTTACAGTCAAAGGCTGGATGTCTGGGCATTTGTTGTGTGATCTTGCTAGCGTACCTTGCCTTTCTGGTTTCGGCTGCAGCACCTGATATCACAATCCTTCGTATTATAATCAAAGAGCGATTAGAGACAAGAAAATGTGCTATATTTCTGAATGTAGTTATGCTTAGAACTACTTTCGAGTTCGTGGGAGGCAGCCTACGCTCTAACCATGCTCATGTATCTATCTGGGCCAGCATACACCAGTAGTTTCAGTTTAACGACACTCTGTGTTAACAAAGATCAATAGCGTCGCCTTCCTCCTTCATCCAGAAGATGATTCGTTGAATAATCAGTATCTGAAAGTGATTATGGCATATGGCTTAAACATGGCAACGAAATGACCTGCTGAATCAAACATTTTGCGTAAACGGCATCACATTCAGCACGACCAACAAGCAATCCATTCAAAATATCTTACCAAAACACAGTGATGGGCAATATATAGTTAACTAAAAAGTTGCTAACTTTTAGTTAACTAAATGTTTTAGTTAAGGATGAAGTTTAACTAAAAATAGTTTAGTTAAAACCGTAATTTAACTAAAAATTGTTTAGTTGCTAACTAAAAAGTTTAACTAAAAAAATCAGCAACATGCAACTATTTTTCCACAATGAACATTGAACACTGTCAACAAAAAACCATTTTAACGCTGCATGGTTTTAGGATGAACAGCCTGTGCTTTCAAATTCATACACTACTTACAGTACGCCTGTAACTGTATGTCAGAAGAGTACACATTGCATAGTTTGAAGGTGAAATTGTCATTGACGCTCTGCATTATTACAGTTCACTTAACCTCTGTTATTGTGAAAATGTTTGAAAATGTTTGTCGTAAAAAGTTGGACAAAGTTTAACTATTTATTTTAGTTTAGTTAACTAATTTCCAAAATCAGTTGCCAACTTTTTTAGTTGGAAATAGTTTTAGTTTAACTAAAACAAAGTTTAGTGCTCATCACTGCCAAAACTTAACAGACTTCCAGTTAACTTGTAGGTGAATCTTTGGGGCCGATACTGTTGCGAAAGAGCTGCTTATGCGAAGTAAGCCTTCATTAACACTCGTAATTAGGTCAGAGACAGAGGCGAACGAACAGCCGGAGGAGGGGGTTTCCATGCTTTCACGTAGGTGTGTCCAGGTGATAATGACGTAGTCTTTCAGTTAAGACTTAGTGTCACTTTTATGAGTTTTCTCAGTTATGCATTGTTGATTTAACAATAATTACAAATGCCAATAAAGGATAAAACAGCCCCACGTCCCACTTTAATATGACCTATCAATCATCTTTAGAGGTCCTTAAACAGTGATACATAACCGCTCAGATGCGTATACATGCACACATACATATGTGTGTACATGCATACAGAAATGCATACATACATACATACATACATACAAATCATACATACATGTACATACAAATCATACATACATACACATCATACATAGATACAAATCATACATACATACATACATACATACATACATACATACATACATACATACATACATACATACATACATACATACATACATACATACATACATACATACATACATAGTTACATACATACATACATACATACATACATACATACATACATACATACATACATACATACATACATACATACACACAAAGCATACATACAACTCATGCATACATACATACTTACATACATACATAAAGACAGACAGACAATGCATACACAATGCACACATGCATATATTCATACATGCATATAGACAGACACTCAGAGATACATACATGCATACAGACATACAACGAAGTATATTGGTGTTTGTGGCTGGATGCAAGAATAAATCTTCTCTTGTGATGACATCTGTCTGTCTTACACATAATACAGCGCCTTGACATTAAAGTGGCAAAATAACGGACAATAAACTCGTGAATCTTCTTCCCACATAAAGAAAAACACGTGTGACTGATAAATTATATTATACAAAACAACTCAAGTCAAGATTAGGCTGTATAACTAAAGACAAAATAAATTTGCTCAAATCAACGATCAGCATCATAATATTAGCACTTCTATCCGTAAAATAAACAACTAGTTGACGTAGTTAAGTTGCACTAACGTGTTTGATAAAGCATATCACAGGAATTGGCACATTAAAACTTTAACGACGAGAGTGTATTAAAAGCGGCTAGGAACCCAATGCAGCTCGTCGTTAAAGTGTTGGTAAATAAACTCGATTTGAATGTATTTACATAAAGGATAAGTTAATGCCAGACAACCATTTTAGTATAAAATTGTGCCTGATATTTTAGGTAAATACACAGTAGGCACGGCACTGTGCCTAGGACCTACGAAACTTTCAGCGGCCTACGAAAGTCTGAAAATCTGAAAATGAGATACTGAGTGATTGACAGGGAAAATGGAAAAAGGAAAATTGCAAATAACACCAAATTGAGATTCGTTAATCATAATTAAAAATGACGTCAAGAAATAATGTGAATGAATTTAGCTTTAATACAGTTAAGTTGGGTTCTACGAATGCAAGAGTGCCTAGGGCCTACGACGACCTTAAAACGGCCCTGTGCCTAGTGTAACATCTCTTTCGTGACGAAGCAGATGCATAAACACCTCACCGAAGAGATCTTTCCAAAATATATAAATTCAATATATTCAGCGTTATTAGCTAACATTAAGTTGAGCAAAGTTAAAGCAGCAAAGCTAAAATATAAAAAGCAAAGCACGGTTAAAATATTTTGATGAAATTTCTCTCAAACATGCATTTGAGCTGAGGTCTTCATTTTATATCTGCAAGTATTAGTATCGTTAAATATGACTAAACAAATCAACGCTAAGACAGCAGAGCACATTTTGCAATTAACGACAAAACTAAATTACAGTTTGTGAAGTTTAAACGAGAGCATAAACTGATAAGGGTTCACGCTTTTGTTTTATCTATTTGCGGCAATAACGATAAGGTTTCATTTTGAATAGGTCCTTGAAAACGGATGTACGAATAACCGTTATTGAAAATAAACCAGTGCATAAATGTGAAGGAAACACGCTTCAAAATGAATCTGAAAGTTTTGATTTCTGTCTTGAATTGTGGACTAGTGTAGACCTACTTTGAAATCAGCGTAAGTAGTTTCAACCCAGCATCAGATTGAAAATTAGTCAAGTAAAAGTTATAACTGCGCACTTGTACCGCTGTGGCTAAAATTGTCAAAAAATGCACTAGACAACAATTTATGACGATATTTAGACTAACATGAAATTTACTATAACCTATAGTCGTAATATGTCAAAGTTCATCGTAATGTGCTAACAGACCAATGCAGCATTTGTATAAATGTAATATTGCATTTATGCAGAATTAAAATCAGAATTAAAATCCTTTGAAGCATAACGATATCATATAAATATAATGAGATTACTGTAAGTAGAATTATTAACTATTCCTAAAGCTCCATGATTATTTTAAATCTTTGCTCATCCTCTGCTTCGTGTCGTCTTCAATGTTTCAGCACTATATTCTGTCCCTCAAAATTAGCTCTAATACGCCTCCGATGTTTGTTGTCAGGTCTTTCACCCGTTGGCTACTCTTTAGGGTGCATCCTCTAATCTTAAAGATTTTAAAACGGTGCCATGTTTGAAGAACAAACTGAATATTTTGAAATTATGATCCTCCAGGTGCAGACTTAGCGACTAGAACTTTTTATTAGGACACTGGTCCATCCAGTGGACACCCTCCAGACATCCCGGTTCACAATTGTAGCAACGTGCCTCAGATTTATCGTGAGCATAGCAACACTGCTTCGGATTTCGTTGAAACTGACACCTGTTGTTTTCAGCATAGCCGCAGAATTTTGCTTTGTACAGTTTACCCAACTTCTGAGGATGGTTCTTGAAGTGTTCCTTTTCGACTTCCGTGTGAGCATATCGACAGTTCTTGCCAAGACGACAGACGAACCTAGAAAATTAAATAGTAAATATTGAACATTAAAATAAATATTCATCCAACCATTTTCAGCAATTGAAAAATATAAATAGCAATAGACATATCTAACAAATTGACTATTAGTTCAGAAACTATTATCAATTTAAATAAAACTACAATTGGCTACAATATAATTATAATTATAATTACAATTGTAATTTTTTATTGACAGTGCTTTTTCATTAAATGAACGTCCCACAAAGTGAACTAAGGCATCTGCCTCGTTTCATCGTCAATCACCCCAAAAGTCAGAGGCACCTTCGAGAGGCTCTTAAAATACGCTTCATAAAAGCCCAAATACATACATACATACACACCTCCATGCATGCATACACACATATTTACATGCGCCATAATGGTCGTACATACATAGACATACATAGACACATACATACATGCATACATACATACATACATACATACATACATACATACATACATGCATACATACATACATACATACATACATACATACATACATACATACATACATGCATACATACATACATACATACATACATACATACATACATACATACATACATACATACATACATACATACATACATACGTGAGTACTTAAAAGGCGTTATATTAAGATCGACGGAAAAGTCGGCTGAGGCACAAACTCTACCACAGGAATCAAATTGCAGGACAAATTTGAACATTTTGGTACTCATTTACTAATCCAGAAAGGGTGGATGGCTCAGGAAGCACCATAATGTCTGTATGGCAGAGATGGCCGCTGTGTCAAAGACTAACAGTGGATTCAGCCTTGCATAACGCTACTGTGTCTGCCCGCGTTGCAGTAACGGCGACAAGCCGCTAACCAAGATGAATGACGAAATAAGTAAACAGGTAGTTGATAAAAGTAAACCGCTCACCTATAAATGCACTGATCAGAGAATTTCTGTTTAGACTTTTGCCTTTTTGCGCCAACGACTTCGAACTCGCCCTCCCCAGATTCTTCTCCTCCTCCTCCTGCTCCTCCGGAAGCATCATGTCTTGTGTAGTGCTTGGATTCCTCTTCTTCCTCCTCTTCGAAGTATTTGTAATTGAAGAGAACGTCGTTCTGCCACATGGGGTTCTGTTCCTGTATGAACGTTACGAAATCTACGATCCTCTTGCATCGTTTGGCAAATTTCGCTTTGATTCCTTCGTACAGAGTGTCCGTGCTGTATCTGCCTTCCTTCTGGTCAGTAATTATGATGATCATCACAATCTTCGCATCCTTCTCTGGGCGATGTAGGTACCAACAAATTAAGGGAACTTAATCATATCAGTGACGTCAGAGTTGAGCTGTTTTGCCTCTTTCTCTTCAACCGGCTTCTTATACTCGAAAGCGATGGTGCGATCTCTGGGAAGTCGTTTGTGGGCCGTCCATCTGTCAGCAAGGAAATAAATGTCTGGATTTTTTACCGCTAGAGTGTCTAGCAGAATCAGGCTGACGCCTCTGCTTTCATTGCTCTGGACATAGTTTCTAACTTTCTGTGAGAGACAGTTTTTCCACGCGGCTATCTCCAATTTCCAGTTGCGCTTCAAGACCTTTTCGTAGGATGGCAGATAGTCGCGATCACCTCCGATAATGATGAAGGTCACAGAGCCCGTTGGCTCTCGATCTCGAAGCTCGCAACACTGCTCGGTGACATCGGCCGTAAGCGATGTGTCCAACTCTTTTTCCTAGTCCTCCGAGTTCCTTTGGAACGTGTCTACAAGTATTCCTCGGCTCCGGATCTCCTGCCAAAGTGAGTCGTTCGGTGGGGGTTCGGACCCGTACAACTTTGCGTAGATCTTCTCACGTCCTTGGAGCAGCGCGTCGACCATACGACCGATGTCGATTCGAAACCGGATGTCCTGGGGGACTGACGCCCGAAGGTTCTTGTGGCGAGCAAAGAATTTCTGGCCTTCGATAAATAAGTTGGAATTATCGATGAAGACACAACATTTCTGCTGGACGCCTGTCATTTTTAGCAAGTTCCGCTCTTGACCTTTTTAGACCTCTGATAACAGCCTCAGTGTTGCAAGTCCAAGATGAAGACGAACTTCAAGCATTCAGCAAATCAAATTCCGTTCTGTAGGTATTCGAAATTGATCTACAGTTCGATGAAGTGATTTGAACTGTTAACACAAACGAAACGCTTTATCAGCTTTGCATACAATCTGTCTTGTTTTAGATCGAAGATGACCATAAAACAACTCGCTAGTAAAATTCTGTTCTGATGGTCGTCGAAATTAAGCCACAACTAAACTTCCTTAATTCACGTCTGCTAATAAGAACTTAGCTTTTATGATATTTTATGTTTTCAGAAATTCGGCATATATTTAAGAAAACTAAGCTTGTCTCCTTGAAAGCCCGCCGTTTCGAAATGAAGCAAAACCGAAAGCAAAGGCTTGTAATGGTTGTCCTGCTTGCTATTAATAGTATTCGATTTCTGCTACTGCTGAAAGTCTGAGGTATACATGATGCTGGGAAACTCCAAATGCTTGCTGTGGAAATGAAAATTTTTGCTTTGCTTCTAAATATATGATGCAAGTGACCATGCAACTGTGCATCTGTGAAATATCCGTACGTATATTATACGAGAAAAATTCCGAAAACCCAGAAATGATCTACGCGTAACCATGATTAACCACACAATATACCCGTGAAATGACGGCTGCGGTAAATATATCCTGCCATTCCAGTATATGAAGTAGGCCCCTAAAACACATTGCGACCTACATAGATCCATAAGAATTTAAGGCCTACCTGATCTAAATGGAGGATTTGTGTGCGGCAGTATTTATAATTACTATGACGACGGTAATTCGTCTTATTATGAGACGTCCACGAGGTTATTTCGAGAGTCATTAAATCACTTGCTCGAGGAAGCTAGCTCCTAGAAGAAAGGAACTACTCGATAAGAATATATAAGTAATTTAATGTATGAAATGAAATTCAGTTACAGGTAAATGAAATGTAATAATAAAATGTGGAGGTGAAACCCATAATGAACATACCGCAAAAGAAGTAAGACCCTCATATACTGAACTGCAAAGGAAACGACCATCAGCCACGCAGCGATTCGAGTAGGACGTGGTTCCCAGCTCGAATGCCGCAATCCTTGGGTCCCAGGTTTATGTAGACTTCCCCAGCGTGGGTATGGTCACGTGATCCATTTATAACTCCAACCACAGATGCAAAAGATTGGACATCAATCTGGCAAAACATCGACCGAGAAGACAGATTACTGCGACCGGCAACCACGACGAGTTTATCTGATAGGACACAAACTCTATCGGGGGGGGGGGAGGGGGATGAAACACATACATCGCTCATACGAAGAGAGAATGCCACTCATGTTAAATACCAAACAATTTATGTAGCGCCAGGCTTCTCTGCTATAGCACCATTATATACGTAACTATTATACAAGGTATCAATCGGGATTCGCATCGAAATGAAAACTTTAATTATATATAAATGATTTTTTCAAAATATGTAATCGCTTCTTGTGAAAAAAAATATAGATTCACGTGCGTACTATCAGGAACTGAGTAATTAGGCTAATGCACAATTAGGCAACTATTAATTTTAGTGACCTAAGAGTTCAATGGACCTGAGTTCACAGGAGTAAGAGACATAGTGAGATAAAAGATCTTTAATACAAATTAACGTACAACGAAGATGACAGCAATTATCACTATGACTTAGCTTAAATAATGAGGTGGATATTACAATGTCAGTGAAATGAAATTAAGGTGAAGAATATTTATCTAGTTACCGAATAGATGTGGCAGTGCTTTCCAATTCCAGGAATCGGTCAGTCTGTAGAGTTAAGATAACTGCTCTGTGCAGACTCGACTTTAAGCAGCTGGGGCCAGTAACATAGCATCCTTGGTTTATATAGTCTTTGGTCAGTGAAGAGTATAGCTAGCAAGCGCAGCATCCCTGCATAGCAACGAGCGGCCGTTACGAAGCACAGTGTGTGAGCTATGCTACTAGTAAGATATATGATACAGGACTGGACACGGAGTCTAAGAATAGACTACTCTCTCCAGACCACACAAAGCACACACACACTCACCTACACACACACACCTACACACACACACCTACACACACACACCTACACACACACACACACACACACACACACACACACACACACACACACACACACACACACACACACACACACACACACACACACACACACACAGATATATAGGCCTATTATAATATACATAGATACAGCTCCGTGATAGTACTTATAGACCCACTCTACAAGCATGCATACATAAAACATACATAAATGTAAATATACACAAAAACGTACATATACAAACATACACACATACATAAATATACGCAGACATGCATATATATTATATACATGAATCTGCATGACATTGTATACATGCATACATGTATATGCAAGTGCACATACAGGTACGCATGTATGCATACTTGTTAGTGTGTATGCACGAACGTGCGTTTTTTCATACGTACATACCTTAAAACAAACATACACAAATCCATGCATATATACATACATAAGTGTATGAGTGTGTGTATGTATATTGGTATGTACATATGAACCATGAATCAATCGAGTCTAACGACCCTTTCGGTGTTGTCCTTTTGACACCTCAACAGCATACGCATGTAAGTTTCAGTATGCAAATCCAAATGTCTGTGATTTACAGTTGTGATTTTAAAAAATGGCTCAATCGATGAGCCAATTTGTCAAGACACTTAACACAGCGGGATTATAAACCTCCTCAGACATCAGCAAACAGATTCTTTTGTCGTAATGTTGCGTTGCCGTCATCCTTTATGTACGTCGGAACACACAGCCAAGCGTAACGTGCTTGTAGGCATAGGACCTGAGAGCTCATGCTTTGGCGATGTATATATATATATGTGTGTATATATATATGTATGTATATATACTTATTTATTTATATTTATTTCGGATATTTCTATAGCGCCTCCTCTAGTCTACTACTACTCAGAGGCGCTCCCGACTACGCATTTGATACTGTGTCGGAGTTTTCAAGCCGAAGCGCCACGAGCAATCGCGAGTGAAGGACTTCCCAAGGTCCGTACGCAGCGGCTAGAGTGGGATTCGAACCTGCAACCCTCAGGTCACAAGGCGCCGAACTTACCACTGAGCCACCACGCCCCACATATACATACAAATAAGACTGCATTTTAAGTTATGGTATACACAGAACACAGCACGCATAAAATGTACCATTTACTAGTAGACAGAGACGTATAAAAGCCACACGTAACGTAATGAAACATTTGACAATTATTATTGTCGACGGTAGACTATAGCCTGATGGCGTTTCTCATTTGAAACAGTGAAATAGTTTAAGGGTTTAATAGGCAGCCTATTATAAGAACTTAGTAACAGGAATCCTGTAGGCCTATCATTCACAGGCCATTTTAATACTTCATGTCTTTACTTTGCTTGCAAATAGCGCTGCTATTGAACGTTGTACACGAAATTTAGCAACTGAAAGTTGCAAGTAGGCCTACTTGTAATTATGGGTTGTGTGGTAAATGGCAATCAAATTGTTTAGCATCGTCCTCATCCCTTTCAGCACTCAAGGAAGCGTTTGGCGTAACCCGTATAATTATAGATGGGTCTCGTTTAGCGCAGCATGCAGCAAATACATAATACAAGTAGATCCCGGACCGACAAAATGTGTAGCTTTCGTTGAACTATAGACCCATTGAAGCTATAAATTACGAAACGGTTGACAATAATGCCGTGTGTACACTATTTGAAAACGTTTACGCACAGTGTTTAGTATAAAGATTTAGTAAGCAGCCTAGTAACTTATTAACGCGAATCCAGCACTATTTGCGTTGCTTTGAAAGCTGGAAACGGGACTACACGATTTCAACTTTTTATTCTATAATTAGGGCCTACACGCACTTGTGTCTAGGGAAACCTTGGGAATGCTGCATATTCATTTATCGATCTATTTTTATCTATAGTTATTCATTCCTTTGTTAAGTAATTAATTAATTATATCACTCATTCAGAGAATTTATACAGCGCTTCATCAGATAGCTACTAACAGGCGCTTTCATCCCAGTCCCAACGAAATAGAAAGAGATACACAGAGGTAGGTAGGCACGTAGATAGGTAGGTAGTTATAGGTAGGTAAGTAGGCGTAGGCGTAGACTCTGGGGGGAGCCGGGGCACGTGCTCCCCAATAATTGAGAAGCCTGGGCATTGCCCCACACAAAAATCGCAAGGAGAATTTCTTGAAATATTAAAATATTATGTTTCGATATAGACAAACTTCTTCAAAAAAAGAGACAAAGAACTAAAATACTATCATAAATTCATAATGAAAAGATTGAAAACAAAGATTCATTTATCTTCAATACCTTAAATATGAAACAAATTTACATGTAAACGAAATGCACCCATTTCATACGTGGCCTATTACCGCAAGCGCACAAGATGTCATCAGTATTCGCGTTCTGTCGTCAAGTTTCTCATCGTAATCGTAATCTCTCAACTTCTAAAGCGCCACCTGAAGACCAAGCGCAGACATCAGCCTATTCACGAGCGTTACGTCAGATCAGAGGGGTTCCAGAGAGTAGTTAAATAGAAGTCCGAGTCCCGTTTCCAGGGGGTCAGATCAAGAGAGGAGGCAGAGCAGCTGTCAAGACGGGTATCGTTTAGGGCAAGTAGAATTGGAAGGCGGAGGATTAAATGAGTCGGGTAGGAGTGCTTAAAAAGGCCAGAATTCAGGTTTGAATGGAAACCAGGGCTAATAGATAGAGGAACATGAGGAGGAGGATGGAGGACGGGTTGCAATGATGATGGAGAAACCGACAATCTGCGGAATTCAGAGGGGAGATCATTCCAGAGGCGTGGTGCTGTGTTGGACATGGCTCGGTTGGAGAACTTGAGATGAGTAGTGACTAGGGGTCGAGAAAGACTGAGATAGGAGGATGATCGGGTGGAGCGGGTTGTCTGGATGGAGAAGCGACCACGGAGGTACTTGGGCCGGGAATATTGTAGGGAGTTGTAGGTAAGTGATAGGATTTGAAGTGGATCAACTCTTGGATTTTTAGCCAATGGAGTGGTTTGATGATGGGAGTGATATGATGATGTTTGGGTGTTCTAGTGAGTTTTGGATAAGTTGCAAACGCTTGATTTGGGTGGATTCAAAGTTGAGGAAGAGGGAATTGCAGTGATCGAGCTTTGGAGGAACAATGGAGGTAGCAATGGTTGAGGCAGTTTTAAGGTCGAGCATGGGCCGGATGAGGCGGAGGTGACGGATGTGAATGAAGCAGAAGCGCGAGGGTTGGAGATGTGGCTAGAGAAGGAGAGGCGTGGATCAAAAGTAATACCAAGATTGCGGACGGTTGAGTACGAGGTGTAGGTAAGAGACGATAAGTTAGTCGATAAGTGTATGGAAAGGTCAGAGATTTTCTTGATTTGATCATGAAGGTCTAGAATGATGAATTCAGTTTTGGAAGGGTTAAGGCAGAGGAGATTGGATAACATCCACTGTGAGATTAGGTTAACCACGTTTAGTAATTGTGTGATGGAGGTGAAAAATGAGCTTGGGGAGTAGTAGGATTTGTAGAGTTGGGTGTCATATGCGTAGAGATGGTGGTCAAAAGAGGAGGATTCCATGCGATGGCTGAAAGGTGTGGTACACAGGATTATATTGTATTGTATCTGAACATTTATAAAGCTCCTCTCACAGTGTTCGCTAATCAGAGGAGTGGACTCAGGATGGAGCCTTGAGGGACACTACATGAGAGAGGGAGGGGTTGCAAGCAGTGGCTGGAGGCTTTCACAGAGAAGGATTGGGAAGACAAGTAGGAATGGAGCCAGAGTAGAGCAGTGCCTGAGACGCCAAACCAAGTTCAACAAAACTTACAAAACGTTTATGTCATATATAATGATATATTTCAATTAAATAAGTTGCTTTCAGTAAAAGTTACTAGTCAATTATGTCAATCTCTATGTTTCCTGTCCGGCTGGTTAACTGACGAACTTGGATTAGAAGCTGCGTTTATCGAGGATTGGATGAATTGCAATGATGACAGCCAGGTTTAGCTCTGAGCCTCTGAGTTTCGCCGATTGGCCAGACCCCCATTCGCCCCACCAACATTTTGGACAAGCCTACGCCAGTGTAAGTAGGTAGGTAGGCAAGTAGGTAGGTAGGTAAGTAGGTAGGCAGGCAAGTAGATAGTTGGGATGTAGGCAGTGTGTGTTAATTGTATTAGGTTGCAGCCATCAGCCCATGTCTTCCTTCTGCCACAGTACAGTTATGGACATGTGAATCACTGTTTTGCAGGCATTGCATTGTGAAGCGTCGGTATTGAAATCTATATATTATGAAATTTTGAGATATCTAAGTAAAGACTACAAGACTTCAAGAGGGAGTTCTTCCTACTATCCAAAAGAGGTTCATCGTGGTTCCGGTGCTTAAAGCGTATGGACTAGTCCCCGGCGCCGCCGCCATCCGCCGCCGCCGCCGCCGCAAAGCCCTCAAGTCGAAACCAGTCGCTAAGCTATCGACTGCTAGCGACTTCGTTCACTTAATATTTTGCTTGTTGTTTTAATCGCGGTTTCCAAGTTTCGATTTGACGAAGACATCAGCAGCAGGACATGAGCAACACTTACAATATAACAGGCCTACAATATTCGTTTGGTGAGGAAAACAAGCTGACCAGCCGCAACTTGGTACATTATAAGAGATAGAGTTTGCTCTATTAGTAAGAGTTCTTATACAGAATACGGAGGATATAGTTGTTGTTGTCTTTTTTTGGTAAAGTGAATTTATGCATTCTATTACAAAGATGGTGTTGATGATTACGAAGAGGGGGAATAAGCAGGGTGAGAATTGTCGGGGATATGGGGATTCAACCCCCTATAGTTTTCCTTATGATCCCCAAAGTTAAGTCTTCAATGCACATCCCAGGAGGTCGTTTCCAAGCCCTCAGTTACGCTGGTGTGATTTAGCATTATATGATTCAGAATCTCTGACAAAGTGAAGAAATTTCCACGATGTGTCATGTATGCAGTTTTGAATTTTGTCAGCAAAGGATTTGATTTTGATTCGAGTTCGACTTGCAAAACTGCTAGCGCTGAAATCTGCTGCTTTCAAATTTTGCTGACATCATTTTGCAATTATTCAACTCCACATAGATCAAAATCTAACCCATAGTTATTTCCCTACAATTCTCACACTGGGAATAAGTGCCAGAGTACATGATTCTCGTTCTCTGCTAACTGACTGAAAGATGCACGCATCAGCAGTTTCGGCCAACTGCATGGTTAGCCGTAAGATCGGGAACTTCTATAAATTCTCATCGCTTCATTTGATTTATAAAACACTCAGTTTCACGAATTCACAATAACATTAATTTTTACAGTAATCGGTCTGTCCTCTGTCAGCAAGCCCACATGGAGCGGAGCCCATATTCCCATACTGGACCCGTAAAGAGCCAATATGGGTTCCATAATGTCCACGGAAATGATGGCACGGTTAGTACAGTATGCGGTAAAATGTATTATATTGTTAGGTAATCAGGTATGTTCAATAGACATAGCTGATCACGTGAGAAGTCGATAGCAAGTCGCTAAGTCAGTCGATAAGTCTAAGCGACTTAGTCAGTCGATAAGCATGCGACTTAGTCGACTAAGTGGCTAAGTCAGTCGCTAACTCCTTAGCGACTGACTCCGGGGACTAGTATGGACTTTACGCTACTGAGCCAACTAATTTTAAGCAAATCTTTCATTGCTGTCTAAAATAATTGAAAAAAGATTGTTGCCGCACAGCTCATGTGCTACCTAGACAAATAACCTTCTCCCCACTTTCCAGTCGGGTTTCCGGAAGGGCCACTCCACAGAAACCTTGTTAATCCGCCTCCAATCTGATATATATATATATATATATATATATATATATATATATATATATATATATATATATATATATATATATATAGAGAGAGAGAGAGAGAGAGCCATTGAAAGATACCAGGTCACTCTCCTTGCGCTGTTTGATGTGAGTGCCGCGTTCGACGCTTCATATCACGACATCCATTGCAGCGCCTATCAATTTCCTTTGGCTTCTCTGGTAATGTTCTTGATTGGCTTACCTCATTTCTGCAAGATCGTTCCTTCATGGTGGTCCACGGATCCACTAGGTCCCCTTGGGTCCTTGCTCCATTTAGCCTGCCTCAGGGCTCTGTTCTTGGCCCCCTTCTTTACATAATCTACAGTTACTGCCGACCTGGGGTCCTTGCTGGCGGCTGGGTCAGTTCTTTGCCAGTCCTATGCTGAGGACCTGCAAGCCTATGTTCACTGCTCGGCTGTCCGCGCTGTTGCAGTGGTGGAAACCATGTCCCATGCCAAGGAGTCCCCGCAGACCTGGATGTCTGCAAACCGCCTGCGGCTTAACCCTGCTAAAACGCAGTTTATGTGGCTTGGCACTCCCCAGCAGCTCTCTAAAATGGATCTGTCTTCTCTTGCCTTGCAATTCCCACACCTTTCTTTCTCGACCTGGGTCCGGGACTTGGGACTCATCCTGGACCAGTAACTTTCATTCACGCGGCACATAAATCTTCTCTCCCGCAGTTGCTATTACCAGCTTTCGCAACTCAAGGTGATCTCCAGTTCTTTGATCCTCGGTGCACCTCTCACACTTGTCCATTTATTTATTTATTTATTTATTCCAGATATTTCTATAGCGCCTCTCGAAGTCTACTATACTACTCAGAGGCGCCCCCGACTACAGCATTTTATACTGTGCCGGAATTTTAACGCTGAAGCGCCACGAGCAATTGCGAGTGAAGGATTTGCCCAAGGTCCGTATAGCTAGAGTGGGATTCGAACCTGCAACCCTCAGGTCACAAGTCGCCGAACTTACCACTGAGCCACCACGCCCCTCAAGATTGTCCATGCATTTGTTGTTTCTCGATTGGACTACTGCAGTGCCATATATGACGGACTCCCGGCCTGCCATATTAACCCTCAGGCTACCAAGGTTTTTTTGCGACATCGGCTACCAAGGGGGGGTGGTAACCCCGGAATTTCGTGTTTGGTTTCAAATATCATAACATGCAATATAGCATTTGATTCAGCATTCATTTCTGACAAGAATGGTATATTTAGTTGTAAAATATATGAATGCATCTCGAAATTATATACTTTTTAGCAAAGGCACCGGTCCATTTAACGATATCTGATATTATCCCGCGCAACTTGTAATTTTTCGATAAAAAATATAAATGATATGGGTTTTGAAAATGAACTATGTACCCAAGAATATTCTAAATATAATGAGGCTAAATTTTCAACAATACAAACTATTCCAAAGTCAGTTTTAGTTACAGGCAAAATCTAAAGGCATGCAGCTATATCAACATGAAACAAGAAATTATGCTATTGTTCCCGGCAGTCAAATGCGTCAGTGGTCCTTCCAGTTATTGCAAGTTACTTCCATTGTTTTGTGCGAATACTTCCTGCAAACCGGCTTCTTGAACACTTCACAGCACTGCTTTACTTTGTTAACATTCTGCTTCGACTGTTTATAGCCCTTCCCCATACCCAACCATAACGGTTTATGTTGTGATGTTGCATCAGTGATTTTCACACTGAAAAAGCGTATTATTATTTATTATGATCACTTCCGGTTTTCAAAAGACAAATAACTAAGCAAGTAAATATAGCCCTATATTCCCTCTAAAGAATGGCATAGTTGTTTCTCTTCCAGAAAGAATAATGAATACATTTATAGTCGACAAACAGCTAACAACATACGAGAAATTCATGATTCCAAGAACATGGTACCTAGGCTATATCGGGTATAACTTTTTACGGCGTGGGCTATCATCACGACTTTTACCTCAAAATGTGTGCAAATGGACCCTCTACAGCTACTTAAAATATAAAAATTATATTCCATGTGCTACAAAGAAATTTTGCAGAAAAACCTAGGGGGGGTGGTAACCACCCCCCCCCCTTGGTAGCCCGAGGGTTAAGCCCCTGAATAGAATCCTGCGTACTGCCCGCCTTGTAGGCCGCATCCCCAAGTTTGGCAGAGTGTCTGCGTATATGAGCGATGTCCTCCACTGGCTCCCCTACCCACAGTGCATCACTTACCGAATCTCTGCCTTGGTCCGGCGGTGCTTTAAAGGCTTGACCCCTCCATACCTGCGGGAGCTCTGCTGTCCCACCTCATGCTCACAGCGCCGTTGCTCTCTCCGCTCAGCTGCGCACGCTGAACTTATTGTTCCCCGCGCACGTACAGCCATATGGCAGCGTCGTGCCTCCTCTGTGGCTGCCCCATGACCTAGAACGGGCTCCCTACCAAACTCCGTCAAATACCGATTGGTCATTTCATCCTGTTTCTTACTGTCCTCAAAACTGCGTTGTTCGAGTAGACAATCTTGGATGGGCGCTATATAAAACTACTTGAATAATAATAATAATAATAATAATAATAATAATAATAATATTAATAATAATAATGATAATGATGATGATGATGATAATAATAATAATAATAATAATAATAATAATAATAATAATAATAATAATATTAATAATAATAATGATAATGATGATGATGATGATAATAATAATAATAATAATAATAATAATAATAATAATAATAATAATAATAATAATAATAATAATAATAATAAAGATATCAGATTATGCCTATTTCCAATGTTGCCTATATGGTATGAAAAAGGGTCATTGCTTTATTTATATACCTACAATCGGAAAGTGTGCATCATTGTCTCGCCCTTCGGAACTACAGATAGGCCCTACACCAGTATTTGATCAGATGGGATCAGATGGGAAATTATTAAGCATCAGATGGTTTATCTTGCAGCGCGCTGTGAGGTTTTTGCATATACTCTCGCACTAGTAACCTTACACAGAGCATTGAGACTCCGCATTCAGTTGGGCGGGCACATCGATTTATATATAAATTTTCTTTCTAATCGCCAAATTCCACTCGTAGGAAACATATATTATATTTCGCAAGGTATGTAGCAGTGATATTATTATAATATCTATAGCTTAGCTAACTAAAATGTTGATATTACGCTAGATAGTGTAGTGGTGAGCGCGATGGAGCGTCAGTCGAGAGACGGGGTTCAAATTCCAGCCAGGACAGAAATGTGGTTCGAAATTTCTGATCCACTTGCGCCCCTAGCTATAACGAGTACAATGACCCCACACTGTCGGTGGGAAGATGAGACGGCGAGGGGCAGGACAGGCCATCCGCCCTCATATACCGAAAGGACTGTTCTTCTCTCTTCTCTTTAATACCTATATCTCAGAATTCTTTCGAATAGCTCCTACTCTCGCATGACCTTAGGCCCTGAGTTCAATCTGTCTGCATGGGGGCCTCAAATATTGACCTGTTTTAGTTATTTCATCAAATTTAGCCATGATCAGTGCTCTAAAACCTGGACATGATAGTCGCAGTGTCTGCAAGGTGCTCCATATGCATACATACTTATATACATGCATTCACAAATACATACATAAATACATACATTTGTACATAATGTGTATATAGATGCTTTACATACATTTACCCGAATCTCCATCCATTTGTTTCACATACTTGGAATCCACGCCAGATGTTTGACAAATCCTTCCAATAAATTTGTGTTAGACCTTTGACATTTGTGGGCGCTACGAGGGTACCCGTGCCCCCACTTTTGGACTGAGGGTGCCGTACCCCCACTTTCTAAACAATGTCAGTCAATATTTTATTATTGAGCCTTCCAGAGACCGCAGTCTCCGCCATGCTTCGTGTAGGCCTATGTAAGAAATTGATAGCCCCACTTTTAGACCAAAGTTACGCTTCCGACCACATGCATAAAATTGCATATCATTATTCTTAACTAGATCACCGCATGCATATCATACCATGCGATACAGCGCGCTGCGAAAGTAAACGAAAGCAACGCATGTATGAATCACACGAGGAATCGAAATCATGGGCTGATCGTAATTGATATTAGATAACGTTGACTGACTGAGGTCAAGTTTTCACAGAACATCACACAGTTAACGAATTATCATTGCAGGCAGTAAATTAGAGAAAAAAACAATTTATTACTCTTCCGATGACGATGCTCATGTATTGTCGCGACACACGATAGCCGATAGGTAAGAGCGCTCGCCTTGTGAAACGGACGGTGCAGGTTCGAGCCTCCTCTGAGACGATTACTTGTAGGGACCTTGAGGAAGTCCTTCATTCACAATTGCTCAGCGCCATCGATTGATGTTTTGTCATCAGATATTGACACTTAATAAATGAATAATAATAATAATAATAATAATAATAATAATAATAATAATAATAATAATAATAATAATAATAATAATAATAATAATGATAATAATAATAATAATAATAATAATAATAATAATAATAATAATAATAATAATAATAATAATAATAATAATAATAATAATAATAATAATAATTGTTTCCGTAAACACACCTTTTTTATCCGACTGTTACTGTTGTATTGAATTGCATTGTATTCCTTACCATTCCGTTCAACTCTCTTCTGCTCTCTGCATTTCTGTTAAATTTTATGAATATAAATAAGTTGGTTCTTTTCAGATGTCAGTTCAGAGCAATTACTATTACATCGTTGAAGAAGACGTTTTCATCTGTAAAACTTGTTCGGTGCAGATACGTGGAAGACATGCGAACAACGATCCAGAAGCTGTACATCAGACTTTCCGAATTATTTGTCCACGGCCAACGGTTCGACGTATTCCAGGTAAGAACTATAAGGTTGTTTAACATGTATGTTTCAAAGCGTCTTTTCCATTACCATTCACTCACTAGTGAGTGGAAATGGTAAAAGGTATGGTGTGTAAATGGTAAATGGTATACTGGAAATGTGAAGTGGCATTGGCCTTTCACCACAGTCTCTGAGGTTTGAATCCGGATGTGAACCGAAACGCAGATGACCCTAGAAAACGTTAAGACTGATTCTTTTATGTGGCGCTTAAAAGGTTACGAATACGTTCGCATGTCTCGTTATATTGACGTTAAAGGTGTGAAATCATTTTTGCTGTCATTGGGTGTCATTGTCGCCGTTTGGTCCGATTACATAGATTGCCTGACAATATCCTATTCCTGTGGTTTATCAACGATGAGCGCAGTAATGGTTCACTTATCAGTTCAGATCAATTTCTATTGCCTATTCCGGCGTGAATCGATCTTCTATAGTTGACGCACACGTGCCACTATCACCAGCAGCATGCGTAATAATGGTACCATCGCCGGCTAAGAAGCAAATTAAGGGCAAGTCCCGTAATGCACTGGCTAATCGTCCAGAACTAATCCATAATCAAACTTCAAAAATCTGCCATTCGGGTAATTTTTAGACTTCCCTGGGGAGACAGAACGAAATATAAATTTCTCCTGCACAAAATTCTAACTCCTTTACAAGTACTGTAGGCCTAAATCATTATCAATGTATTCTATTTATGCATAGGTTTCATAATAAGTGTCTTCCACCCTCTATGGCAACCTACTTTGTAACTGGCTCCATCATTCACTCCCACCATACGCGTAGGGCCAAAGATTATCGATCTCAATTCGCACGTATAAATCCAAAGAGATTCTCTATCAAATGTATAGGACCCACGCTATGGAATGCCCTTCCCATGGAACTAAAATTAATAACGCAACTACATATATTTAAAAGGCTGCTCAAGTCACATCTTATCGTCCAAACATAGCAATCAACAATGTCCCATTTACGGTATATTAACTTCTTGGTGTTGCTTAGTCTTACTGGCTTGGTCGTTGGAAGGTTCATATTCTTGCTTTGTCTGATTGGTCGTTCTCGGGAGTGTAAGTGTCATGCGGTTATTTGGAGCAGGCGGGCTGTTTACGTTTGTTATAGTTGTTGGCACAGTGAGGTGATCAATACCTAATGCGAATACTTAATGCGCTGAATTAGCGAGACCATACGTTCGTTATTGCAATCTAAACGTAGTTTATCAATTAAATATCAATTAAACAGTTAGTTAAGTTAGTTAAGGTTGATCCATTCAATGTAGAACATATTCACTAAATCTTATGATCATTTCTCTTGCTGCTCGGCCGGCCACAGGTCAGCGGGCTAACGCCCTAAGTGGCATCCCATTAGAATTACACTAGTCATTATCTCCTTTTGTTCATTTTGTGGTAAACTTTAATTCATGCTTTAATTTTATCCGGATGGGCAACCATCAGCATAATCTGATTGATGTGTAATTTTGAATGTGTTAGTTCTAATTAAGCTATTTGATTTGATTTGATTTGATTTTGATTTGAGCATTGGGACCGACTCAGCGACTTAAGAAAAGAAATTAGCGTATCCCTAAGTCTCACTATGGTGCGTGAAACCTTTTTTTATTTACTTTACCACATTTACTCCAACCAGTCAATCGAATAATATCCCATCAAACTGTTAAATTTTGTAGATCCCAGGTCACAAAACAACGCAAGCCTGAAAAATCACGGATGATGACATCGTTAAAATACAAACTCCAGAGCGGTTCATCCATATGAAACCTACCACAGACTACGAGTTGACACTGTAAATCATGACTTTAACTTACATATATATAAAGATTAGCTGTGTTATTGAGTTTGGTTTAAATCGTGAGATTTCAGCAAGTAGCCTACTTGATTACACCTTTTGATGTGATTGTTCCATAAAATTTATTGTGAATAATTTAACCATGTCGCGAACCAGCTACCAGTTACCTTCCTATCTAAATACATACTTACACACACATAAGCTTAATATGCATGCATACATACACAACCAAACATACATACATAGATACTTACATTCATGCATGCATAGCCTACATGCCTGCTCTCCTGTGTAGGCTACAGTCTGTTTGCCTGCCTGCCCAATCAGTCTGTACTCGCCTCTATCAACATCAGCATAAGCGTAGGAGGTGAGGGTCAGAGCGGCATTCCCCCCCCAAAAAAAAGTTAGGACGTTCATGTTTTCCGGGCAAATAAGGCGCCGAGAAAATGCTGAACAAACTTTGAAACTAGCCCCAACTTGTCCGAATTTCGGGATTGAGTTTTGTTTCGGTCAGAAGTAAAATCTTGCCCCTAACTACTTAAATTTCCCCTACGCCTATGAATACCAGTATATATCCTGTAAGTCTGCTGAAGGGCTAAACGCGACAACAGCTGAGTACGGTTAGATTGTTCCAGAAATGCTTTGACCCATGCCCTATAAGTCCTATCATATGGCGGGGAGAACATTATTATGAAGACTTTCCGATTGCCATCCGGATAGAACCTTTGTTTAACACTTAGCTTTGGCACAAGCCTATAGCTGTAAGCGTTACAGTAACGTGCTTAAGATGCGCGCGGCCTTTGCAGCCCGATATGCCCCCACTTCGTCCCGTTTCGACCGTGTTCTTGAGCATAGACAGGAAGGTAGTAGATCTACTGGCTGTAGCTGTAGCGTTTGTCGCTAGATGACAGCTGCCCAAGAAGTAGAGCGACTCGATTCGATTCGTTTATTGACACATACATCCTATATGATCACCAACATATAAGAATTGTAGCAGACAGATACAAAAACTGAGACTTAAGCACAAATTTGATGTAGGTCAATGAATCAGCCGATAAAGGGTCATATAGACCCGCCATGAACTATGAACCTATAGGCAATTAAGGACATCTGCTGGTTCCGTTCGAGCTAGATTGTTGACAATGATAATTTTGATTTGTCTAAACAACGCCAATACGTATACCCACAAGTTGTATAATTCGTGAACAAATGACTTTGCTGTCCGTTCTTGATTAGATGAGCGATAATCTAGTGGTTAGCGTACTGGACTGTCAATCGAAAGGTCGGGGGCTCAAATACTCGCAAGGATAGAAATGTGTGTCGAGATTTCTGTTCCACCTGCGTCCGCAGCCAGCTCAGCAATATGAATACACTGACCGTACAATGTCGGCGGGAAGATGAGACGGCAAGGGAGAGGACTGGCCACACGCCCTCATACGCCGTGGTAAAGAAAACGATGTCGCCAACACTTCTTACTTACGGCTGCCCCTCAGAACTAGGACTTCTCTCATTGTTCTTCTAGCTTGCATGTAGGCCTTATCTTGGTTAAACTACTATAAGACTAACATCTGAACACGCCTACTGTGGGCAACAATAAAGATTGATACGTCTTGTCCTTGAAATAGTAATTAGACTTATATTGTAACAACAGTAACAGTCGTTTCTCAGTCGTATCTATGGTGAAGCCTGGAGTTATGTTTGGAAGCAGTAAGCAGTAACTTCCCTATCCTGAGACGACAAGCTATAGCTTTGCAAAATGTCCAATCTAGGGAAAATCCTCTTAATCTCCGTCTGCCTCTGCCTCTCCCTCTCCCTCTCCGCATTCATGGGCAAATGCGAATAAACTACTAAAGTTGTACCTATATCATTAACGTCTGGAACCATGCATATTGTCGATCAAAGCAGGTTCTGTAAACATTGCGGTATCTGAATAAAATCAAAAATCATAATCCACTAGAGAAGTCGAATTGAAATCCAATAAGTCAGAGAAAGGGGCTATATAAATGTTTAGGTACATATTAGGGTGATTCAGAAAAATGGAAAATCTTATTTTTGTTGTGCTCTTGCTTTTTTCTGTTCCTTTTGGTATTGAAATAAGCCACAAAAAATTTCAATGAATTTGGATTATGTTTAGTACTGCCTCAACGACTTTGAAATTAGTTAACTTTAACTCGTTTTGTCCAAAAAATCGAATTTCAGTAAACAACCAATTTTACTGAAAAGCTTAACAGTCAAGTCTAAAAAACAATGTAACACTGCCTAAGAAGCCATATCTGTAACCATAGGCATAGCCACATTGATAAATTTTATATTTAAAAAATTTTCAGTGGGTTATACCTCCACACCCCTAGTACTCCTGGATGTCTCCCGGTTTTGCCTCCTTTTGAATTTAAGTCTGGCTACGTCCTTGTCTATAAATTTAAATGCTAATATGTTTCTTATGAATTAAAATGAAACTCGTTAGAAAGTATACAATTATAAGTCCATAATTTCTGTACTGTATTAACTAGAAAAATTAGTGACTATGACTACATTCAGGAAAAAGTGCTTTTTGTTTGAATTTGGAAATTGTTTCCGATGGTCTTCTACAATTTGGAACAAGACTTGTTTCTGATCTCGCTTTGTCGAGTTGAAGGTGAAGGCTAGTGCAATCCCTCTTTCTGCACTGTCATAGACAACTTAAACATTTGCAGAACATGTGAATCAATGAATCATCTGGTTCTTCGAATGCTGCTGAACGAAAGTGATAAATTGGATAAAACGGATACATTATCATTGCCATGAGTTCAGTTCTTCACTGCCGCTGAGATGTAGGCTGCCTTTCTGTTGCTGACATTTGTTCGATCCAGTGCAGAAGCAAGATTTGGTAGAAAGATATTCGCAGAACTGAACTCATTTTGTCTGACTCTCATAGTCAGATGTTGATGGAATTGGAGTTTTCGCACAGTGTTCTTCCACAAAATTTGAACACTTTTCATTATTACTCATCTTCTGAATCACTGTCATCTGATTCACTTTCATAACTTGATGTAGACAACTGTTTGTGACTTAGATATTCCGCTGCTTTTTCTTTCCTCTCTTCCTCTTTTATACGCCTTAAGTTATCTTTTGGTGATTTTAATTTTTTATTTTCTTCTTTCTTGGCCAAATTTGCATGCAAATGGTATATTTTCTTTCTGATCACTTATCCACAAGAAATGTTCTGCCTTCTTCAATTTCAATTCTTTCTGAGAAAGTTTATCTTTCTTGTGATGAATAAAATAAACTTTTTATACATCCAAGCTTGTAGGCAATACTCTATTTCAGAACGTTTCCTGAGGTTCTCCAATAAGATGAATGAATGTCTTTGACCTGGTGTCAGCCATAATATTATTTCCTTTATTTATTAAATAATGCTAAAAAGGATTTCTCAAATAGTTTCCAATATTTTTTTTTCATAAATTATAGTTATGTTTTATGTTCTTTTTAGTTCTTTATTAAGAAATAAGTAAGTAAGTATTACTGAGTAATTTATAATGCTTTACAATAAAAATTTTAAATTGAATAAAATGTATATTCTAAATAAATATTTGAGCTCTTTGAGGCAGTTCTAAATCCAAACCAATTTCAGCCATATTTCACAGTTTTGTTCTATGGACTAAAAGGAACAAAAAAAGTAAAGAGCCTCTTGTAATTGTTAACTTTTATTTTTTTCCTACAGAACTTGAATCACCCTAGTACATATAAGAAAAATACATTACATTTCATTATTGCATAACGTATAATGAACTCGTACGGGTCTCCTCCAACGGAAGTGACTAGGGCCTATCATGGAGCTTCTGAACGCATTGGTGGCGTGCAACATCTTAACGCCTATCACTACGACTTCGATTGGTGGTCAGTCATCGTCATGAACCATTGAGGACAGCGACAGTGTCTGCAATCTCATCGCCAACTGCGCCGATAGGAGACACTGAGCCGGAATGAGGCGCGAAAGGTGTAAGAAACAGGTGGTTGAAATAGTCATTAAGAGGGGATAAGGCTGGGAACTTTCAGAGCAACCTCAAGTGTTACAATGTCAAGGCAAATCTAAAAACTTCAAAGGTCATCGATCATCTCGCAGTGGTTGCTCTTGCCATCATATCCATTAACACATCAGTCAAATTCTTAGTCGTCACCTTGTTTTAAAGTTACTGTTGTCGTCGCCGTTGTTACTATGTATATTCATTATTATTATCCCCTAGGCAGGAATTTTCATTGATTCAACGACCAGTTGCAACGGCGCGAGAAACTTTCAAAAGGCCCACTTAATCGGAAAATTTCATTTGTTGTGAACTATTTGTCATTGTTCAAGAGCAAGAAGATTGAATCGCCAGGTGGCGCATAGATGGGTCTTCTGGGGATTGCTTTGCAAAAACATCGGTAGGTGTCGTAGCTGCTAATGCCGTGTCTACTATTGAGGATAACGGTGACGATTTATTGATTACCAACCCATTGAATGAAACTTGAATTAAACGATTTACCTACGTGTTTATTTGTTTGTTTATTGATTGACTGATTAATCGCCTTTAATAACCAATTCCGTTTGAGGTATGTAAAACTGCATTATGCATAGAGTCGGCGACTTTTACTGCTTCCCAGATGTTGGTAGCCTATAGTGTTAGCAGACGTTGCTTGGCTGTCGGCCTAAAGTCAAGGACCAAGGTTCAAAAGACATAAATTTTTCACTGGATGAAATCAGCTCCAGCTGATCATTAAAGAAACTCCGTGAACTTGAAGACAACTATCTGAATGATCATTTGTGAACCGAATTACCAACTCAATGTCTCGAGTTCAATTCCAATATCAAATGACCACTTCTACTGGTTGACATTCTTATTATTGAGTTCGTTACTAGTACCAATATGGAGTGAGAAGCACACGCACACATGCAAATCGTCTCGGGAACTACATGGGCTATTAACGGAATCAAAAAAGGGATAAATGGACATACGCCCAAAAACTTCAAGGATTACCACCATTCTCATTGTTTTTCCAAACCCTACTATTTCTTTATCAGTAGAGCTATGTGTAGGCCTTCGTTTACCTGATCCTGATTTGATTAGTACTTAAGGATATCTTCGTCAGGCCTATACGTTTGGACAATCCCCGTTCTTACGTATATCTGCAACTGATTCAATGTTCAGCTTTCTGCTCATGACATTTTTTAAGTTTAGTAAAATATTATTAAATAGTTAAAGGGTTCAGTTGTATATTACAAATGTAGTTTGCATGCAGTAAAGTTGTTTTTCTTATATATAAAATGGACAGGATTTTCTATGCAAAGCTAAACGGGAAGACTTGCTTTCTGATAAACTGATAGAAACGCTGAATATTTGGCATCCTGGACAACTTGTCACCAAATTTAATTATCCTGCGAACCAAACAGCCTTGCCTCAAGTTAATTAGCCAGACAGACAGACACTCGGCCAGACAGACAGACAGACAGACAGACAGATCGAATACACACATAATACACAGATATATATATTCATACATACAGACATGCATAGACATAGAGCAAGATGGATTCGTGTTTGTAGATGGCTTCAACGATAAATGTTCTTTCCCGGCGTAGATCTATCTGCTTGGCACATAACACTGCGCCTTTGGAAGTAGATTCTTAGAAGGTTCTTGTTATTTCAATTTCAAGGTTCCTGAGTATGCACTCAGTACACTATTATTAGCACTCGCGAATCTTCTTAACACGCCTGATTGTCAGTGATTGATAAATTATATAATACGAAACAACTCATTTCAAGGTTAAGCTGTATGACTTAAACAGAAATTCTAGGCCTAAGTAAAATTACTCATAACAACGATTACCATCAACACTTTAACGACAAGCTGCATTGGTTTCCCAGTCGCTTTTAGTATATTCTCGTCGTTAAAGTGTTATTATTAACACTTCTATCCGTAAAATAAACAACAAATTAATGTAGTTAATTTTGATAAAGCATATAATAAGAATTAGTACACTTGCAAATAAACTCGATTTGAGTGAATTTGCAAAAAGGATATGTAGCTAATAGATGTCAATTTGATTGTACAATGTTGCAAAATATTTAGAGCAATATCTCAGAAGTATGTTAGAATAACAAATCTATTCATGGGAAAACACACATCGATAGGCCTAATTGTCAGTGAACAGATCTAGATCTGTAGAAATACACAAATCCAATACATCTTCTACATAATTATATAGAACAGTGCACAGACGTGAAAGAAACGTGCATCAAAATGAATTATCTGAAAACATTTGATTTGGTTTTAAATTGAGGAATAATGTACTTTTGAAATCAGCTCGAGCAGTTTCAATCTAGTATGTACAGCACAATTATTTAAAATTAGGCGTGTAAAAGTTATGACTTTGCACAGTATCACCGTCGTGAAAATTCCTTGTTCTCAAATGCACCTGGTGACAAGTGGTTGTGATTTTAAAACTCATCTGAAATTTGCTATAATCTCTTGCTCGTAATATGCTAAACATCACAGTTTGGATGCTAACAGACCAGTGCAAGATAAACAAAGATAAAGATATTGCACACACTTGCGAGTAGACCTACAACCATGGGCGTCCGTATAGGGGCATTTTCCCCCTCCTTGGATTTTGCAAATATTTTACAAGAAGAAAATCTTTTGATCATTTTGACTATTACAACAGCCCAACACGATTTTAATGCAAAAAACACATTATTATTTAGGTAAGACCTTGATCATTATTTATTTTTAAAGTTGTTCTGTGTTCTTGAATTCTATCCAAACAAGTCATTTTGCTCCCGCTACGAAAATGTTGCCCTTCAAAAAAATAAAAAATTTCCCCTAGAAATATTCTTGCGGACGCCCAAGTCTTAATTTTACACAGGAATGAAACTAACAAGTCTTTAGTCTATACCCTTACGACATTAACAACCTGACACTAGGGCAACAGGGCAATTAAACTTCATCAATTAAATGTAGAAATACGCTAACTGCACAGAGGGGGATTTTGTTCTGGGGTTATGTCCTACCGAAAATGGGGGGGATTTTGTCCGGGGATAATGTCCGGGGGATTATGTCCGGGGGAATTATGTGCGGGGTGAGATAATGTCCGTGCACCGATCAAGGTACCTATCCCGTCTATTGACCCAAGTATCTTGCAGATTCACTCTGAGGCAACTTGATGATTTCGAAGATATCCGTCGTTTTCTAATAACTATAAATCTCTTTTTTCTCTCTTTCTCTGCTCGAAGATTCTAATTTTATCTAGTCTAATCTAGTGTTGCAAAGTCCAGTAGGCCTATAGTTGATTTTGAATCATCAGTCGTTTTCTACAAGCGGTCAACTCTATGTCGAAACAAATTTCTGGCTTGTTTTGGCTCCAAACAACCTGGTTAATGCGGGCCTGGTTTGATATAGCGCCTGTGTTTAGGATGGTCTCCCTGACATTGCTTTGAGGTGGTGCTGGTAAAGGCTGGAGAGTTACAATACATTGATTGGTGTTAATTGACAGTATTCGGTGCCTAAGAGTCTGCCCATCTCTGGCCGTCCCTTTCTTACTTACTCATTTAGTTTCCTATCCCTGAATAAATCAAAACTGCTATTTAGCTACCTCGTTTTTCAGTCGTCAACACTTTATAGGTCCATCAAAATTAACTCGTTGTTTATTGTCAGGACCTTCGCCCGTTGGCGAAAGTGTAGGCCTATTATGCATTGCACCCCTAATCGTTATGATTTTTAAAGGACGCGATGCTTGAAAAGGGTGATCAATTAAGATTTCAGTTAACAAACTTTGTAGTGATAGTAAACGTGATAGAAAACGGATCAAAAATTTAAAAATTTAAACACTAGGATACTAAAAGTGCAGACTTCAACGACTATGACCTTTTGTTTGGACACTGGTCCATCCAATGAACTCCCTCAAGACCTCCCAGTTCACAATTGTAACAACGTGCCTCAGATTCACTGTGAGCATAGCAACATTGCTTCGGATTTCTCTGATACTGACACTTGTTGTTTTCAGCATAGCCGCAGAATTTTGCCTTGTACAGTTTACCCAAGTTCTTAGGATGGTTCTTGAAGTGTTCCTTTTCGGCGTCGGTGTGAGCGTATACACAGTTCTTGCCAAGACGACAGACAAACCTAGAAAATCAATTATCCATCCAAATATATTCAGCAATTGAAAAATATAAACCATAGTCGCTCCTAGAAAATCAAATATGCATTCAGAAACTATTATAAATTGAAATACAACCGTGCACAAGAATGTTTCATTTCGGTTATTTAATGATGCTACAGGCTTATCACTAAATGCACGTCTTACGAATTGGTGTCTCAGTTAAGATTCGAAATCCTTTAAAATTTCAGGCGGACCGTTCAACCCACCAACCCACCATGCTAAGGATGTATGAATTTATGTTTCGCCATTTTATGAACATTTTAAATATAATAATTCTATAAACACTCAATGTTATCAACCTCTAATGACTGTACACATAAATATATGAATAATATGAAATGTCATTACAGGTAACAAACTTTGTTAGGTACTTCAAATAAGGAGTAGTCTTACAATTTTTGTGAGGTACATAATATTCGCATTATCGAGCGTGATAATAGTGGGCAAAGGATGCAACTTGGGTAGAGATAGAAACACACCAAATATTTTAAATTTCAAATGATATCTTCTGCCCTCTACCATTGATGCAATATTTCAACGTGGTTAACCTATAGTCTCGCAGTGAATGTCATCCAATCTCCTCTGCCTTAACCCTTCTAAAACAGAATTAATCATTCTAGGCCTTCCTGATCATATCAAGAAAAGCCCTAACCCTTCCATGCATACACCTATCCACTAACTCACCGTCTTTTACCTTCACCTCGGACTCCGACATCTTCAATCTTAGTATTACTTTTGATCCACACCTCTCCTTCTCTAACCACATCTCCAACCTCTTGCGCTCCTGCTTCATGTACATTCTTGACCTTCGTCGCATTCGACCCATGCTCGACCTTAAAACTCCCTCTACCATTGCTACCTCCATTATTAATTCAAAGCTTGATTACAGCAATTCCCGCTTCCTCGACCTTGAATTCACCAAAATCAAACGTCTGCAACTTATCAAAATCTCACTAGTCAGGGCCGTCACTAGAATGCCCAAACATCATCATATCACTCCATTGGTTAAAAATTTCAGAGCGAATCCACTTCAGAGTTCTATCACTAATCTACAACTCCCTACAATATTACCAGCCCATGGCAAGTACCTCCGTGATCTCTTCACCATCCAGGCAACCCGCTCCACTCGATCATCCTCCTATCTCAGTCTTTCTCAATCCCTGGCCACTACTCATCTCAAATTCTTCGACCGAGCCATATCCAACAGAGCACCGTGCCTCGGGAACGATCTCCCACTTGAATTCCGCAGATTCTTAGTTCCTCCATCATCATTTCAACCCGTCCTCCATCCTCCTGCTCATGTTCCTCTATCTATTCCTCGGGTTTCCACTCAAATCTGAAGTCTCATGTTTTCAAGTACTCCTATCCTGACTCATCTGATCCTCTGCCTTCCAATTCTTCTCGCCCTAAACCACATCCTCCTTCACAGCTGTTCTGCCTCCTCTCTTGATCTGCCCCCCTCTAGAAACCGGACTCGGACCTCTTTTGGACTACTCTCTGGAACCCCTCAACACTCATAGTCGTATGCTGGCGCATCCTGCTTGAACAGAGCTTCTTTCGTTCTCTTCTAATTTTCTTCCTTTAAATGACGTCCATACATTCATTAGGCATTACAATTCCATAATCCTGTAGCGCACCAGGTGCTATTTCCGCAACTGATTTTAACGTGTATTCCATGAATTGTAACCATTCGACGATAGTCAGTTCAAGAAAAAGAAAAAACATACTGCACTACATTGACGTTTATCCAAAGAATTTTAATTGTGAAATATTTTACCGCCGGTAGAGGGCAGGAGACGCAAAGAAAGATCAAAAATATTTTGAGCACTATTTACGCTAATATGCTGTCAACTTTTCATCACTATTAGAAAACGTCTGCTTAAAAATGTTTCAGTGCCATTTTCACTCCACCCTACTGCATAGTGTCTAATAGTGTGCTGTGCTATGTGACTACGACGGTGTGCGACTTAATTTGTGTTTAAAGTTGAACTCTACAACAAATGAATAACTTTTGCCCGATTTTAAAGCATAAAAATCCCACCGGTGACGTCAATTGCGCGGGCGTCATAGCGGCCGTCGCGTAGCCTTAGAGGGAACATCGCCCACGGGTCTTAGTGCCCACTGACATGGTGGGAGGAACATAACATGAACGGCAACCATAGGGCTAAAAGAGAAAAGGTATAGTATATAAGAAAACCTACTCACTTGTAAATGCACTGTTCGCCGAATTTTTGTTTAGATTTTTGTCTTTTTGGCTCAACGACTTCGAATTCGCCCTCGTCAAGTTCATCTTCACTTCCGACTTCATTCCCTTGGTACTGTTTAGATTCCTCTTCTTTCTTCTCTTCGAAATATTTGTACTTGAAGAGAACATCGTTCAGCCATTCGGGATTCTGATCCTGATTGAACTTGACAAAATCTACAATCTTCGCACATCTTGTGGCAAATTTTGCTTTGATTCCTTCGTACAGAGTGTCCGTGCTGTATTGGCCTTCCTTCTGGTTGGTTATTATGATGATCATCACAATTTTTGGATCTTTTTCTGGGCGATGGTACCAACATGGAAACTTAATCAATTCGGTAACGTCAGAGTTGAGCTGTTTTGCCTCTTTCTCCTCAACTGGCTTCCCATACTCGAAAACGATGGTGCGATCTCGGGGAAGTGGTTTGTGGGCCGTCCATCTATCCGCAAGAAAGAAAATGCCTGGATTATCGGCCACTAGACCATCCAGCATAGTCAAACTGACGCCCTTCTTTTGATTGCTCTGGACAAAGCTTTTCACTTTCTGTGCAAGGCAGTTTTTCCATGCGACTATCTCCAATTTCCATTTATACTTCAAGACCATTTCATAGGATGGGAGATAGTCGCGATCACCTCCGATGATGATGAAGGTAACAGAACCAGTTGGCTCTCGTAGAACGCAAGACTGCTCGGTGACATTGGCCGTAAGTGAGGTGTCGAGCTCCTTTTCGTAATCTTCTGCGTTCCTTTGGAACGTATCTACAAGTATTCCTCGGTTTCGAATCTCCTGCCAGAGTGAGTCGTTCGCTGGGGGTTCGGACCCGTACAGCTTAGCGTAGATTTTCTCGCGTCCTTGGAGGAGCGCGTCGACCAAACGACCCAAGTCGATTCGAAACCGGATGTCCTGTGGGACACACACCCTGAGGTTTTTGTGTCGGGCAAAGAATTTCCGGCCTTCGATGAAGAGGTTAGAATTGTCAATGAAAACACAACATTTCTGCTTGACGTTCGTCATTTTAGCAAGTTCTGCCGTTCACCTAAAGCCCTTGCTTTAGAAATCAAAAACGAAGATGAAATTCAAACGAACAGCAAATAAACTTTCGCTTTGTCGGTTTTCGACGTTAAGTTAGAACTTAGAACTCTATCGAGAGAAAGCAACCTTCGAAGAAAACGTAAACCTTTGTTAACGTGGCGCACGACTGCCCTCTTTTACAAATCTAAGTCAGTCGAAACCACAACACAACCCGACTGTAAAATTCTTCTATCGATGATCAAATTAAGTCACAACTGATCATTATTAATCGACGTTTGCTTGTAATCTTGATGACATCGCGTTTTTGGAAATCCGGAAAGTATTTCTGAAAACTAAGAATGAGCGCTGTTTCCGAAAACCACGCAAATTGAAGCGATATCGATAGCAAAAGCAACATGATGTGTTGCGTGATAGGTCAATTAAAAACAGTGAGTGAACATGATTGCGGGAAAGTCTAAGGTATAGCCTATACGATTACACGCTGGGAAAACACCAGGTAGGCCTACTCTAAGACTGTGTACTTCTATGTCTGCGTATATACATGCATACCTGTTAACAATGTATATGGGGAACACCAGTACATAAATTTATAAAGGTAATAATTCAGACAGCGGGGAAAAACTGCTGACTTTTAATGGCACAAAAAAACACACATCAAACAAACCAACTGAAGACCTACAAGAGAAAGAAATCCTTCTATTCCAGATTTTTAAAGCTTTAAACTGCGACCTACGCAGATCACATATATTACACTTAATCTAGGCCTAGTGGAAAATTTCTGTGTCACTGTATTTATAGCAGTAACAGTAGAAGGTATAAATCTAAAGTGAAAGCGAACACTGTAACGATAATTGATGTCTTCGTTGATCCATTTACGTCAATGTATATGTACGCGTTTTCTATTGCGATCACATGGCCTATCAAAGCCATCACCACAAACGTCCAACCACTAAAATATGCATCATGCATACATACCTACCGAAATGCATGCGTACCAGTTGTAAGGTCTGGAGACGCAGTCTTGGTCTGGAGATAGGTTGTTTAATGTCTCAGTCTCGTTCTCCGTCTTGAGGAACCTGTATTGTCTTGGTCTCCGTCTTGGTCTCGAGGTAATTTCTTGAATTTTAGAAACTGTCTTGAAGTGAAAGTCTTGTTCTTCCTCGAACAAGCGATCTCGACAAGTCTCGCGCCAACTTTCTTTAGGTCTGGCGCTTTAAAAGTATCCTTAGTATAGACTAACTGCAATTTCACCTCCTGTAGAAAAAGTTTTCAGCCAAAGTAGACTTTTATGCATCTTCACCGTGCACGTCTATGTTACACTATGCTTGAGGATCTTGTATTCATAAGATGTAATGGTATTTAAGATGTAATGGTTTAAGAATAGCTGGGAAATTGATACATGAGTTTTTTCTATTGTTTATTCTATCGTTTAAAGGCCGAAAATATCTTGTAGTGTCTTGGACCTCGTGTCTTGGTCTCAGTGCCTGTCTTGGTATACCGCAGTGTCTTGGTCTTGGTCTTGATCTTGGTCTTGGAACTCAACTTTCTTTGTCTCGTCTTGGTCTTGAAGTTTTAAGTCTTGCATGCGACACTGATAAACACAAGTAAGCATGTACACATATGTTGGCCTACATAAATAGCTTCATACATAAATATTTACACACAGCCATATTTACATATATGCACGTGTGTGTATGCATTTGTGTGTAATGTGTATGTATGTATGTATGTACATATGTATGGATGCACATATGCATATATACGTATGTACATATGCGTGTATCTATATACGCATGTACTTATGTGTGCTTGTATGTATGTATGCATGCATTTGCGTATGTAGGAATGTATGTAGGCCTATGTATATTTGGTGTAGGTATGTATGTACAAGAACCTTGTACTTCTGTTTCCATACGTTGCGTGTATATATGCATTCGTGTACGCATATAAAGTATGCATGTACGCATGTACGTAGGTATGTATGTATATACGTTGTATATATTCATGTATGTAGGTAAGTGGGATGCAGGTATGTAAGTATGAACCCTGAATCAAACAGGTATGAATGCCCTTTGATTTTTCTTATGACTTCTGACAGTAGCGTGAAGTTTCAGTTGTGCAAATCCATGTATGCATGCATCTATACATGATAGAAGACTAGAAACGTCATGCATGACCAGTTCTCTGCAAGGAGTAGTTTAGGGTAGAAGTCTATGACATGGTGAAATGGTAAGCGTGGAGAGCTTGGCGTTTGGTTATGGTCTGAAGAGACCGTTTCGTTAGTTAAGTTTCTACCAAGGCTCAGTACGTAGATTTTCTAGGAGAACCGTATGAGGTCAACTCCTGTTATTTCCAGCTCGTTATCTCGTGTTCCATGTGACCGACCTCGTTCCTGTTTACTTGGACTGAAATATTTGCATTATGTGGTCTGATGGGTATTTGGAAACACAGTTTCTGTTCTGTTCTTCTTGAGTATAAAACTCTGTCGCCTGTAATTATGTGCTACAGTACAGGTCAGAACTGTATTGGGCCATGGATGACTGAGGATGTTTTTGTGCAATGGAGTGTGAGCTCACCGGAAATTGTTGAAAAGGTCGTGATAGATGATCATAATTCTGACTGCTGTGTGCGAGTTGATTACTTGCAGGAAGTTATCTTGGACGATCCGTTGGGGAGTCAACGTGGCAAGCGCTGTCGTTCCTGAAGTCCCCACAACACGATGGTCTACCATTGTCGACATCTTCGTGGTGATGGGGATTTCTGTGGCTACGTTGCCGACGTTCGTTAGTGCTAATTCAGTCGGTGATTATCGAAAGGAAGTTGCTATCTTGGACCTGTATGTCGGGGGGATCGACGTCGCAATTGCAGGTGCGCACAGCGTTCCTCTACGACCGTGAACTCCTTGGTTCCGGTGCATAATGTTCGCTACCTTGATGAAGGGTCTTGGGGGCTTGTGCATAGTGGTATATAGGCCTATACACCGTGTCTCAAAATAAACTGTGCAAAATTGTTTCTGTCAGAACTTCGTCAAATTTCCACCAATTTATATTTGGTAGGTAGATGGCAAAATGGCTGAAATTTTAACCTATGCATGAATTTTCCACCTCACCTGAATCATGTCACCGCACCAACTTGTTAAACACAGATGTACCAATTTCTTATATAACGCTTACATTTTATTACATGCAACAAACTATCTGACGACTTAATTAGCACGCAGTAAAGTAAAATACGGTTTACTTAGCAGAGTTTTTAATTGTTATGATAGATCTGCTTAAAACTGTTAGAATTGGTGCTCGAAATGTGCCCCGCTTACACGGGCACGAGCGCTTAGACGGCGACGCCACTGGCCGATAGCAGCACCAACGATCGACTGGTCAAAGCGCGCCCACTCGTCGATCAGACGCGTTTTGAGTTCGTCGACGTTGGCTATTCTGGAGCGGTAAACCTTTTCCTGCAGCACACTCCATATGCTATAGTCGACTGGGTTAAGATCCGGTGAATTCGGCGGCCACAGCGTTGACGAACTCAAAATGCGTTTGATCGACGAGTGGGCGCTCTTTGACCAGTCGATCGTTGATGCTGCTATCGCCCAGTGGCGTCGCCGTCTAAGCGCTTGTGTCCGTGTATGCGGGGCACATTTCGAGCACCAATTTTAACAGTTTTAAGCAGATCTGTCATAACAATTAAAAACTCTGCTAAGTAAACCATATTTTACTTTACTGCGTGCTAATTAAGTCGTCAGATAGTTTGTTGCATGTAATAAAATGTAAGCGTTATATAAGAAATTGGTACATCTGTGTTTAACAAATTAGTGCGGTGACATGAGTCAGGTGAGGTGGAAGATTTATGTATAGCATAAAATTTAAGCCATTTTTGCCATCTACCTACCAAAAATTATTAAAATTGGTGGAAATTTTACGAAGTTCTGACAGAAACAATTTTGCACATTTTATTTTGAGACACGGTGTAGAAATGAAATGCATTATGTTTATTTAAGTTTATGCTGCATAGTATTTCTGGTCGGAAACTGTCAAGTTTCCTCTCGCTGAGATGCGGCGGTATGTTTCATGTAGCCTGCATTGATATATTGGTAGAGTTGGTTGGCAGATGGATTGCTAGAAATGTTATGCTTGACCTCGTCCATGAACAATGTCTACAACGTCCGTCGAGAGGCGGAACTGGGCGAGGATGAGACGCGCAAGATGGTCGAACAGATGTTTGAAGTAGTCATGCAAGTGGATAAGGCTCGAATCTTCCACAGCGATATCAATGTTGTGGTCAATCTACAAACTGGGTCTTCTGGAGGGACACTATTATCGTTTTTTTCTACGCACAGATGATCGACGGCGGTCATAAGATGAAAGTTTCTAGTAGGCACATTTATCTTATTATAGACCTAAGTAGTTGTCGCTGCCACCATAATCATTAATACCTTAGTCACTGACATAATCTTGTGGTCGTCTTATTATGTGTAGTTGTTGCTGTTAATATAGGTCGATTCATTGTTCTTATCACCAAGTAGGAATTGTTCTTGATTCAAAACTAATTCTAACCGCACAAGAACATTTAACAGCGCCTCTTGAGGACGTGGCTGGAAAACTTTCATTAGGCCTACTTGTGAAACATTTGTAATGCTCAAGTGCAATACGATTTTTTCGCCAGTGTTCACATAAAGGATAAGTTACTTGTAGACAACTATTATGAATGTAATTTTCAAGAAAATTCTCAGAATGTGTGTCCAGTATAACAAAACAAACCTATCATTCATTGTTATTGATCAAGTCTGCAGAAATTTACAAATTGAATAGGCCCTATATTTCGTATTATTAACTAATAATATAATTTGAACAAAGCTACACTTGATGCTACGATGAACTCTCACGCAGGCATTTAAATTGTCTTCATTGTACTTGTATATCTGCAACTATTAAGCATCAAAACTTCACTGACTACACATGGAAATTCAAGCAGTTGACCCAGTTTGCAGCAATTAGAACGACACTGCAGTAGGCTTATCTAAAGTGGAAGTAAAACGACAAACTCAAAAGGGTCGATAATTTTTTTATCTATGAGCGGTAATAACAATAAGGTTAATTTTGAATGAGCTTTTGAAAGATAAGGAAAAATATAAATGACTGAAAAAAAACCCCAGTGTACATGATATATTCATATGAAAGAAAAACCATTCAAAACGAATTATTAGAAAGCCTTTAATTGTAGTTTTAAATTGAGGAATAGTGTGCTTTTGAAATCAGCTCGAGCAGTTCCTACCCGCTGTGTATAGCATCAGTATGAAACTCACAAAAGTTCAAGTATTGACTGTGCACAATATCTCTGTGGTGAAAAATGTCAAAAATGCACTAGACAACAAAATTATGATGACATTGAAACTAACATGACATTTACCATGTCAAAAGTTTAACGCTTGGTGTTAATAGACCAGCGCAACATTAACTTAAATGTTATAATCGTTTGGAATGATATATAGTTGTGATATAGATACAATAGATTACTGTGAGTAGATTTATCATCTACACCCTAGAAAAGTAACCCAGAGAGGTTGCCATGAAAACGAATTGTTAGCGACTTCATTTTCTTAGTCAGTTCCCTCACCGTCTGATCTTCTTACCGACAGTGTACAGTCAGGGTATTCATTACAGCTAGTTGATTATGCACTTATGCCTAAGGCTTCATGTATACTACCCAATCTAGTCTATATCTATTCTAGACTAGTTAAGTCTAACGAAGTACAAGTACATCAATTCATGAGGCCAAGTGTTCATACTTTCAATAGAAAAAGCAGTTGAAATTCTATCTCCTTTGTAACTCTTGTACCCGGTATACTGGTTCTGACAGCCGATGTTGTAAAACACCTTTCCTATATCTGACCCAGTCTAAACTCTTCCTTTTGTGCCTCGTATTGTCAGTGTTTTAGTGCTGTATTCTATGTCAAAACTAGCTGTAATGTATCTCTGACGTATATCCTTGGGAGATTATCGAGTGCATGCCATGGACGCCATTGTCAGATGCATCTTCTACTTAAATATTATGAACAATATTTTTGAAGGACGCCATGTTTAGAAGGGAGTTCAAGCATTTGGTTTTACATACAGTGCAATTGGCAGTGATAGTAACACAAACAAATCGAATATTTGAAACTGGTTCTGCAAGTGCAAACTTCAGCGACTAGGACCTTTTATTGGGACACTCGTCCATCCAATGGACGCCCTCAAAACCTCCAGGATCACAATTGTAACAACGAACTTCAGATTCATTGTGAGCATAGCAACATTGCTTTGAATTTTGTTGATGCTTACACTTGTTTTTTACTGCGTGGATGCAGACTTGCGCCTTGTACGGTTTTCCCAACATGTCGGGATGGTTCTTGAAATGCTCCTTTTCAGCTTCTGTGTGAGCTTTATGACAGTTCAAACCATGACGACAGGCGAACCTAGAAAATTAAATATTCATTCATAAACTATCAGCATCTGGAAAATGAAAATAATGTATATATTTATCATTTGGTGTGTATGGTGATATCATAAAATGCGCGCCCACACAGCTCATACAATCTGTTTTCTTTGCCGTCCAAACACTTCAGAACTTGAGGCGTGCGACTACATACGCCAGGTAGTGTAGCCGTAATTACAGTAATTATTATAGTATGGGCAGTAAATGCTACTTCTAGAGTGCTTTAAAATGTTCTACTGTCAGCAGAAATGCGATAAGTTACACCGTAAATTGTTACGCATGCCTTCATTTAGCCAATATCTAGGAACCTTACAAAACACGTAATAACTTTATACGAGTACAAGCTCTTTCAAATATATAAAGCTGGAACGACTACAGGAAACTGAAATATATAAATTTTCACCGGTTATATGCTAGATATTTTAAATAAATTATACCGAATGTGGAGAAGTTCACGCCTTATAACGATAAAACTTATAATATCAGTGCTGCCGAACAAGTTGGACACGGATAAAAGGACACCACTTTATAGAAATTACTTAGAAGCGTGGTCCCGAGCTCGAAGGTAATACAACAGTGCAGCACCTTTTGACACTTGTTACTCATTTATAGATCCCAGAAGGATGGAGGATCGAGTGTGCACCAAATAAACTGGTATTACATGGATGGTCATCCATTGAATCCAACCCCGGATTACATACTATTACTGTGCTTGATGATGATGATGATGATGATGATGATGATGATGATGATGATGATGATGATGATGATGATGATGATTATGATGATGATGATGATGATGATGAACACGACAATTTCTACAGCGCCGTAACACAGCACATGCCGCTACAAGGGCGCTTAACAATCTAACGACTAGTCAGGATAAGCGATTTTGTAGAAATGGGTTTTGAGTCTCATCTTGAAGGTAACCGCCGTAGTCAATGAGCGAATCGAAGCTGGAATGCTATTCCATCACCTATTTCCGGCGACTGAGAAGGCACGGTCCCCGAAGCATGTTTTTGACTTTCGCACGTGCAGATCACCGTTGTCATCCGACCTCAAGGAAGGGTCTTTTCGAGATGACGACACACCAACACAGTATATATGCACTGAGGTATTCAGGGGCCGCACCATGCAAAGACCTGTACACCAGCATAGCCAGCTAATGTTTGATACGGTACTCCATCGGGAGCCAATGTAGCACGTCACGGAGCAACGGTGTTACATAGTCAAACTTTCTACGGTTGCACACCAACCTTGCCGCCGCATTCAGAATCGAACATAATTGCAGACTAGCCAGCAGGTCAGTGCTCGAAATGGACCGGAACGCACCGGAACGCCGTTCCGGTTCGTCAGCGTCCCGTTCCGGTTCGTCAAATGAATTATTGTGGAAAATACTATGAAATCAACGTGAATCCTCCCATATCTTTGACTAGCGTTCCGTTTCGTAAAATTTTCCATTTCGAGCACTGCAGCAGGTGCTTGTGTGCACCTGCCAATAGGCTATTCAGTCCTCACCATAATATTCACAGTGCCAAATCCTGTTGCAAAACCACGGTTTGTGCCACCATACTTTCGTCTCAGGGTTGCATCGCCTGCGAGAAGAACAGTTATTTTTCCCTGCTATTGAAATAGGTTTCTATTGCAATACGTTTCTCTACATCAGGAATTTATGTTCGATTCGCTAGGGGGCGACTCGTTTAATGCCTTTCGCTTAAGCATTGTGCTCCTCGGTAGGTGGTGCACTCCGTCGTCTGAGTGTCATGTGTCCAATTGCTCCAGCGGCATTCGTTCGTGAGCGCTGTCAGAGGTAGGCGTTTGAATTTCGATAGAAATATAGTTTAGCGTCTCGAGCCCTGCAGTTTTATCGTCGGTGGTTACTTTTCGACGAGAAATTTAAAGGACTTATATCGAAATTCTTGAGTCGAATGCGGCTTATGCATGCAATCGAAGCGAGGAGAGCCATTTATATTTTGGAACGTTGAACCACGGTTGCTCGTGTTTCTTGACATTATCAAGTCGTGACAGGGAGTTGATTCATTTTTTTTATTAAAACGTGAAATTTAATCGTTAGCTCCAGATTACTTCCAGCCAAGTTGTCTGTTAGATAAATAGTTCCAACTAGGTCTGAGGTGTAATTCGATAATGTAGCGCGTTAGGCCTACGCTTTATTTCTAGCCTAAGGAAATGAGTAATTCGTGTTGGCGCCACTCCTCAATCCTGGTAGACCCATTTCCGGAATTAGGCCAAGTGGAAATGGGTGCGATAAGTAATCTTCCCTTAGCACGACGTAGTGAGCGCCTCCGGGACAAACCTCCTATGTTTTATGCAGCCGATGCGTTGCGCTACGGAATCTTAGAGGGCGTTTTGCTCTAGTCCCTCCCCAAAGAAGAAGGGCAGCTATAGACCTATAAAAAAATTGGAAGTCCACAGCAGGACAGTGAGTAACGTAGGCCTAAATAACGCATTTGTTAACACATCATAAGATCATTACGAAACTCGGCTGAACCTGGAATCATAGACGTGAAGAAGCAATAAACAGCTCACCTAAAACTGCATTGTTCGGAAAATTTCTGTTTACGTTTTTTCTGTTTTGCGCCAGGGATTAACGTCCAGGAATCTACTTGTTCGTCTCCTCCTCCTTCTGCTCCACCTCTTTCTGTTCCTGCTCCTCCTAGGTCTTCATGTGTCTGGCTGTGCTTGGATTTATCTTTTTCCTCCTCGTCGACATCATCGTAATCGAAAGGAACGTCATTCTGACACCTGGGGTATTTTTCCTGTAAGAACGTCACGAAATCTACGATCCTCTTACATTTGTTAGAGAATTTCGCTTTCATTTTTGTGCACAGAGTGCTTGTATTGTAGCTGCCCTTCTTCTGGTCGGTTATTATGATGATCAGCACAATATTCGGATCTATTTTAGGGCGATGCATATACCAACACGGAAATCTAATCAAATCGGTAACCTCAGAGCTGAGTTGTTTTGCCTCTTTATCCTCAACTGGTTTCTCATACTCGAAAGCAATGGTGCGTTCTCGAGGAAGCCGCTTTTGTTCCGTCCATTTATCAGCAAGATAGTAAATGTCTGGGTTATCGGCAGCCAAGCTGTCAAGCAGAGTCAGACTGACGTCCTTGTCCTTATTGCCGTGGACAAAGTTTCTTACTTCCCTTGAGAGGCAGGTTTTCCACGCGACTATCTCCAATTTCCATCTGTGCTTCAAGACCTTCTTACTGGCTGGCCGATAGTCGCGATCACCTCCGATAATGATGAAGGTCACAGAACCCGTGGGGTCTGGGAGGACGCAAGACTGCTCGGAGACATCGGCCGAAAGCGAATTGTCGAGCTCCTTTTCATAGTTCTGTGAGTTCCTTTGGAATGTCTTTACACGTATTCCTCGGTTCCGGATTTCCTTCCAAAGTGAATCGTTCGGTGGGGGTTCAGACCCGTACAGGGTAGCGAAGATCATCTCGCGTCCTTGGAGCAGCGCTTGGACCATTCGACCGATGTCGATTCGAAACCGGATGTCCTGGGAAACTGACACCATGAGGTTTTTGTGTCGAGCATAGAATTTCTGGCCTTCGATAAAGAGGTTGGAATTGTCGATGAAAACACAACACTTCTGCTCGTCGTTTGCCATTCTTAGCGCTGCTACCCTTTCACCTTGACACACCTGTGTTCGGAACGTTTGCTTTTTAATTCCTAAACGAAGTACAGCAAGCGCCAAGCAAATCAGATTCCGCTCTCTCGGTATTCAAAGTTAAGCTATAGTTCGACGGAGAGGTTGGAACTGTTGCAGAAAACACAAACCCTTGTCAGCGTTGCACACGATCTGCCCTCTTCTACAAGGCCAGGTCGAAGATGACCAAATAACAACTCGCAAGCAAAAGTCTTCGCTTGGTGATCAAAATTAAGCCACAACTGAACATCATTAATTGACGCCTGATTATAATCTCGATGATATCGTGTTTTTGGAAATACAGAATGAGCGTTGTTTCCTAAAAGCGAAATCGATATCAAAAGCCCTTATAAAGTGTTTGTTGCGTGATAGGCTTATTAAAACCAGCCGATGTATATGAACGTGGTAAAGTCTAAAGAATAGCCAATATGATTACACGCTGGGAAACACCAGACCAGTATGTAAATTTACACAGGTAAAATTCAAACAATCAGGAAATACTGGTGATTTAATCGCACAAAAACCACAAGTCAATCAAACCAACTGAACACCTAAAGTAGAAAGAAATCCTTCGATTCCAGATGTTTACAGATTTAAATTGCGCCTATGCAGATCACATGAATCACACTTAGCCTAATCCAGTGGAAGATTTCTGCGTCGCTGTAATTATAACAAGGTATAAATCTAAAGTCGAAAGTGAAAACTGTAGGCTAATAGTTAATGTCTTCGAAGTAGAGCCCTGCGCTGACGTCATAGTGTCCAGGGCCGTTTTATACACTAGGCACAGTAGGCACTGTGCCTAGGGCCTATGAAGCTTTCAGGGGCCTACGAAAGTCTGAAAATATGAAAATGATATATTAAATGATTGACCGGGTAAATGAAAAAAGGAAAATTGCAAACATCAGCAAGTTCAAATTTAATCCTAATAACTTTGTACTGAAACATTTTAAATTAAGCTGTGCTAGCCTACATTATATGAACTAGCAATTTTGCATTAGCAAAATCACATATAAGTTATAACGTCTTCAAATGTCATTTCCCGCATTAAGTCGTTTTCAATTGAAAGCAGTGCAGTTAGCTTTAATGCAGAGTTGAAAGTTTAGTTGGAGTCGTAATCGTAATCGTAATATCCAAACTTCTAAGGCGCCACTTGAAGGTCAAGCGCAGGGCACCAGCCTATCACGAGCGCTACGTCAAAGCACAGGGGGTTTCCAGAGAGTAGTCCAAAAGAGGTCCGAGTCCGGTTTCCAGAGGGCCAGCCAGATCAAGAGAGGAGACAGAGCAGCTGTCAAGGCGGGTGTCGTTTAGGGCGAGAAGAATTGGAAGGCGAAGGGTCAGTTGAGTCAGAGTAAGAGTGTTTGAAAAGGTGAGACTTCAATTTTGAGTTGAACGCCCGGTGGTGATAGATAGAGGAACGTGAGGAGGAGGATGGAGGACAGGTTGAAATGATGACGGAGGAACTGACAATCTGCGGAATTCAGAGGAGACCGTTCCAGAGGCGTGGTGTGGTCACTGCGGTGTTGGATATGGCTCGGTTGGAGAACTTGAGATGAGAAGTAAATGGGGTCGGGAAAGACTGAGATAGGAGGAGGATCGGGTGGAGCGGGTTGCCTGGATGGTGAAGAGATCACGGAGGTACTTGGGCTGGGAATATTTTTAGGGAATTGTAGGTTGGTGATAGGACCACAGTATAAACAATTACACAGTACGTCGACTCCCGGCCTCTGCAGCAGTCAGAATTTGTGACCGACCGCCATTTTGAAAGAGAACGTTTACATGCCGATACACCGGAAACAATCACATCAAATATTTTTTAAACGTTACAACAACATTGAGGACTACACGGCGATACACCGGAATCCATCAAATAAAATATTTTTTAAACGTTACAACAACATCGAGGACTTCATTAGAATTAACAATATTATTTTTAACGTTAATTTCAGCTTAAATCAATAATTCAAAAGCTCCGTTTCAAAATGGCGTCACCCCAAAAACTAGTCAACAGTTAGCAATGCGAGTCGACGTACTGTGTAATTATTTATACTGTGATAGGACTTTGAAGTGGAGTCGCTTGATTTGTGTGGAATCAAGGTTAAGGAAAAGGGAATTGCAGTAATCAAGCTTTGAATGAATAATGGAGGCAGCAATGGTGGAGGCAGTTTTGAGGTCAAGCATAGGCCGGATGCGTCGGAAGTCACGAATGTGGATGAGCAGGAGCGTGAGAGGTTGTTGTGATTTGTAGTCAGAGGAGGACAGGTGTGGATCAAAAGTGACACAAAGATTGCGAACGGGGGAGTCTAAGGTGAATGTAAGAGACGATGAGTTGGTCGATAGGTGTATGGAAGGGCCTACGACTGCAAGAGTGCCTAGGGCCTACGACGACCTAAAAACGGCCCTGATGGTGTCGGCGGCGGCGCGCCGGTCATTTTGGATCGGCGGCGGCGCGCCGACGAACAAAAATCGGCGGCGGCGGCGCCCACGAAATGTCGGCGCCGGCGCGGCGTGCCCTAGTCAGAAGCATGAGTCACTATGAGAGTTGAACAGCGGTTTTATCGTGTAACCATTCAAACGCGCCAAGTTCTCGAAAGCCACTTCATCACACTGAAGCTCAACTACATACAAAGGGACTGAGAGAGAAGACACCTTCAGACATTTGCCTTACAAATATGAACATCCTTAATTACACTGCACATCTGCATAGGTATTGGCAAATTGTAATGTAATCAGATGAAGCAACATGCATTCGCATACTGCCTAATAAACTTGCATATGCACTGATAGGCCTACACACCAAGTCACATGGCAGATACCGGATAAGAGCATCCTCCCAGTGAGAGAGGCTGTTGTCAAGCTACGAAGTGAAATGTAAATATATACGTTTTCCTATGGTAATACAATGGCCGAGTGGCCTCACTCTTGTTAATTTTTCAATGAATTTACCAGGTGGTCTGCTGCCTGTTTGAATTGTTGCCATGCCATTTAAGGTCTCCATATATAGACCATACGTACTAAGTCCAAACCTGTCTCAACTGATACTGTTTACCTGAATAGACCCAGCCAAAACTATTAATCAATTATACCTTCCCTTCTGCAGGAATTAGTTAAATGGCATATCTTGATATTAATAGCACTCCTCTAACCTTACAACATTAAGCCAAAAATTTACACCATTGTACTAAGATCACAGTCATCAAAGACTACAATCAATAAGTTAAGGAAGCTATTCAACATGAAGGTAACGAATGGGGGGATACTATAGTACTGAGTCTGTGTACACATACAAAGACATGCGTTGCATATTGCTTTTGTTGTCAAGGTATTAAGGAAATGGCAACAGGAACAGAAGTATCAAAACAATGGCTACTTGTATCAAGATATCGCTTTAAATAATTGTGCGTATCATGGCACAAAGACAAGATCATCAGAGTATAAGGAAAATGAATTTGGTCAGGAGGACGATGCATTCTTGGTATCAAGATAAAGACCACAAACATTGTAATTCAGCTGTGTTCACTCTTTATCTTCTTCATTAACACACGAGTTCCTACCAGTCAAAGTGCCATTTTTGAGAATAGTTTGTTTAATCAAACATTTAGGCGTAGATTATACTTATCAGCTTATCTTACATCTAATCTGTTAGGCAGTGTTAGATAGCCAATTAGCCGTGTTTCAGCACCTTATATTGCTGACTCTCAAGCTGTTTGTGTAGAAATTTTGTTCTGTCACAGAATAAGAGTTTTCACAATGACTGTAAGACCGGCAACAGAGAAAATTCTTTTATATTTTGTTTATAGTTATTTTAGTTCGACTGTTTTTTTCTTTCTTGTCAACTAGTACATCTATTTCACAATCCCCAGCATGCGAGTGAACATATACATGTGTGCTATGATAGCTGCAAAAGTCAATACGAATTGGTGATATCATACGCTCATAGCAATTCGTGTTGCCGATCAAGTTTCGCAATGAAACCCAGAAAAATAAAATGAAGTAAGTAAGTACAAGATGTCCACTTCCATTTCGCACCAAGGCAACAATTAATCGCAATATCATGCAAAACATGAAAAATGCAACAATAGCAATTAAGCATATCAAACTGGCATCGGCGGCGCGCCGACAGATTGTCGGCGGCGGAGGCGCGACGACAAACAAAAATCGGCGGCGGCGACGTCCACGAAATGTCGGCGGCGGCGGCGAGTCGCGGCCGGCGCAGGGCTCTACTTCGAAGTCTATATCATCGCCTCTCTGAGATAATAGATCCATTTACGTAAATGTAGTAATGTTACCGTACACGTTTTTCTATTGCTACCGTATGGCCTACTCAGACCTATTTCACAAACTTATCCATAAAAACATAAATGCATACATACCTACCAACATACATACATACATACATGCATGTATGCATTGTATATATAAATACATATATGCGTACATAAAACATACACACATGCATACATTTATATGTGTGCATGTATGTATGAATCCATGTATGTATGTTTAAATACATGCATGCGAACATACACACATATGCATACATACATACGTACATACACACATATGCATACATACATACGTACATACACACATAGTACACATACACACATACATACATACACAGACATACCAGGATCCCTAAGGGACTTAAATATTATTTAAGAAGAATGAATAGTAGTAATAATGATAATAATAGCAATAATAATAATGACAATTAATTAATTATTATTATTATCATTATTATTATATGAAGATTTTAATAGCGCAAGTTTATAACTAAATACACTGCAACTGCTTTATCTGTATATAGACATGCGAATCGCTGTTTCTATGCATTGCTTTGTAAAGTGTCGATGTTTGTCTACCGCTTATAGAGATCATTTACTTATTTAGGTAAGAGTGCTCAAACAGCATTGAAATGGGCACATTATAAAGAGCTTAAGATATCTAAGTAAGGACTAAAAATATCAGGTCATACCTATTTCCAATTTTGTCTAATACATATATAAAAGGGTCGTTGTTTTATTTCTACCCCTACAATTAGCAAATTTGGCATCGTTGCCTCGGCTTCTGTTAGGCCTACTACAAGGGCATGTTTTAAGGAAAATTGATCATTGCACATGTCGAGCGCCCGATGCACCAGTTACCTGATCAGGTAGGAAATTTAAAGAGAAGCATGGTTGATATTGCATCGCGCTGTGGGCATTCCGTATACACTCATAAGAGTCGTTAACTCGACAGAGTATTGAGACTCCTCATTCTGTTGGGTGCGCACATAGATTTACATAAAAAAATTTCTTTTTAATCGCCAAATTCCACTTGTAGAACACATGATATTATTCGAAAGGTATGTAGTTTTGATATTATTATAACACCTATATCTCAGTTAACTAGAAGAACGATATTATGCTTACTATTGTAGGGTTTAGCGTGCTCAGGCCCGCATTGGGAGGGGGTGCTAAGGGTGCTGCAGCACCCGGGCCCGCAGTTTTGAGGGGCCCGCATTTTCGGAAGTACATGATTTTTTTTATTTTACTTGTAATTGGGCCCCGCGCTGATGGCTACATAGGCAATCACAGCACCCGAGGCCCGGACTAGCCTTAATGCAGCCCTGAATGCGCTGTACTGTCAGTCGAGAGATCGGAAATTCAAATCCCTGCCAAGACAGAAATTTGATTCGAGGTTTTTTCTCCTCCACTTGCGCCTCCCAACCAACTCAGCTATAAAGTACACTGACCGTACGCTGTCGATGGGAAGATGAGACGACGAGGGAGAGGACTGGCCACCCGCCCTCTTATGCCTAGGCTAAGAAAATGAACTCGCTTAACACTTCATACTCATGACTCCCTCAGGATTAGCTTAGGGGACTGCTCTTCTGTTCACGCACATATACACATGCATGCGTACTTACATACATATATAAATACATCCTAGATATAGATAAACTCCGCCACTGCTCGTACTCTGGTAGTGCCAGTCCAAAACCTGGATAAAAGAGGAAGGCGATGCTAATGATCTTCGTTATCACAAAGTGTCGTTAAACTGAAACTACTACTACACGGTGAGTCATAAAGAATGTCTCCCTACATATTTTACTTTAACTTCGTCAGATATCAGATTATATCAAATAAATTTTAAGTACAGATAGAAGAGTTATTAACTGACCATTAACAAAGTTTAAGTTTATGTTCAAATTGACCTCCTTGGGCATACACGCATGCGCAAAGACGCGTAAGCCACTGCTTGACTGACTCGTCAATGATGCGCTGATCTATTTCGTCCCATGCCTCCACAATTCGATGACGCAACTCGTTTCTTTAGAAGTTGCAAATGATTACGATAACGATTAACGATTCTCCTAACGGATGACTGGCTGATTCCTATTTCTCGAGCTATTCGTCGCTGCGCACGATGCTTTTGCGGCATATCTTCCAGCCTGAGCACCAGCAATTCAACCTGTTCAACATTGTCAACCGTTCTGGCCATTTGAGGGCGGTCACTACCTGGTTGAAGATGAAAAGACCCAGTTTAATCGATCTTTGAAAGGATACCTTTAATCCAACACGAGTCCACCCTTAATCTGAACATTCGTTTTAAAAACGTTTCGCACCGTAATTTTTATTCTTTCCTAAAAATGGTATGACATGTTTATCTTCTTCGGTAAACACAATTTTGTCGGGGTTGTCGAACTAGTCGTGACGTAATTATAGTTTAAGTTTTTCCAGCTTTTTATAAAAAAAAATAATTTATGTAGCACTTGGCGCGACCATCAAGCGTCATTGTTCTAAAATTTCATTAAAATTGGTGGTTATCTGCATGAATTATGTTAACTTATGTAGGGACACCGTGTATACACGTGCATACATACATATATGCAGACATACACAGATACATACATGCATGCTTTCATAGATACGTCAATGCATGCATGCATAATTACATACAGGGTGGTCCAATAAAAAGTAACCCCTTCAGGTTTTGCTAATATTTCGACCAAAAGTAAGAATTTTAATATCAGTTTTACTGGCTTAAAAGTAATTCATATTTACATAAAACAGTCAAATTTCACCAAAAATATTTCAAACAGAACCAAAGTTATATAACTTTTACTGAGTCCCCCAACACTGCTTTTGATGGTCCAACAACATGTAGGAGAAAAAAGTAACAAAAAACGATTTTATTAAGTCACATTTTGATCTTGCAAGTATGCACTATCATAAACTTTATCAAGGCGCGGTGTTGAGACTAAAGCACGTTGCGAAACTAAGCTAAAGCAACGGATGTCTGAATGACACGAGTAAAACTGAGCTTCATAATCGTAATCGTAGTTGATATTAGATCACGTTGACTGACTAAGCTCAAGTTTTGACAGAACAACACACGTTATTATCACAGTTTACAAATCTCATTGCCGACGGCTTGGACAGTCAGGTTATTTGAAATCACAATTTCAAACTCTTCCAAACTCTTCCGATTCATCATCATCATCATGACCATCCTCATTGCTGCGGATCGGAGACCAGAGCCAACGACGTCAGTTTTCTCCAACCCTCTCTGTCCCTTGCTCTCCTTACGCAATCCGCCAACTGCAGCCCCGTCCACTCCTCCACATCGTCCATCCAGCGTCTTCTCGGTCTTCCTCGGGCCCTTTTTCCATTCACATAGCCTTGGCATATAAATGCCGGTAGATTGTTCGCTCTTGTCATGTGTCCAAAGTAATTCAGCTTCCTTCTCTTCACCACCTCCAGCAGTCGCTGCTCCGGTCGCAGTTCCTCCAGTATGGACTCATTTGTTCTGAACTCCCTCCAGCTGACTCTCAGCATCTTTCTATACAGTGTCATCTCAAAGGCTGATATTCTTCTTTTATCTTCAGCCTTCAGAGTCCAAGTTTCACATCCGTACAGCGCCACCGACCATACTAGCGACCTCACAAATCTCAACCTCAACTCCATTCCAATGGCTCTGTCCTTCCAGATCATTTCGAGCGATCCCATTGCCAATCTCGCCATCCCCAGTCTAGCTCTTATTTCTCCACTCCCGTCACCAGTTTCCTCCATTATAGCTCCCAAGTATCGGAACGACTTAACCTGCTCCAGAATCGTAGCGTTACACGTTATTGAGATCCTGTCGTGTGCTCTATCCACTACCAACACCTTTGTTTTCTTGGTGTTTATCTCTAAACCGTACTTCCTTGATGTGTCATTTACTTTGTCCAGCAGTTGTTGAAGCTCCTCTTTTGACGTTGCGTCTCATGATACACACTGGGGTTATTTTAGTCAGTGGGCCCCAAAACCTCTTCTGACCGCAGTTCAGTTAAACTGTTCAGCGATCCTTGCCGTTGATCCTCATGGGATTCCTCCGCCAAGGTCGCGCCTCCATACCGCTGCTGCCCGGTGTTTCTGTTGACTAAAGACTTTAAGCGGTCTATATTCGCACGACATGGCCTCGTCTTCAGGCATTCCAGGGCATTTTTTAGGGAGTGTGAGCGTCACCTCACATCCCACCCTGACCCTGGTGAGAGCCACCGCTGTTTGGTCCGGGACTGCTTATTCGTCAGGCAATGCCTGCTTATTTCGCAGCTGACCATCACTGATGGTATGTTCGCTATCCGCCACCTGCGACCCGCTGTGTAGCAGTTACAGCTCTGCCCACAGATTACGATTACGATTCCGATTACGATTGCGTTGCGTCTTCCGATTGCGTTGCTCATAATCGTCGTGTTCATGCAACGCGTTAATTACTGCGGGACATGGTAGCTGATTGATTAGATCACTCGCCTTATAACGTGGACAGTTTAGGTGCGAGCATCGTTTGAGGCGATTACTGTGTAGGGATCTTGAGCAAGTTGTTCAATCACAATTGCTCAGAGTCATCGATTGATGCTTCGTCATCAGATATTGGCGCTAAACAAATGAATAATGATGATAACAATAGTCGTAAACACACCTATTTTAACTGACTGTTTGTCACTACAAAATACTATTATATTGTATTGCATTGGATTGTTTCTTCCCATTCAGTTCAACTCTATTCTGCTAATCTGTTCTCTGCATTTCTCTTCTACTTAGTGAAAAAAGGTAATCTTCTTCTTTTCAGATGTCAGCGCAGAGCAATTACTATTACATCGCTGAAGAAGACGTTTACATCTGTAAAACGTGTTCGTGGAAGACATGCGAACATCGACCCAGATGCTGTGCACCGGACTTTCCTGATGACTTGTGAACGACCAACCGTTGACATATTCCAGGTAAGTGCGATAAGGTTGTTTCCATATATGTTTAAAAGTTTAAAGCGTCTTTTCTATTACCATTCGTTCACCGATGAGTGGAAATGGTAAAAGAAATGTAAATGGTAGATGGTATGGTGGAAATATGAAGTCGTATTTGACTTTCACCGCAGTCTCTGAGGTTTGAATCCGGATGTGAACCGAAACTAAAATGACACTGGAAAACACAAAAGACCGAAGTTTTATGTAGCGCTTAAACTGTCTTGGCGCTAAAGGCGTCAAATCATTTTGCTGTCATTGGTTGACATTGTCGCCGTTTGGTCCGATTTGTAGATTGCCTCACGATATTCGATTCCTCTGGATTATCAGCAGTCATGGATCCACTGGCGTAAACTTGTCCAAAATATTGGGGGGCATGGGGTCTGGACCAGAAAAACAAGTTTTTTCATTATGAAAAATTGGGTTTTTTGTTGTTGGTTTTTTCGTTTTTATGGTTTTTGTTGTTTTGGTTGTGTTTAAGATTTTCGGATCATAAAAATTATGAAAAATGGCATAAACAAGAACTCCAACTCAGTTTAATTCAGTTGCGATTTACGAAAATTAAAAATCATTAAATCAATGTATTTAAAATAACTTCTACAAAAATAAGAAATTTATTTTTTTTTAAACAAAATTTTTGGTTTTCTTTTTCTTTTGGTTTTGTTTAAAACCAAAAACCGAAAAAACTTTTTTCACCTCTGATCTGGACAGTCAGCAAAGGCTTCCGGTTTTCGTTAATGCATTTGTTTACATGTAAATTTGTTTCATATTGAAGATATTAAAGATAAAAATAAATCTTAGTTTTCATTATGAATTTCTGATAGTATTTCAGTTCTGTGTCTCTGATTTTCTGTTTCTGAAGAAATTTGTCTATATTGAAACATAATATACGCAGAAGTGAAATCCGTTCAATTAAAGCTAATTTTGCTTTGAAAGCAGATGAAAGAACAAAACTACGGGCACTTTCCTACCCTGCAGTTGCAAACTGTCACAGTAGAGTCTGCCGAAAAATATAGCCTTCAGACGTCAAGCTTGACAGAAGAGTTTTCCAGACGATTTTCGGATTTTAAATCAATTGAGACTGAATTTGCTTTGCTTACTTTACCGTTCACATCTCACTTTGACAATTAGCTCATATAGAGTTTAGCTGGAGTTAACCGACCCAGAACGTGATATTGTTATCAAAGAGCAGCTAAAGGGATCAGACCTGATGACATTCTTTTCTTCGCTCAGAAAGGAAAAATTCTCAAATCTACAAACTTTTGCTTTAAAAATGCTTGTGCTATTCGCATCCAATTACATCTGTCAACAAAGATTTTCAACTATGAAGATAAACAAATCCAAGTACAAGTCTCAGTTTAGTGATCTAAACTTGAACTGAAACTGTGAATTGCATCCAGCGCAATCACTCCGGATTATGGGAAACGGGTTAATTAAATGCATACATGTTCACAATCGCATACATCTCATTAGTAGCAGCCAAAGTGTATTAAATATAAATACGTAAACTTCATTTCATGCTAGTCCTTATTAACAGTTAAAAACAATTTTCCGGCCCTTGGTTTTTTTTAGCGTTTAATGTGGCCCCATGTGCAAAAAGGTTTGCCCACCCCTGCTATAAATACTATGCTATTCTGTGTTCTGCTGTTCTCTTCTATTTAGTGAGGAAGATAATCTGGTTCCCTTCAGATGTCAGCTCAAAACAATTACTATTACATCGTCGAAGAAGACGTTTTCATCTGTAAAACATGTTTGGTCAAGATACGTGGAAGAGATGCGAACAACGACCCAGAAGCTGTACATCAGACTTTCCTGATGATTTGTCAACGGCTAGCCGTTCGACGTATTCCAAGTAAGTGCGATAAGGTTGTTTTCCATATATGGTTCAAAGCGTGTTTTCCTTTACCACTGCTCACTGGTGAGTGGAAATGATAACAGATATGGTGTGTAAATGGTAAATGGTATGCTGGAAATGTGAAGCTGCATTGGCCTTTCACCGCAGTCTCTGAGGTTTGAATCCGAATGTGAACCGAAAAGAGGATGACCTTAGAAAAGACAAAAGACCGATTCTTTTATGTAGCCTACAAAAGGTCATGAATCGTACTTTCGTATGTCTCGATATCTTGACGTTAAAGGCATGAAATCATTTTGCTGTCATTGGGTGACATTGTCGCCGTTTGGTCCCATTATATCCGATTCGTGTGGTTTACCAACGACAACAGCAGTCGTGGTTCAGATATCAGTTCAGGTCAATTTCTATTGCCCATTCTAGCGTGAATCGGTCCTCTGTTGTTGGCGCACACGTGCCACTGTCACAAGCAGCACCCACACTTTTTGAACAGTGCCAATCAATATTGTATCATTGTGCCTTCCCAGAGATCGCAGTCTCAGCCTTGCTTCGTGCATGTAGGAAATTGGTACCCCCACTTTTTAGACAAAAGTTACGCCCCTGCTATGGTGCATGAAACCTTTATTTATTTACTTTACCACGTGTACTCCAACCAATCATTCGAATAATATCGGACCAAACTGGTGAATTTTGTAGATGCCCCGTCACAAAACAACGCAAGCCTGAACAATCACGGATGATGACATCGTTTACGTACAAACTCCAGTGCTATGCGTCCATGTGAAACCAGAGACTACGAGTTGAATGAGTACCGTAATCAACTTATGACACTATATATTATGACTTTATCTAGAATAAAGTATGGTTGTGGAATGTTGTTCAGTTTAAATCATGCAATGTTAGCAAGTACTTGATTACACTTCTGATGTGACTGTTCCTTAATCAACCTATGACACTTGAAATCATGATTTTAACTTGATTAATTTGGCTGTGGGATTAGTTTGGTTTAAATCGTAAGGTTTCAGCAAGTATTTGATCATATCTTTTTGATGTTATTGTTCCATAAATGTAAATAATTTAACCTTTTCGGGAACAATGCAGCAGTCCATCATTCCTTAGTTACCTACCTATAGATCTACTTACATACTTACACACGCATATATACACGCATACATACACAAACAAACAAACAAATATGGCCGAGAAGTAGAGCCTAATGTTGTCCCTTGCTGGACCAGTTTCTTAGTTAACTTAATTTTTAGTCAACAGGCTCTATCTACTATTATTGCAATGTTTTGCGGTGTGTCAACCCACTGATTGGAAATAAACGAATATTTCTATGTACATACATATATACATGCATACGTATATCCATGCAAGCATACATACATACATACATACATACATACAAACATTCATACATATATACATACATACATACAGACATAGTACTACACACACATAGTATTACTTACTTACATACATACATACATACATACATGCAGGCATACATACATACATACATACATATATACATGCATACATACATAGTATTACATACATACATAGTATTACATACATACAAACATACATACATAGTACTACATACATACATAGTATTACATACATACATACAAACATACATGCATACATGGATGCATACATACATAGTATTACATACATACATACATACACGCATACATACATATATACATATATAGTATAACATACATACATAGTATTACATACATACATACATACATACATGCATGCATACATACATACATGCATGCATACATACATACATAGTATTACATACATACATAATATTACATCCATGCATACATACATACATACATACATACATGCATGCATACATACATACATAGTCATACATACATACATACATGCATGCATGCATACATACATGCATACATAGTATTACATACATACATAGTATTACATACATACATACATGCATGCATACATATATCCATACATATATACATAAATACCTTCATGCATACATACATACATGGTATTACATATATACATAGCATTAAATACATACATACATACATACATACATGCATACATACATACATGCATACATACATACATACATGCATGCATACATATACATGTACATATATACATGCATACCTTCATACATACATACATACATAGTATTGCATATATACATAGTATTAAATACATACAGACATACATAGCGGGATCTTCCTTCCCTTATGGGTCACCTTTTGCGACCAGAGACGTAAATTCTCTGTGCTGTACCATTGCTTGTTGTTTTGCACAAACGTTATTTGGAAGCAATAAAAAAATGTTGAATTTGAATTTGAATTTGAATACATAGTTACATACATACATACATGCATGCATGCATACAGACATACATACATGCATTCATGCATACATACATACATACATAGTATTACATACATACATAGTATTACATACATACATACATACATACATACATACATACATACATACATACATACATACATACATACATACATACATACATACATACATACATGCATACATACATACATGCATACATACATACATGCATACATACATACACACATACATACTTACATGCCTGCCCAATCAGTCTGCACACACTCATTGAATAAACGCCTCTATCAACTTCAGTATATCCTATCCAGCTGAGGTCAGTTATAGATTAACATAATATGTACCACGTCTTTGAGAGGTTCGCTACATAAATGCTTTGACCTTTGCCCTATAAGTCCTATCGCATGGCGCGGAGAAATGTATCATGCATGTATATGTATATCTTCCGATTGCCATTGGGATAGAAACCTTTGTTTAGCACCTATAACTTTGGCATACACCTACGTTTATGCGTTACATTGACGTGCTTAAACTGCGCCCGGCCTTTATAGCCCGATGCATCCCACTTGTGCGTGTTTTTGAACTTTCAGGAAGTTAACAGATCTATTGGCTGTCATGCTTTTCGCTAGATGACGACTGACTGAGAAGTAGAGCTTAGATTATACATCATATATTATCATCAACAATAACTTAAGCACAGATTGATGTAGGTCAATGACTCAGCCGAAAAAGGTCATATAGACCCACTATGAACTATGAGCATATATGGGTCATTATCCGAAAAGTGCAGAATTGATGTCCCATGCTGGTTTTTTGAGTTTTTTCGATAATTTCTTCAAATTGTTTTTGCCTATCCTTCAAAGAATGAGCAGATTAACATTTCCCATAATTGTTGTAGCTGCTGGATTTTGGAAATTTAGAAATAAATGACTAAATGTATACAAAATATCATTACCATCCACTGTCCGAGACGGTGTACCATGCATTAAATTCAACTGTTACGCAAATTTATTCCATTACAACCTGTAACAAAGGTATATTATTTTGATTAATTAGTAGCCAGCATATGCAATAATGAAACATTTAGACTCATTTTCGTAATATTTATTTTTTTAGAGCCTATTTATACTTGTCCATAGAAATAAGCATCATAGCCATCTCAATTTTTGGGAAGCCTATAACTTTTAGAGAACGTGCTTACTTACTAAAAGAAAAACATCATGAACAAGATATTGTCAACTATTAATGGAATCACACAGATTTATGTTGAAATTCATAATGTTTTATTTTTAATTTAAGTTTGTGTGTTCCAAATTACAAAAAAGTAAATTTCTGTTTCATTACCATCTCGTGTTGTATTTCCTGGTTTAGGCATATTATAACATTGACAACTTATTTTATTTACCGCTTTTGTTGAACTGATTTAAATTACTTCTCTGATAAAGTAATTCAAGTGAAAATATTTGACGGCTGACATAAATTTCATCATTTTATCATTACCATCCAGCGGTTGTTTTTCATCATTACCATCCGAATACATCAGATTTCTGCTATTTTCTCATGACAGTCGCATCTTGCCATGGATGGTAATGACGCATTGCTAAAAGTGATTTACATGTATTTTTTTTTAATTATTTGATATAAAAATAAATTGCATGTAATTAGAATTTACTAGCAACTCTTAAAATGTTGTTCAACTTGTATCTAATGCATATAACATATAGTTATAGGTAATGCTGCACAGATTTTTTTCTGCAGCTGAAAATAATATTTCTTTTTTTAAATAATTTCGAAAAATGTCTTAATTTCTTGACACCAGACAAATATATTATGTGAAGGAAAGGCCTGTTGTATTCCTACTTAATGCTGGTATCATCTACTTTTAGGAAATTGCCATTTTTAAGTACCAGAGGAATATTTCAGGTCCCTGTGATGAAATATGATTACACAATAAGGCCGGATTTTAATGAAAAAAAGGGAATTTTGACTTTATAAATTCCATAAAAAAATTAACTTATGATTAAAAATATAGTGGATTTCTTTCAAATTAGTTAAATTTGACTATGTACGTGACTAATAAAAACACTTGCAACCAATTTTGGGAAAAAATTTTTTTTTGTTTTTCGGAGACGAAATTTGTAACATTTCGGATAATGACCCATATATACAAATTAAGGACACCTGCATGGCCAGTTTTAGGCTGTTGACAATAAAAATTTTAGAATGCCTGAACTACAACAATGCCTGCCGATGGGTTGCATAATTCGTGATCAAACGACTTTGCTATCACTTCGGTCTGGATTAGGTGAGCGATAATCCAGTGGTTATCATGATGGACTGTCAACCGCGAGGTCGGGGGCTCAAATACACGCCAGGATAGAAATTTGGGTCGCGATTTCTGTCCCCAGCCAGATCAGCTATATGGTCGTACAATGTCGACGGGAAGATGAGATGACGAGAGAGAGAACTGAGCACCCACCCTCATATGCCGAAGCCAAGAAAATGATGAAGCAAAAGTGATGTCGGCAAGACTTCATACTTATGGCTGCCCCTCAGGGCTTGCTTCAAGGACTGCTCTTGGTCTTCTAGTTAGCATGTAGGCCTTATCTTGGTTATCTATGAGATACACCTATTAGGTAACAATCAAGATTAATACGTCTTTTCCCGTGAAACTGTAATGTAGCGCACTATGACTTCGCTACCAGGGGGTTTTATTATATATTATCTTATATTTTTGTGAGTTAGTAAGGAGCCCCATTAATCATCACCAGCCCTGACAGTCAGTGGTAGCTGCTGGCAAGAAAGAATCAGGGACTGCACCTGGAGAGCGCGGAAACAGCTGCTGAAGCTGTGACAACTTTTGACATCGATGGAGCAATATCAGATTGAATTTTATATTCCAACCGCGGGGTCATTCTGTCCTTAGTCAAAAAGTTCTCGGCTGAAATTTCTTAAGTTTCGTTTAGGTGGTCCACGCACTTAAGTGATCACTTCAATAATAATGACTACGAGTTTTGTTTACATTCCTTTCATAGCTGGCTCTCTTGTGTTACAATTTATCAGAGAAAGGCGCATATAATAATCCGGCTTAAACAGGAAGATGAATCAGCCTGTAGGCCACTATGAAATGGGGAGACAATTATGATTTATGATTTATTGGCAGAACATTAGGGGTCTAATCAAAACAGGTTCTGTAGGCCTAAACATAACGGGATCCAAATAAATCATAGATCAAAATCCGTGAGAGAAGTCGAGTCGAAATCCAATAAATCAGAAAAGGAGCAAATATAAATATTTATTTAAGTCATGAGTTGGTTAGAGCGATCGACCTGTGACGCGGGGAGCACGGGTTCGATCCTCCACTAAGACGGTTAATTACTGTATAGGGACCTTGAGCAAGTCCTTTACTGACAGCTGCTCAGCGCCATCGATGCTATATTATATAGTCGTGTGTGCACTTATGAACGTTGGAAGGAAGGCAATATCAAATACAGATTGTATTTTATAACAGTAAGTACACTACATTTCATATTATATAACAATGAAGTCGGACGTAGTTTCCTTCAACGGAAGTGATTTTCATGGAGCTTCTGAACGCAGTCAGCGGCGTGCCACATATGAACGCCTACTACGACTTCGGCTGGTGGCCTAACATCATCATGAACCTGGTCAATGAACAATGTCTACAACCTCATCGCCAACGTCCGTCTAGAGGAGGAACTGAGCGAGGATGAGACGCGTAAAGTGGTCGAACAGGTTGCTGAAGTAGTCATGTAGGTGCACAGGTAAGGCTCGGATCTTCCACAGCGACATAAGTGTAACAATGTCGTGGTCAATCTGCAAACGGTAAGGGACACGTACGATTATTTTTTTTTATACGCACAGGTGATCGACGGTCATAAGGTTTGATTTTCCCGAAGGTGCATTTATCTTATTAAGGATCTAAGTAGTTGTCGCTGCCATCATAATCATTAACACCTTAGTCACTGATATAATCTTGTCGTCGCCTTATTTCGTGTAGTTGCTGTTGTTACTAGGTCAATTCATTGTTTCTATGACGAAGTAGGAATAATCCTTGATTCAAAAACTAATTGTAAGTGCATGAGAACATTGTAACAGCGTATCTTGAGGACCTGACTGGAAAACTTTCATTTACTTGTGAAGCATTTGCAATGCTCAAGTGCAATATGATTTATTCGCCAGGTGGCAGAAGTGTCGTCTGCGGATCGCCGTACAAAGGCAATTGGTGTCGTTGATGTCATTGCGTTGCCTGTCGTTGAACATAAAGATGATGATTGATCAAATGATCGAGCGACTGAATGAGCTAATGAATAATCAATTCATTGATTATTTCATTAATAGATTGACTTATTGGTATGCTGGTTTATTTATTTATTGCGTGCTTGATTGTTTAATCGTTGTAGGCCTAACATGCTTTGACGTGCATGTTGACAATCTATGCACTGGTGCAAGACAATCAATGTATGCATTACGGATCCTGACTACTCATGGACTACTTGGCCCCTCAATGTACGATGTGGTGACAGCTACCACAGTGGCGAGGATGACGTACGCTGCGTCCGCTTGGTGGGGTTATGTGGGGCAGAGGGGACGTGAGAGACTACAGGCAATATTTAGGAGACTGGTTAAAGCTGGTTATCTTCCTGTGGACTACCCTAGATTCGAACAATTGATCCGTACTGCTGATTCTAAACTTTTCACGACCGTCCTTACATGTCCTACACATGTGCTTCATGTGCTATTACCTCCTGTTAAGCATACGGGTTATACTTTGCGACCCCGTGTTCATAATCGGGTTCTCCCGACTGCTGACAGTCTAGCTCGTAAATCTTTCATAGTTAGGATGATTTTCACCGGAATATAGGCCTTAGTACTTTAATCTGGACGTGATATACATGTGTAAACCAAAATGCGGTTAGCAGTTGGATTAATAAAGGATATACTTACTTACTTACTTACTTACTTACTTATAGGCCCCTATAGGCTATCAATCTTCCATCTTTAATTCACCAAACATTCAGTGCCGGTGTCGCGTGACAGACTATCCCCCCTAAAGCGTATCCCCCCGGATGGAATAAACCGGTTTAGAGCATCCGGTGGGATGAACCATTCTATCCCCCTCGTCATACGCATCACGATAGCCTCGACGAAATTCCAGTCAAAATCACCAAAAACAAAGTAAATTGATTTCAGGTCGACGTACAAACTAAAGATACGTAATTTAAAAATTTTATGTGTGCAAAATATCCAAACAGTACGACTGAATACACTTAGAAACCGAAAAAATGCAAACTAAACCGAATATTCCATTTCGCTAAGGGGGATACGCATGTATGGGGGGATACTCTATTTCGTGACACCGGCCTTAGGATCTATCGGGCCCCGTGCAGAATATACTGTACGGGCCCCATGACACAAGTCAAAGATGTTTTTCATTGCTAATCCTTTTATATTAGTAGATTGTTAACAAGCACAACAAGTCAAGTTTAACTAGGCCCTATACGCGAGAATTTTGGGATATATATAGAGGAAGTTGACTTTTATTGTATTGACGAAAGAGAAGATTTAATCGAAACCATAATATTATTATTAGGGTGTCTAGTTCATATTAATTTTCTGTGACATTTTCGGGCCCCCCTAAGATGCGGGCCCCGTGCGACCGCATGGTTTGCACTCCCCTAAGGCCGGCACTGAAACATTGGTAGCACACAACAAGAATATGAAAAATCAAAACAAAAGACTCGATCGCTTATGGTGTTTGAGAGAAAACACAGAAGCTCACAACATCATTGTCATTTAAAGGCAATTCTGCATTAACCGCAGTCTTCTATATAACCAACAGTCATTAATATTGTGGCGAACCTGGGCCGAATCAACTTACCAGGATGGCCCAGCCCAGGGTTCGGATCCTGACTCTAGTCCGTGGGGTAAGGCTTCCCTTAGTCAAGCAGAAGGCTAACCTCTGGTTTCAAACTTTATTGCCTGATCACACTCAATCGACTACCCGTCGATGTAATTCAACAAACATAATGAAATGAGTTCACAGTTAAATCAGTTTCGCAGTCCGACGAGGCAGAGTTCAAGAACATACTCAACCGGAGGATACGACTCCGGCGACGCAGACGACGACTGTCAACGACAGCAACTGATAACTACCTGTCAGCGACGACCTAACAACGACGAAAGACTAGCAGAGTCCGTGGTACAAGCGACGCAACCACGACGAAGTGACTGAGCACTGGCGACGCTGACTGAACTCGACGCTGACGAACCGTCAAACCTTTCTCCGTGTCTGACTCCGAGTAACTGCCTGACTGTTGAGCTGCGCACCTCTATATATAGTGTCCCTTGACGCAGCGCAGCGTCACAGAGCGCTGACGCAGAGCGCAGACGCTGACGCAGAGCGCAGACGACGCAGCGCAGAGCGCTGACGCAGACGCAAACGACGCAGCGCAGAGCGCTGACGCAGACGCAAACGACGCAGCGCAGAGCGCTGACGCAGAGGTCACTCGGTGCAATGTCGCAGAGCGCAGACGCTGACGCAGACGACGCAGCGCAGAGCGCTGACGCAGAGGTCACTCGGTGCAATGTCGCAGAGCGCAGACGCTGACGCAAACGCAAACGACGCAGCGCAGAGCGCTGACGCAGACGCAAACGACGCAGCGCAGAGCGCTGACGCAGACGCAAACGACGCAGCGCAGAGCGCTGACGCAGACGCAAACGACGCAGCGCAGAGCGCTGACGCAGAGGTCACTGAGTGCAATGTCGCAGAGCGCAGACGCTGACGCAGACGCAAACGACGCAGCGCAGAGCGCTGACGCTGACGCAGACGACGCAGCGCAGAGCGCTGACGCAGAGGTCACTCGGTGCAATGTCGCAGAGCGCAGACGCTGACGCAGACGCAAACGACGCAGCGCAGAGCGCTGACGCAGAGGTCACTGAGTGCAGTGTCGCAGAGCGCTGACGCTGACGCAGACGCAACCGACGCAGCGCAGAGCGCTGACGCAGAGGTCACTGAGTGCAGTGTCGCAGAGCGCTGACGCTGACGCAGACGCAACCGACGCAGCGCAGACGCTGACGCAATGCGCATGCGCAGAGCGCAATCGCAGAACAATGTCGCAATGTCACTAGGCTCAGACGCAGTCCAAAAAAAATCAAAGGGCCCAAATCGGCACAATTCCCCCCACTGAGAAAACCCAAAGTCCCCTTTTGGGAAACCATGAAATTACACAACCCATTAGGGAAAAGATATGTGGCCCATCCTAGCAGCAACCAGACTGCGTACACCTAAACGTCTCCTGCGCCTACTGATACCTAGCTGGCCTGCGCATCGTACGGCGCGGCCGTTCCCTCAACGTTTGCTCTGATTCAGCTTCGCGATCAATGTGTTGATCGTCAGCCTCCGGAGCTGCCGTCTCATCCCACTGTCCTCTTGTCCTCCCGTAGCAAGGACGAAGTTTGTCAACATGCGCAATAAAAGACTTTGCTCTTAGCGACTTCTGTAGGACATAATTCACTGGTCCACAAGAACGTACCACCATGAACGGACCAGTGTACCAATTCGACCATTTCGGCGAGCGTCCAGGAAACCTTCTGGGGGTATAATACCACACCCATTCGCCAACTTGGTACTTAGCAGGCCGTACTCGCATATCGTACCTCCGCTTCCTCCGTGCTGCAACCTGTTTCAAAGTCAACCGTACCATACGGTAGGCCTGTTCCATTCTATCCACCAGCTCGGCCGCATAAGTAGAGTACGTTGGCCGTTCCAACACAGAGCCGCCTGGCGTCCCAAAGACCAGGTCCAAAGGTGCACGATTCTCTTTCCCGAAAACAAGGTAGTTTGGAGAAAAGCCGGTGACCTCATGGCAAGAAGCATTGTACGCTGCCACCACATACGGGAGAAACTCATCCCAATCCCGCTGTTGCACACTAATGACCTTCCCAAGCATCGCATTTAGCGTGCGGTGAAATCTTTCAATTAACCCATTGCACCGCGGGTGGTAGCTAGATGTCCTCACCTTATCTATTTCCAAGAGTCTACATACTTCACGAAATACACAACCTTCAAAGTTCCTCCCCTGGTCTGTCAAGATCTGAAGCGGTGCCCCATATCTCACTATCACATTTTTCACCAAAGCCTTAGCTACGGTAGTCGCCTCCTGGTTAGTCAGAGGGATGGCTTCAACGAACTTTGAAAAATTGTCCATGATGGTCAAGATGTAAATACGGCCTTTCTCACTCCTTGGGTGCGGGCCGGTAATGTCTAAACTCAATCGTTCCCACGGCTCACCGCATGGTATCGGCTGTAACGGACCACGCTTCGGCGGTCCACCTCTCCAATAACGGCAACACTGGGGGCACTGTCGGCAGAATCGCTTTACGTCTCCAGACCACCCTACCCAGTAGGCGCGCCGCCTCACTTGCCACCGAGTACGCCTAATTCCCAAGTGGCCTCCGGTTACACCGGTATGAGCCATCGTCATAAAATCTTTCCTTAGCGGCTTCGGCATAAGGAACTGCTCCAAACCGTCAGGCGTTCGTCTATACATTACATCATCCTGCAAGTACAAGGAGTCCTTCTGATGCCAGTATACCTTGATCATCTCGCTCTCGTACAAAATCTCCTGTAAGCTGGGAACTTCCGCTCCTTCACACAACCACTGCCAGACCACACTTAGTTCAGGGTCCTCCCGTTGAGCATGTGCAAGTCTCCCATTCTCATCCTGTTCACTGGCCGTAGGAACCTCTATAACCTCCCTGTTCACTGCGGGTTCCATCAGCAATGGGGGTTCCCCGCACTGGCGACACGGCTTGCGCGACATAGCGTCTGCGTTCCCATGCTTACGTAATGGTCTATGCACTATCAGCCAGGCGTTCTAACCACCGGCCCTGCTGACCTATCGGTTCTGGCGTTCGCTGCAGCCACTGGAGTGCAGCATGGTCCGTCCGTAGTACAAAGTGCTTTCCTAGAAGATATTGTCTATAAACTTTTACAAAGTGCACTACCGCCAGTAATTCCTTCCTCGTGATGCAGTAGTTTCTCTCAGCCGCAGAAAGTAACCGGCTCCCATATGCAACGACCTTTTCCTCATCTTCTACTCTCTGTGACAGTACAGCTCCGATACCTATATCGGAAGCATCGCAATCTAAGACGAAGACAGCCTCTTCTCGCGGCAATGTCAGCACAGGAGCAGTGGTTAAGGCTACCTTTAGTCTGTCAAAGGCGTCTTGGCACTCCTCGTTCCATTCAAACGCCCTACCTTTCTTTGTAAGTTCAAAAAGGGGAGCAGCCACACACGAAAATCCAAAAATGAACTTCCTGTAATAGGCACATAATCCTACGAATGCCCGTACGTCCCTTAGTCGTTGTGGAACCGGCCATGAGACCACTTCTTCGACCTTAGAAGGGTCAACCGAAATCCCACTGGAAGACACAATGTGTCCCAGGAAGTGCACCGTTCGCCTCAAGAGGTGGCACTTACTAGGCTTTAACTTCAGATTGGCTGTCCGAAGGCGCTGAAAGACCAACTCCAACCGCTGCAACTGTTCTTCCCAAGATTTTCCAAAGACGATCACGTCATCCAGGTAGACCAGACAACACTCGAAATTCAACCCAGACAAGACTATATCCATTAGCCTCTGGAAAGTCGCTGGAGCATTACAAAGCCCAAAGGGCATCACCCTCCATCTAAAAATTCCTCGGCGGGTCACAAAAGCAGTCTTATCGGCATCGCCGGAATCCATAGCCACTTGATGGTATCCGCTGCGTAAATCGAGTGTGCTGAACCACCCAGCCCCGGTAAGGGCGTCAAGACACTCGTCTATTCTCGGTAGAGGGTAGGAATCTTTCCTCGTCTTGTTATTCAATTGACGATAATCTATGCAGAACCTTAAGGTTCCGTCTTTCTTCTTGGCTAAGACTACATTCGCAGCCCATTCACTGAGCGCGGGCTCCACCACTCCAGCCGCCAGCATTTGATCCAGCTGGTTGTCTACAGCAACCCTATATGCCAGAGGTTGCCTCCGCAACGGCTGTCGGACGGGACGCTCGTCCCCTGTGTCTATCCTATGCTCACAGACCGTCGTCTTTCCAAGATCCCCTTCAGTAGCCGAAAATACATCACTGTAGTCTGTTAGCAATTGTCCTAAATGATCTCTGGCCTCTGGCGGTACGTCCTCTGGGAGATCCTTCATCAGGTCCACTACAACCAGGTTGTCGGACTGGATCGCACCAACGCTAACACTCTCTTGCTCCTCCGTTACTTGGACCGGGTGCAACCCACCAATCAATTGGTCCCTATACAGCCTGGCTGGCTGTTCGCTAAGGTTAATCACCCGAACTTGGGCCACATTGGCATCGTCTCTTATCACCACTCGGGCAACTCGGACTCCCGGTAGGATCTCAGTAGTTTCGGTCATCCACGCTGATGCAGTGGCAGCTAAGTTCCCATATAACGTTCTGGACGGCACATCACATTGGGAGCGAGGGGACACAATCACCTCCTCCGCAACGACAACCCGCCTACACCAGGATGAGCCATTCCCTTTCACCAAGGGGATACGCCTCCTACCCAAGTAAATGGCACCAGTACCGAATCCAATCCTACACCTATGCTCTCGCAACCAGTCCATACCCAACATTGGTTCGAAGACTTGATCGGACACCAAGAACTTAGTATCGATATGAAACCCTCTGGAAATCTTAAGGGGGACCGTTAGCTCACCCAGGACCCGTATTTCCGTCCCATTAGCTGCTAATAAAACCCTGGAGCTGGACTGCATCTCTAAACCATCGACAAAGGCAACAGGAACGATACTCACTTCGGAGCCGGTGTCGAGCAGACATAAGCGTGACCGTCCATGAATCGTCGCACGGATGTAGATTGCGTTGTTGCAGAGCGCCAGAGGTCCCTCGCGAGTCGTATGGTTCATGACGACTGGATCGTCCACATCTTGATCCGCTGGCTCCGTCTGTCGAGGAAGAGACCGTCGGGGCTGGCCACAACGACGGGCAATGTGCCCGTTCCGCCCACAGTTGTAGCACGTCACGTCACGTCCGGAGTTTCCACGAGTGTCGACGAAGGGAGTCGAATCCGAAGCACTTCGCGGGGCGTTCCGAAGATCTTCCAACTGTCTCGAAATCTTGCCTTCCAGTTCTTGCTGCCACCGCCGCTGGGCTGCAAGGAAAGTGTCCAACTGCTTCTGGAGTTGCGTGTTCACGTCGACTTCCTGTGTCCCACGAACCCGGTTTGATGGTCTTCGGCGATCGTCCAAATCAGTCATTTGCTGGTACGCCCCAAGGCGCAACGCCATTCGGTAGGCTTCATCAATATTCTTCGGCTCCTTCTCTCTCACTTTGAGAGACAAGTCACGATCTCTTATGGCTTCGAGAAAGGCATCTCGAGCAACTATCAGAGTCGTCTCATTAGACGGAACGGGGTATGCAAGGACTACCAGGCGTCGGATGTCGTGGAGGAGATCGCTCAAACTCTCATCCGCTCGCTGTCGACGATAGTAGAGCTGGGCGCGGAAGGTTTCCGCCTGTCCCACAGCTCCGTATCTCTGTTGCAACCTCTCAACAAGTTGCTCATAGGTTATATCCTCCCGTGCGCCAAAGTCCCACAAAAGCTGAGTTGCCGCCTTCTCGAGTGAGCACCGAAGAAAATCTACCTTGTCCTGATCACTCCAACGATTGTGGCGAGAACACACTTCGAACTGCGTCATAAAAGATTCCAGAGACCCAGTTCCGTCGAATTTCCCCGGCTTCATGTACGTTCTCTTCTGACCGAGCAGAGCGCCGACAGTTTCTACCAATCGCGAGTCCGTAGAAGTTTCATTCACGACGGATGCCTTCTTTCGTCCGTAGTTGGTCGCAGCTTCAGATCCCGGAGCGTCAAAATTAATGCTTTCTAGGAGACAACTGGGTTCCGATTTGAACTTCACAGCAGATTTTCTCTCCTCCTTCACAACCGGCGTAAAACAGATCGGACGAACTGGCGACGTTTCAGCAAAGTCCAACAACGCATTGATACGGGTTTCCTTTCCATCAGCGTTTTCCATGCTTGATGAGTCGATCGTTCAGCGAAGAAAACCAGACAGTCGACGACGAAGAAAACCAGAAGTACCACCCCACTTCTGGTACCAGTTTTGTGGCGAACCTGGGCCGAATCAACTTACCAGGATGGCCCAGCCCAGGGTTCGGATCCTGACTCTAGTCCGTGGAGTAAGGCTTCCCTTAGTCAAGCAGAAGGCTAACCTCTGGTTTCAAACTTTATTGCCTGATCACACTCAATCGACTACCCGTCGATGTAATTCAACAAACATAATGAAATGAGTTCACAGTTAAATCAGTTTCGCAGTCCGACGAGGCAGAGTTCAAGAACATACTCAACCGGAGGATACGACTCCGGCGACGCAGACGACGACTGTCAACGACAGCAACTGATAACTACCTGTCAGCGACGACCTAACAACGACGAAAGACTAGCAGAGTCCGTGGTACAAGCGACGCAACCACGACGAAGTGACTGAGCACTGGCGACGCTGACTGAACTCGACGTTGACGAACCGTCAAACCTTTCTCCGTGTCTGACTCCGAGTAACTGCCTGACTGTTGAGCTGCGCACCTCTATATATAGTGTCCCTTGACGCAGCGCAGCGTCACAGAGCGCTGACGCAGAGCGCAGACGCTGACGCAGAGCGCAGACGACGCAGCGCAGAGCGCTGACGCAGACGCAAACGACGCAGCGCAGAGCGCTGACGCAGACGCAAACGACGCAGCGCAGAGCGCTGACGCAGAGGTCACTCGGTGCAATGTCGCAGAGCGCAGACGCTGACGCAGACGACGCAGCGCAGAGCGCTGACGCAGAGGTCACTCGGTGCAATGTCGCAGAGCGCAGACGCTGACGCAAACGCAAACGACGCAGCGCAGAGCGCTGACGCAGACGCAAACGACGCAGCGCAGAGCGCTGACGCAGACGCAAACGACGCAGCGCAGTGCGCTGACGCAGACGCAAACGACGCAGCGCAGAGCGCTGACGCAGAGGTCACTGAGTGCAATGTCGCAGAGCGCAGACGCTGACGCAGACGCAAACGACGCAGCGCAGAGCGCTGACGCTGACGCAGACGACGCAGCGCAGAGCGCTGACGCAGAGGTCACTCGGTGCAATGTCGCAGAGCGCAGACGCTGACGCAGACGCAAACGACGCAGCGCAGAGCGCTGACGCAGAGGTCACTGAGTGCAGTGTCGCAGAGCGCTGACGCTGACGCAGACGCAACCGACGCAGCGCAGAGCGCTGACGCAGAGGTCACTGAGTGCAGTGTCGCAGAGCGCTGACGCTGACGCAGACGCAACCGACGCAGCGCAGACGCTGACACAATGCGCATGCGCAGAGCGCAATCGCAGAACAATGTCGCAATGTCACTAGGCTCAGACGCAGTCCAAAAAAAAATCAAAGGGCCCAAATCGGCACAATTCCCCCCACTGAGAAAACCCAAAGTCCCCTTTTGGGAAACCATGAAATTACACAACCCATTAGGGAAAAGATATGTGGCCCATCCTAGCAGCAACCAGACTGCGTACACCTAAACGTCTCCTGCGCCTACTGATACCTAGCTGGCCTGCGCATCGTACGGCGCGGCCGTTCCCTCAACGTTTGCTCTGATTCAGCTTCGCGATCAATGTGTTGATCGTCAGCCTCCGGAGCTGCCGTCTCATCCCACTGTCCTCTTGTCCTCCCGTAGCAAGGACGAAGTTTGTCAACATGCGCAATAAAAGACTTTGCTCTTAGCGACTTCTGTAGGACATAATTCACTGGTCCACAAGAACGTACCACCATGAACGGACCAGTGTACCAATTCGACCATTTCGGCGAGCGTCCAGGAAACCTTCTGGGGGTATAATACCACACCCATTCGCCAACTTGGTACTTAGCAGGCCGTACTCGCATATCGTACCTCCGCTTCCTCCGTGCTGCAACCTGTTTCAAAGTCAACCGTACCATACGGTAGGCCTGTTCCATTCTATCCACCAGCTCGGCCGCATAAGTAGAGTACGTTGGCCGTTCCAACACAGAGCCGCCTGGCGTCCCAAAGACCAGGTCCAAAGGTGCACGATTCTCTTTCCCGAAAACAAGGTAGTTTGGAGAAAAGCCGGTGACCTCATGGCAAGAAGCATTGTACGCTGCCACCACATACGGGAGAAACTCATCCCAATCCCGCTGTTGCACACTAATGACCTTCCCAAGCATCGCATTTAGCGTGCGGTGAAATCTTTCAATTAACCCATTGCACCGCGGGTGGTAGCTAGATGTCCTCACCTTATCTATTTCCAAGAGTCTACATACTTCACGAAATACACAACCTTCAAAGTTCCTCCCCTGGTCTGTCAAGATCTGAAGCGGTGCCCCATATCTCACTATCACATTTTCCACCAAAGCCTTAGCTACGGTAGTCGCCTCCTGGTTAGTCAGAGGGATGGCTTCAACGAACTTTGAAAAATTGTCCATGATGGTCAAGATGTAAATACGGCCTTTCTCACTCCTTGGGTGCGGGCCGGTAATGTCTAAACTCAATCGTTCCCACGGCTCACCGCATGGTATCGGCTGTAACGGACCACGCTTCGGCGGTCCACCTCTCCAATAACGGCAACACTGGGGGCACTGTCGGCAGAATCGCTTTACGTCTCCAGACCACCCTACCCAGTAGGCGCGCCGCCTCACTTGCCACCGAGTACGCCTAATTCCCAAGTGGCCTCCGGTTACACCGGTATGAGCCATCGTCATAAAATCTTTCCTTAGCGGCTTCGGCATAAGGAACTGCTCCAAACCGTCAGGCGTTCGTCTATACATTACATCATCCTGCAAGTACAAGGAGTCCTTCTGATGCCAGTATACCTTGATCATCTCGCTCTCGTACAAAATCTCCTGTAAGCTGGGAACTTCCGCTCCTTCACACAACCACTGCCAGACCACACTTAGTTCAGGGTCCTCCCGTTGAGCATGTGCAAGTCTCCCATTCTCATCCTGTTCACTGGCCGTAGGAACCTCTATAACCTCCCTGTTCACTGCGGGTTCCATCAGCAATGGGGGTTCCCCGCACTGGCGACACGGCTTGCGCGACATAGCGTCTGCGTTCCCATGCTTACGTCCTGGTCTATGCACTATCTGGAAGTCATATTCAGCCAGGCGTTCTAACCACCGGCCCTGCTGACCTATCGGTTCTGGCGTGCGCTGCAGCCACTGGAGTGCAGCATGGTCCGTCCGTAGTACAAAGTGCTTTCCTAGAAGATATTGTCTATAAACTTTTACAAAGTGCACTACCGCCAGTAATTCCTTCCTCGTGATGCAGTAGTTTCTCTCAGCCGCAGAAAGTAACCGGCTCCCATATGCAACGACCTTTTCCTCATCTTCTACTCTCTGTGACAGTACAGCTCCGATACCTATATCGGAAGCATCGCAATCTAAGACGAAGACAGCCTCTTCTCGCGGCAATGTCAGCACAGGAGCAGTGGTTAAGGCTACCTTTAGTCTGTCAAAGGCGTCTTGGCACTCCTCGTTCCATTCAAACGCCCTACCTTTCTTTGTAAGTTCAAAAAGGGGAGCAGCCACACACGAAAATCCAAAAATGAACTTCCTGTAATAGGCACATAATCCTACGAATGCCCGTACGTCCCTTAGTCGTTGTGGAACCGGCCATGAGACCACTTCTTCGACCTTAGAAGGGTCAACCGAAATCCCACTGGAAGACACAATGTGTCCCAGGAAGTGCACCGTTCGCCTCAAGAGGTGGCACTTACTAGGCTTTAACTTCAGATTGGCTGTCCGAAGGCGCTGAAAGACCAACTCCAACCGCTGCAACTGTTCTTCCCAAGATTTTCCAAAGACGATCACGTCATCCAGGTAGACCAGACAACACTCGAAATTCAACCCAGACAAGACTATATCCATTAGCCTCTGGAAAGTCGCTGGAGCATTACAAAGCCCAAAGGGCATCACCCTCCATCTAAAAATTCCTCGGCGGGTCACAAAAGCAGTCTTATCGGCATCGCCGGAATCCATAGCCACTTGATGGTATCCGCTGCGTAAATCGAGTGTGCTGAACCACCCAGCCCCGGTAAGGGCGTCAAGACACTCGTCTATTCTCGGTAGAGGGTAGGAATCTTTCCTCGTCTTGTTATTCAATTGACGATAATCTATGCAGAACCTTAAGGTTCCGTCTTTCTTCTTGGCTAAGACTACATTCGCAGCCCATTCACTGAGCGCGGGCTCCACCACTCCAGCCGCCAGCATTTGATCCAGCTGGTTGTCTACAGCAACCCTATATGCCAGAGGTTGCCTCCGCAACGGCTGTCGGACGGGACGCTCGTCCCCTGTGTCTATCCTATGCTCACAGACCGTCGTCTTTCCAAGATCCCCTTCAGTAGCCGAAAATACATCACTGTAGTCTGTTAGCAATTGTCCTAAATGATCTCTGGCCTCTGGCGGTACGTCCTCTGGGAGATCCTTCATCAGGTCCACTACAACCAGGTTGTCGGACTGGATCGCACCAACGCTAACACTCTCTTGCTCCTCCGTTACTTGGACCGGGTGCAACCCACCAATCAATTGGTCCCTATACAGCCTGGCTGGCTGTTCGCTAAGGTTAATCACCCGAACTTGGGCCACATTGGCATCGTCTCTTATCACCACTCGGGCAACTCGGACTCCCGGTAGGATCTCAGTAGTTTCGGTCATCCACGCTGATGCAGTGGCAGCTAAGTTCCCATATAACGTTCTGGACGGCACATCACATTGGGAGCGAGGGGACACAATCACCTCCTCCGCAACGACAACCCGCCTACACCAGGATGAGCCATTCCCTTTCACCAAGGGGATACGCCTCCTACCCAAGTAAATGGCACCAGTACCGAATCCAATCCTACACCTATGCTCTCGCAACCAGTCCATACCCAACATTGGTTCGAAGACTTGATCGGACACCAAGAACTTAGTATCGATATGAAACCCTCTGGAAATCTTAAGGGGGACCGTTAGCTCACCCAGGACCCGTATTTCCGTCCCATTAGCTGCTAATAAAACCCTGGAGCTGGACTGCATCTCTAAACCATCGACAAAGGCAACAGGAACGATACTCACTTCGGAGCCGGTGTCGAGCAGACATAAGCGTGACCGTCCATGAATCGTCGCACGGATGTAGATTGCGTTGTTGCAGAGCGCCAGAGGTCCCTCGCGAGTCGTATGGTTCATGACGACTGGATCGTCCACATCTTGATCCGCTGGCTCCGTCTGTCGAGGAAGAGACCGTCGGGGCTGGCCACAACGACGGGCAATGTGCCCGTTCCGCCCACAGTTGTAGCACGTCACGTCACGTCCGGAGTTTCCACGAGTGTCGACGAAGGGAGTCGAATCCGAAGCACTTCGCGGGGCGTTCCGAAGATCTTCCAACTGTCTCGAAATCTTGCCTTCCAGTTCTTGCTGCCACCGCCGCTGGGCTGCAAGGAAAGTGTCCAACTGCTTCTGGAGTTGCGTGTTCACGTCGACTTCCTGTGTCCCACGAACCCGGTTTGATGGTCTTCGGCGATCGTCCAAATCAGTCATTTGCTGGTACGCCCCAAGGCGCAACGCCATTCGGTAGGCTTCATCAATATTCTTCGGCTCCTTCTCTCTCACTTTGAGAGACAAGTCACGATCTCTTATGGCTTCGAGAAAGGCATCTCGAGCAACTATCAGAGTCGTCTCATTAGACGGAACGGGGTATGCAAGGACTACCAGGCGTCGGATGTCGTGGAGGAGATCGCTCAAACTCTCATCCGCTCGCTGTCGACGATAGTAGAGCTGGGCGCGGAAGGTTTCCGCCTGTCCCACAGCTCCGTATCTCTGTTGCAACCTCTCAACAAGTTGCTCATAGGTTATATCCTCCCGTGCGCCAAAGTCCCACAAAAGCTGAGTTGCCGCCTTCTCGAGTGAGCACCGAAGAAAATCTACCTTGTCCTGATCACTCCAACGATTGTGGCGAGAACACACTTCGAACTGCGTCATAAAAGATTCCAGAGACCCAGTTCCGTCGAATTTCCCCGGCTTCATGTACGTTCTCTTCTGACCGAGCAGAGCGCCGACAGTTTCTACCAATCGCGAGTCCGTAGAAGTTTCATTCACGACGGATGCCTTCTTTCGTCCGTAGTTGGTCGCAGCTTCAGATCCCGGAGCGTCAAAATTAATGCTTTCTAGGAGACAACTGGGTTCCGATTTGAACTTCACAGCAGATTTTCTCTCCTCCTTCACAACCGGCGTAAAACAGATCGGACGAACTGGCGACGTTTCAGCAAAGTCCAACAACGCATTGATACGGGTTTCCTTTCCATCAGCGTTTTCCATGCTTGATGAGTCGATCGTTCAGCGAAGAAAACCAGACAGTCGACGACGAAGAAAACCAGAAGTACCACCCCACTTCTGGTACCAGTTTTGTGGCGAACCTGGGCCGAATCAACTTACCAGGATGGCCCAGCCCAGGGTTCGGATCCTGACTCTAGTCCGTGGGGTAAGGCTTCCCTTAGTCAAGCAGAAGGCTAACCTCTGGTTTCAAACTTTATTGCCTGATCACACTCAATCGACTACCCGTCGATGTAATTCAACAAACATAATGAAATGAGTTCACAGTTAAATCAGTTTCGCAGTCCGACGAGGCAGAGTTCAAGAACATACTCAACCGGAGGATACGACTCCGGCGACGCAGACGACGACTGTCAACGACAGCAACTGATAACTACCTGTCAGCGACGACCTAACAACGACGAAAGACTAGCAGAGTCCGTGGTACAAGCGACGCAACCACGACGAAGTGACTGAGCACTGGCGACGCTGACTGAACTCGACGTTGACGAACCGTCAAACCTTTCTCCGTGTCTGACTCCGAGTAACTGCCTGACTGTTGAGCTGCGCACCTCTATATATAGTGTCCCTTGACGCAGCGCAGCGTCACAGAGCGCTGACGCAGAGCGCAGACGCTGACGCAGAGCGCAGACGACGCAGCGCAGAGCGCTGACGCAGACGCAAACGACGCAGCGCAGAGCGCTGACGCAGACGCAAACGACGCAGCGCAGAGCGCTGACGCAGAGGTCACTCGGTGCAATGTCGCAGAGCGCAGACGCTGACGCAGACGACGCAGCGCAGAGCGCTGACGCAGAGGTCACTCGGTGCAATGTCGCAGAGCGCAGACGCTGACGCAAACGCAAACGACGCAGCGCAGAGCGCTGACGCAGACGCAAACGACGCAGCGCAGAGCGCTGACGCAGACGCAAACGACGCAGCGCAGTGCGCTGACGCAGACGCAAACGACGCAGCGCAGAGCGCTGACGCAGAGGTCACTGAGTGCAATGTCGCAGAGCGCAGACGCTGACGCAGACGCAAACGACGCAGCGCAGAGCGCTGACGCTGACGCAGACGACGCAGCGCAGAGCGCTGACGCAGAGGTCACTCGGTGCAATGTCGCAGAGCGCAGACGCTGACGCAGACGCAAACGACGCAGCGCAGAGCGCTGACGCAGAGGTCACTGAGTGCAGTGTCGCAGAGCGCTGACGCTGACGCAGACGCAACCGACGCAGCGCAGAGCGCTGACGCAGAGGTCACTGAGTGCAGTGTCGCAGAGCGCTGACGCTGACGCAGACGCAACCGACGCAGCGCAGACGCTGACGCAATGCGCATGCGCAGAGCGCAATCGCAGAACAATGTCGCAATGTCACTAGGCTCAGACGCAGTCCAAAAAAAAATCAAAGGGCCCAAATCGGCACAATATACTTTCGTGCATGAAGTGCAGAACCGATACAACAATATTGACAGATTCAGAAAATGTTACATATTGCAGAGCTGTGTTATTCCTAACTCCATTTTGAGGTCTGTTGCTAGATATAAGCCGACGACATTATATAGGCCAACTGTGCCCAGGCGTTTATTCTGTCAACAAACACTGCTTGCAAGGCTATCGATCCAAAGTCAAGGCCCAAGATTCAAGATTTGGAATAAATGTTCCGCCGGATGAAATCAATTCCAGCTGATCAGTAAAGAAACTCCGGGAAGACGAGTCTTAGTAACCGTTTGCGTACTGAACTCCGCCCAAGACCCCACTAATCGTGGCTGGCTTCGTCCCAGTAGTTACAACTCCGTTAAAATATGCACTGCTGTCTGTGCCGAAAACCGAAGACTCCTTCCCTCGTCATTCAGTCTTACGAATGCACGAACGAAACTCCGACTGCAGACGACCGGACGGTTGATCAGCGGGCTGAAAACTTCTTCCCGGCGCACCGAAAACATCACCCGGTCGAACATTTCCGACATCCCGTAGACGAAGTTCTCTCGTAGACGACCACGAGTAGACGACCGTCCAAGACCCGACCGTCTTTATAGACAACGAACTTGACCCGAACGTCTTCCACAATTTGCAGACGATCGTCCTGAAAAACTTTTACGGTTCGGTGAGCCCCCATCTGTAGCATACTGGGTCGTAACTCGTGTCTAAGGGGGCCCCACCCAGTATGTCAACAGCAACACGTCTTGTAAAAGTTAAGTTTTCTTGTAAAAACACACACGACCATATATCACAGACGTCAGACTGAACTCTACTGAACTGAAACTCAGCTGCACTCAACTCCTCACTTTACCTATCGACCACATTTATAGGAAATCGAGCAAGGATGAGATCTTGCCAACTCATCCTATCCATTGCACCATAAGCAGTACGGACAGGTACAAATGATCAGAAGGACGCAGGTTCGATACCCGCTAGCCCCATAAGGTTGACTCAGCTTTCATTCGCTAGGTGGCGATTGTAAAGTGAGTAGTAGTACAGATGGGCGCCTTGCATGGCTGCCAAACAGTGAAATTCGACTCCTGTTAAACTTGTTATCTTCTGTTTCTACTATGTGATGTAATCTTGCTGCGTACTTGTCAGTTTGAATTAATAAACGAAGATTATTATTATTATTAAGGACTACGGATATCAGGTCATACATATTTTCGATTTTGGCTAGGGTATGGAAAAGGGTCATTGCTTTATGCATAGGCCTACAATAGGGAATTGGGCTCCATTGTCTTGGCCTCCGAAACAAAAGATATACCAGTTAATATAGCGGTATTATAAATGGCAGATAAATGGCTGATCGGAAAAGTAGAAGGTAGCTGCGTTGATATAGCAGCGCGCTGAAGGTTTTATTAAACATCACCCGTCGCATTAGTCACGGGCCTCTGTAAACCCTTATCAGTTTTAATTGATTGTTGAGACTCCTTTGCTTCCTCGCACACACCAATTTATGTACTGGTTGTAAAAGAAACATAGATAATTAGGCCCTATATATTGTTCGCATAGGCGTAGGGAACACTTCAGTGTTGGGGCAAGATTTTACTTCTCACCGAAACAAAAATAAATTCGAATCCTTGGCGTAGTGCATATAGAGTAAGTAACTAATTATTTAGTACATCCATGAATAAAGCTGTAAAAGTTATGGTGGTTTGCGAGCTATTAGCTACTGCTAGTCTAATACTATTCGGATTCTGGCAAGTTGGAGCGATAGTTTGTTCAGCATTTTCCCGGCGCATATATATATATATATATATATATATATATATATATATATATATATATATATATATATATATATAGTAATAATAATAATAATAATCTTTTCTTTAATTAAGCGCCTGCAAACGCAATGCATGCTACATATATTTGCCCGAAAAATAGGAACGCCCGGTATTGGGGAGGGTACCCTCTTTTCCCCCGCCTTCTACGCCTATGATTGTTCGCAAGGTATAATATTTTTGATTCATTCATTCAAGGAATTTATATAGCCACCCGTACACCTAATCAGAGGCACTGATATAATTGATGTAATCAAAAACCTGCAGGCTAGAACCCGTTTTAGCTCCCTCGCCCACGGGCGCTTAGACCTCAACCCATGTTGTGCGACAAATATAGGCTCTAGCTGTTTTAGTTATTCATTAAATTTAGCCAGGGCTAGAATACCTAATACCTAAAACCTGCCATCTCTCCACAGGTCTATCACTCAAAACTGAAAACACTGCTCTTTCACAAATGACAAATCCTATCCCGATTCAACCTCTTCCTCTTACCTCCCTCTCCATTTCAACTCTGTTCAACTAGCCCGAGCCATTTGGACCTTGACCTGGAATCGATTTCACCCCGCCAATCGATTTTTTTACTAAGCACCCGTGAATAAGCTGGTTCCCTGGACTTGGCTAGTTTGGGCGCTGTAGAATTGTCGAGATTACTATTACAATTACGCACACGTAGCATGCGTAGTGAATACATGATAAATGACAATGACAAAATCATTTATTGAAACCAGAGGTCAGAACAACAATATAGCGACTCAAACACAGGCTGGTGACAAAAGGATGTCCCCAAAGGGATGAACTCCCGCTACGGGGACAACTATATTACCAAGATTAATTACAGGGCGCAGAAAACCAACACGATATCTTAACTAATACTTCTGTAAGGCAAAAGCAAGTAAATCCACAAAGCTTAACTATACTGCCGACACCTGGGGAGGAAGAAGGAGAAAAAACAAAACAAAAGGAAAATAAGATAAGAGTTGTAAGGAAAAAAACAAAAAATCAACGAAGAAAAAATAAATCCGAGGATATATACAAAGATTAATAATACATTCATGCATACATAAATGCATGCATGCATTGATACATATAAACATGCATCCATACATACATACACAAGAACATACATAAACAATTACAAACATGCACCGATACATACCTACAAATAACCACGCATACACAAATATACATACATGTTGTTATGTCAAAAAGGGGCAAACTGTACTTCATAGCCGCAATATAAACCCATCAAGACATCAGACAATGTTGACAAAACGACGCTTTGTCGCAATCATTAAATTAGCTTTGCCCAATTAATTGTAGGGAGGACTGCATTTCGATTTATGGTATGCCTACTTATCTCGAAGCAGGCAGCAAATAGGCTACACGCAGGTCCCAGACTGAGACCAACTGAAGGCTACACGTTAAAAAAAGTTTAATATTGTCGTGGGTAAACTAGCTCGATGACGTTTCTTATTTCAAAAGTTTATGTAGGCCTCCATACAGTGTTTAGTAAAAGCAACATAGTATAAGAATTTATTAACACGAAAACAGCATCATTCACGAGGTAGGCTTTTAGACATTTTCTTCAATTCATGCAGTTACTTTGCTTTACTTAAAAATAAGGTTGCGATTGAAAGCTTGAAACGTATACCTACACAATTACAACTTTTGCTTCTGTAATTACAAGTACTCGTGTCTAAGAACCCTTGGGCATGTGAAAGATGCCTCATATTCATTTATCTATGTATTTTTTATCTAATTATTTATTCGTTCGTTTATTAATTAACTAATCAGATCCTTCATTCGTTCTCTCATTCATTCATTCATTCATTCATTCAGAGCATTTATATAGCGCTTCTTTAGATTGCTACTAACAGCTGCTCACATTCCAGTCCCAGCGAAAGAGATGCATAGAGGTATGTAGATAGGTAGATAGGTTGGTAGGTTGGTTGGTATGCAGGCAATAGGTGTGTTATTTTTTATTAAGCTGCAGTCTGAACAGCGCGTGTCTGCCTTCTGCCACAATAAAGTTACAGAAATGTGAATCACTGTTTGTAGGCCTTGGAAATGAGGCAATGAACAATAAAATTGATTGATTGATTAGGCATTGCTTTGTAAAGTGTCGGTGTTTGTCTACCGCTAATAGAGATAGCTAACTGATATAGATTATAGTGCTTAAAACATTTTAATTGGTACATTATAAAGACTTTCCGATATGAGATCATAAGAGTGGGCCTAAACAACAGAGTCAAGCATGACTGATATTGCAGCTCGCTGTTGTAGGCCTTGGAAATGAGGCAGTGAACAATAAAATTGATTGATTGATTAGGCATTGCTTTGTAAAGTGTCGGTGTTTGTCTACCGCTAATAGAGATAGCTAATTGATATAGATTATAGTGCTTAAAAACATTTTAATTGGTACATTATAAAGACTTTCCGATATGAGATCATAAGAGTGGGCCTAAACAACAGAGTCAAGCATGGCTGATATTGCAGCTCGCTGTTGTAGGCCTTGGAAATGAGGCAGTGAACAATAAAATTGATTGATTGATTAGGCATTGCTTTGTAAAGTGTCGGTGTCTGTCTACCGCTAATAGAGATAGCTAACCGATATAGATTAGAGTGCTTAAAAACATTTTAATTGGTACATTATAAAGCCTTTCCGATTTGACATCATAAGAGTGGGCCTAAACAACAGAGTCAAGCATGGCTGATATTGCAGCTCGCTGCGGAGCTTCTTTAAATACCGTCCGCAGTAGGCCCTATACACTCGCTTAGTTGTCACCTTTGACACAGAGCATTGAGATTATGCTGTTGCGCGCACATCGATCGATGTAGAAATGTTCTTTTTGATCGCCGAATTCCACTTGTAGAAAACATAATATTATTCAAAAGGTACGTAGTTTTGATATTATTATAACACCTATAGCTCAGCTAACTGAAATGTTAATGTTGCGCTCGATAGTGTAGTGGTTAGCGTGCTGGAATGTCAATCGAGAGGTCACAGGTTCAATTCCCCGCCAGGACAGAAATTTGGTTCGAGGTTTCTGCTCCACTTGCGCTCCCTAGCCATAGTGAGTACACTGACCGCACACTGTCGGTGGGAAGATGAGACGGCGAGGGTGTATTATTATTATTATTATCATTATTATTATTATTATTATTATTATTATTATTATTATTATTATTATTATTATTATTATTATTATTATTATCATTATTATTAAACATAGGCCTATACATACGTACATGCACATATAAATAGAAACCCAGGCCCACACACAGGCAGAAACACAAATTCACACGCAGACACACACACAGACACACAGAGAGACACAGACAGGCACACACACAGTTACACACACAGACAGACGCACCGGCCTACGCAAACACGCACAGAAGCATAGACGCACATACATGCAGGACGCACACACACACAGATGCAGATACACAGACAAAGTTACACAGACACACACAGACAAACACAGACACATACAGATACATATAGACATTCAAGCAAACATACATTCATGCACACACTCACACAGACACACAAACAGACACAAGGAGACACTCACAGACACACACAGGCACACAAACAGACACACACAGAAAACAAAACAGGCAGACAAGCAGAAAGAGACACACACACGCACAGGCACAGAGACACACACAGACACGCAAACACAAACACTACAGACACACACACACACACACACACGAATAGACACACAGACACACAAGTAGACACACAGAAACACACAGACACATATACATGCAGACACATACACACATAGGCATAGACATACGGACACACACTGACACACGCACAAACACGCGCACAGACACACAGACACAGACACACACACACATACAGACACAGACACACACAGGCGTAGACATACAGGCGCACACACAGACACCCACATACACAGACACACAGTCACACACACACGCACAGACGCACGCACAGACGCGCAGACGCACACACGTACATACCCATAGACACGCAGACGCACAGAGACACACACAGACACGCAGAGACACAGACACAGTCACACAGACACACACAGACGCACACAGACACACAGACACAAACACACAAATAGACACAGACAGATACACAAAGAAACAGAAAGATGCACACAGGCACTCACATAAACATACACTCATACACATACACACAAACAGACACACGCAGACAGAGACACAGGCACACAGACACACACAGGCAAAGACATTTGTCTGAATCCCCATCCATTCATCTCACATACTTCGAATCGACGCCAGTGTTTGACAAATCTTTCGAATAAATTTGTCTTGGACCTGTGACATTGTCCTGAGAAGGTGTGTAAGCGAGAAAGAAAATCAGACTTTTTCTAGCTCGTAACTAGGTCACCATATGGTCAAACTGGTAACTACATCACCACGTGATCATACTCGAAACTACATCACCACGTGATCATACTCGTAACTACATCACCACGTGATCATACTCGTAACTAGGTCACCAAATGTTTACATACCTTTAGATACAACGCGCTGCGAAACTAAACAAATGCAACGGATGTATGAATAACACGAGGAAAACTGAACTCAGCTTCAAAATTTAATCGTAGGCTAATCGTAATTCATATTAGATCACGTTGACTGACTGAGTTCAAGTTTTGACAGATCCACACACGATAATTACACAATTAACGAATCTCATTGGCGGCAGTTAACTAGATATCACAATTTTAAAATCTTCCGATGACGATGCTCATGTATTGTGGGGTCGATGCAACGCGTTAATTATCGCGGCACACGATAGCCGATAGGTTAGAGCGCTCGCCTTGTGAAGCGGACGGTGTAGGTTCTAGCCTCCTCTGAGGAGGTTACAGTTTAGGGACCTTGAGCTAGTCGCCATTGCTCAGCACCGTCGAATGATGCTTTGTCGTTAGATATTGGCACTTAATAAATTAATAATAATAATGATAATAATTATGATAATGGTGATGATGATGATGATGATGACGCTGATGATGATGATGATGATTATCATAATAATAATAATAATGATAACTAGTTTTCTTTTGTCTCCTGGCAAATTTTTGTGACGCCCGAGGGATTATGTTTACCTCGGGACAAAAAAAAATAATAATAATAATGATGATAATAATAATAATAATAATAATAATAATAATAATAATAATAATAATAATAATAATAATAATCGGGGAGGACGCGGCTCAGTGAACCAATTTAATCTTGCACCTTCTTAATCTCTTAGAGCCTGGGGGTAACTCCTCGGGCGGCAAAAAAATAATAATAATAATGGGGTCCATAGAGTAGTGGTAACATCACTGGCGTGAAGAGCAAGCGGTAGCGGGTTCAACTCCCGCAACCCTCCCAAATTTAGGTCCACTCAACCTTTCATTCGCGAGATGGCGCGTTGTTAAAATGAGATGTAGGACGTGATGGGCGCCTTGCATGGCTGCCGTGAACAGTTAAATTCGACTCCTGTAATAACTTGTGATCATCCGTTCATACTGATTTGTAATCATACTGCGTTATTGTCAGTTTGAAAATATTAAACGAAGATTATTATTATATTATTATAATTGCCATTCCAGAACAACGCTTCGCTAATTTTTGATATCCCGAAAGATCATACATATACCATAGGGAAAAATAATATTAATAATTATTGTTATCGTAAACACACCTATTTTGTCTGACTCATAGTATTGTATTGTATTGCACACATTTGCACTGTATTCCTTTCCATTCCGTTCAGCTCTATTCTATTCTGCTCTCTGCTGTTTTATTCTATTAAGTGAAGAAAGGTAACCTTGTTCTTTTCAGATGTCAGTTCAAAGCAATTACTATTTCATCGCTGAAGAAGACGTTTTCATCTGTAAAACGTGTTCGATGAAGATACGTGGAAGACACGCGAACAACGATCCAGAAGCTGTGCATCAGACTCTTCCGATGGTTTGTCAACGGCCAAGCGTTCGACGTATTCCAGGTAAATGTAAATGGACGTGTAGTGGTTTTTCTATAGCGAGCGTATGGCCTCAACCCTGCTATTTTTCAATTAATTGATCGAGTGGAGCCTTCACCACCGATGCCCGTTTGAATGGGCGCCACGCCATGTAAGGTCCCCGTGTACGGATTGTGCTAGCCCGAGATTTGAATTTCTAAAATAAGCCACCATCGTAATCATAAGGCTGTGTAACATGTAAGTCTTATGGCTCAAAGCGATTTTTACCATTACCATTCGCTAGTTGGTGAGTGGAAATGGCAAATGGTATGGCATGAAAATGTGAAGATGCATTGGCCTTTCATCGCAGTCTCTATCACATTTGAATCCGTATGTGAACTGAAACGAAGATGACCTTTGTAAATACAAAGGACCGAAACTTTTATGTAGCGTTGCAAAAGTCATGAATGCAATTTTGACCCGACTAGCTTTCTATTCATTAAAAGCGTCAAATCATTTTGCTGTCATCGATCACATTGGGCCTATCGTGTTTTGTTCGGTTTGTGGATTGTCTCACAATTACGACTCCTCTCGTTATAAATCGTAAGAAAGGCAATCGTGCGCGATGTCGCTCAACCGTGGCGTTTGTAAGTCATCTGTCATCAGATACCTGGTTTCTCTCGCATATTTTTTGCGACCGAGAATGCGCCTGAGCGGCTTGACAGAGGCAAAATTGCACCAATAGGCCTATATCAATTTTGGTAACGGTTTTATGGGGATTTGTTAAACACGTGTAATAGGAACCGTTGTTACAAAATGAACTTACGGTGTTTAAATTAGTAACTGTCAAAGATTTTTTGTAGCGCCACAGTTATTGCCTTACTTTAAGGTGAACATCCTCAGGTTTACAGAAGGCAACATTGCAATGTCTACATCTACATTACACGGGCTATTTGAGTGATTAATGGTCCTGAGTTGTTGACGTACAGACGACTCAGCCAACAAACTAGGTACATTGTGATGGTGTCAGCGGAGCAGAGAAGGATAGGGCAAGTCCCGCAATTCGATAGTCCAGCGTCCAGTACTTCGAGTACTTCGGGACTCGCGCAGAGGCTTAACAAAGGGAAATAAACGTAGGCTTTTATTTACTTAATTTACAACGTTAATACAATGGCCAATTAACCGAATAATGTTTGAATTTTGTAGATCCCCGTACACAGAACACCGCAAGCCTGAACAATCACGGATGATATCGTGTAGATATAAAACCTACCAACTGCAAATTGAATGAATCCGCTAATCAACTTATGACGCTATAAATTATGCCTTAAGCCTGAATAAAGTATATGGTTCAGTTAAGCGTCAATGTGATCTTTTGTATTAAACAAAGAAAGAAAACAAATTGCATTTATATATTTATATTGGATCAATCATGAGGACTAATAAAACATTTGCCTGCGCCGATTATACTTTGAAACCAGGTTTTTTGTCTCTGGACGTTCTTAGATATGTACGTGGTCCCCTTACCATCATAAGACCCAGTACATTTTGTCCAGCTCGCTAGGCTCGATTCTGAATCCCTCCGCCTCAGGTTTCCCATTGTGCACTTCTCCTCTGTCCGTGATCTTGGATTCGTCCTAGATCCTGTTCTCTCTCTGGCTGATCATGTCAGTAGTTTCTCTCGCTCGTGCTTCTACTATTTACGCCAACTCCATGCTATTCGCCAGTCGCTGCATGCGATCGTGGCCTTGGTTCATGGTTTCATCTGCACAAGTACTGACTACGGGAACACTGTCTATATAGGCCTGTCCTCTACTAGTGCATCTAAGATTCAATTCATACTTAATGCTGCTGCCCGCCCTATAGGGGGCATAACGAAGTTTGCCCATATCTCCTCCTACATCCGAGACTGCCTTCACTGGCTTCCCATTCCCCAACGAATCCAATTTAAGGTCCTTTCCCTCATGATAAACGGTCTTGTTGGCTGAGCTCCGCTGTATCTCAGGGCTTACTGCACCCCGGCTTCCAGTTTGCTACTCGGGTCTCTCCGGTCATCTGCCCGTAGCCACTTGATTGTTCCTCGGATGCGCACTGCTACGGCCCAGTCTCGTAGCTTTGCGGTTGTGAGCCCTTCCAGCTGGAACCGCCTGCATGCCTCAGCCCCTTAGGCTTGACCTCCTATCTTTCTCTCCTGTCCAGTTTCGCAAGCGCCTGAAAACATTTCTCTTTGTCAGTGAAGACACTGACCCGGGTCGGGAGCGCCTCTGATTTTGAGTGGCGTTATATAAATTCTCGATTACAATTACCATTACAATATAGAATAAACCACAGATTACGATAGTGCAATCGCGTTAATTATAGAACAATTTTGGTAATTCATTCTCATTTTGGCTCAGATGTGGAAAGCGAGGGCGAGAGAGGACGAGAGAGAGAAAGCAAGAGAGGGTGAAAGAGAGGGCGCGATAGAGGGCTGAAAAGAGCGCGAAAATAGGGGATTCCTCATTACCTGCAAGGATGTTGGTTTCTGCGGCCTTTCAGTACTTAATTGGTTCAACCTTTTCAAGTTTCGTTTAGGTCGCCCACTAGCGTAATCACTTTGACAAAAGTGACTAGAATGGCTTCTTCGCACAGTCATCAAGCAACGTACTTCGATCAACAGAGCCTATGCTAACATCACGGTATCTGACTGATGCAGTAATCATAATTGTCAATTGGCGATGGTGATTTATGCACTTTACACGTGCACTCTCTCGCGCCCATCCACCTCTGAGTAGTTCTCCTCGAAGAGGTGTTATATAAATGTCCGATATGAATGAAAAGTTGATTAACTAAGGCGTTTCGAAGTTGTGTCTGGCCATTTTAACAAATAAGACATAAAGCACGAGACCCATCAGAGTATTTACACTGTCTTTTACTAAAAGAAATATTCAAAACAAATATAAACAATAAGCTGTGAACGTCTTCGATTGTCATTTGACCTGACCTCCTACGTTGTCTTATGACGGTTGTCTTTCCTGCTGTAGTTCGACCTGCCAATTGCCTTCTATATATCGGACTATCGGTATATAGAAAGCAATGACCTTACGCGTCGGACAATTGCTTTTCCACTGTAGACTTGCAGCGTCTCCCGATAATTTTCAGTGACTATCGTCTAGTTACTCGTGTTCGACATTATTCACCGAATGTCCTTTCATAGCACCAGAGGCGTCTACACCATAGAAACCTTGGAGCAAACGCTCCATCCAAGAATTAGGGGGGAGATCTGTCAGTGTGTGTGCCGCCATTTTAGGGGGAAGGAAGGGAGAGGGGGAAGAAGAGGGGGAAAGGGGAAGTTGCTCCAATGACTTAGACGCCCCTGCATAGCACCTGTTAGTCCTGCCTTCACTTTTTTCGTTTTTTCCGACGGTGTGATGTCCCCATGACCCCGGCAATTCCTTGGACCCCCACGGCCATGGACTACCATCGATGAATTTTCTTCCAATAGGAGCGGAATTGTCTACAGATTTTATATGTAGTAGTAACGGCTTTAAATCAATCGGACGTACATGTATAACTATACGTGGCCAGATACTATTGGCTTATGGATATACTATTGCACCAACACGCATTTCAGCCAATCGTGGGTCCCTATATACAAGGGCTATTCGTGACAGTAATCCACTAGAGAAATCTAGTCGAAATCCAATAAGTCATAAAATGGCGCTATATAAATTTTGAGTTACATTACAGAATAATGCACGCATTACATTTCATTACTGCATAAACTACAATGAAGTCTTCTTAAACGGAACTTTACGGAAGTGACTTTCATGAAGCATCTGCACACGACTACGGTTGGTAGTCTGTCATCATCATTAACCTCGTCCATGAACACTGTCTACAATCTCACTCCAACGTCCATCGATCGAGAATGAGACGCGCAAGTTGATCGAACAGGTGGTTGAAGTAGACATGCAGATGGATGAGGCTCGGATCTTCCACACCGGCCTCGCAGAAGTTGGGCAAGAGCGCCTCTGTGTAGATATCTTGGAGGGGCGATATTTAAAATTTCATGATCTGAATGAATGAATGAACGAATCTCAACCATTAATACCTTAGTCACTGTCTGTCTGTCTGTCTGTCTGTCTGTCTGTCTGTATGTATGTATGTATGTATGTATGTATGTATGTATGTATGTATGTATGTATGTATGTATGTATGTATGTATGTATGTCGTCGTCGTTCTTGTGAACTGGCCTATTCATTATTATAATCTCCAAGGCAGCTCAAAGTTATCCTTGATTCAAAACCGAATTGCAACTGCACAAGAACAATTCAACAAGACTTCTTAAGAACCTTAATGGAAAACTTTCGTTTCTTGTGAACCATTAATAGTTTTTAGTTGCAATAAGTCTTAATCGCCAGATGGCAAACCATCAGTTTGACCGACAGTACAATCTCCGCCCGCGCCCACATGACTTTGCCCTTCCTCCTAAGGACGACTCGAATTTCATACCTAGAGTCTTGTATTCTGCCCTTAAATAGTCGAGATCACTAGTTATTTCTTATATTTTCTTCATTTGCTTGCTGTAACATGTTGCGGTGTGTCAACATGCGATGATAAATGAATAATCAATCAATCTGCGGATCGCCGTGCGAAGACATCACTGCATCAGCAGGTTTCGGTTGTTATCCATTTCTGTGTCCGCTGCAGAGATTAGCGGTGATGACTTATTCACTGATCGATCGACTGAGAATGACTGAGTCACTAATTGATTGACTTGTATATATTTTTGATTGTTCATTGCTTGCTTGCTTGATCAATCGTTATAATTACCAATTGAATTTGACGCTAGTTTTAATGTCGGCGAAATATAGGATACTGTTTTCAGACGTTCATTGTGCTTGGATTTATGGTTGCTTGGATTTCGAATCAAAGGGAAGGTCAACGAGTCAAGAGATAGACCCCATTACTGTTTCGCTGGATAAGATCAGTTGGTCAGTAAGGAAACTCCGTATAAGATTAACAACAGGTCGCGTGCACTGCGGTCGTAGGCCTACATCAAATTATCATAATTATGTGTGGTCAAAACAGTTTTGTAAACAGCTGAATAAAGCCATAAATCACAATGCATTTGAGAAGTCAAGTCGAAATCCAATAAGTCATAAAAAAGAGCTATATAAATATTTAGTTACAAATCAGAGCAATACATAACATTTCATTACTGCATAACGTACAATGAAGTCGGACGGGTGTACTTCAGAGTAAGTGACTTTCGTGGAGTTTCTGAACGTATTAGTGGCGTGCCTCACCTGGTCCCCGTGCACCCCGATTTCGATTGGTGGTCTGTCATCGTCATGAACTTCGTTGGAGAACAGCGACACTGTCTGGAATCTCATAGCCAACTGTGCTGATAGGAGAGTAAGGAGATACAGTCAGACACTGAGCGGGATGGGGTACGCAAAGAAACAGGTGGTTGAAATAGTCACGAAGACGAATAAGGCTGGCAACTTCCAGAGCAACCTCAATGTAACAATATCATGACAAATCTACAAACTGGGAAGGTCATCGATCATCTCGCAGTATATAGGCTAGTTGCTGTTGCCATCATAATTATTCATTAACACATCAGTCACATTCTTAGTCGTCACGTTATTATAATGCCTATTCATTATCATTATCCCCTAAGCACCAATTTTCATTGATGAATACAGAAACCAATTGCAACGGCGCGATAAATTTTCACGAGCTGTTGGTCAGTAAGGAGACCAACATAATTATTCATTAACACATCAGTCACATTCTTAGTCGTGACGTTAGGCCTTCGTTTAACTGATCTTAATTTGATTACAGATATCTTCGCATAGGCCCACGTTTAGACAGCCCTCGTTCTTGTGTATATGTGTTAGGGCTGTACCGAATATGTGATTATCACTATTCGGCCGAATACGAATAGTTGGACCAACTATTCGGCCGAATACGAATACGAAGACGAATAGTATACAAAATAGGTCTACCGACAACATTCAAAATTTCAAATGTAAGCAAAAGTTTCAGCTCTGTAAATTGAATACATAAACTAAAAGTAAACAGTTAACTACAAAAATGTGTGCATCCTTCTGCCAGTCTGTGTAAACTAGGAATGGAACTGATTTAACTAAACTTAGAAATTGTCACATACAGCTCAGTTAGCGCATGAATGTTACTTCAGTCCACTCGCTATAGCAGCCGCATATGCTGAAACAGATGTCACGTGACCACTATTCGTATTCGGTCCGACCGATACTATTCGGCCGAATACCGAATAGCTATTTGGCCCACTATTCGGCCCCGAAGCGAATACGAAGCGAATATTCGGTACAGCCCTAATAATTATGTGAACTGATTCAATGTTCAGCTTTCTGCCCATGAAATCCCTCATGCTTTTTAAAATATTACTAGCTGTAACCCGTGAAAAATCACGGTATATAAAACACTATTATGACGTCATATTATAGGCCTATAGCCGTCGTTGGTTAAAATGCTCTAAACGCCGTCGTCATGCCCGTCGTCGTCAAGACAGCCGTCGCCAAGGCGGCAGTATAGTGACGTCACAATAGTGTTAGTTACGGGACAGACAGACAGACAGACAGACAGACAGACAGACGTACAACGGTTATTATGTTGTTTGATGAAATCGTTAATGGGCGCAGTTGTGCATTACAAACATAGTTTCCACGCAGTAAATTTGTTTTTAATGTTTTTAATCGGAAACTGTCATTTCTTGTAAACTATTTGTATTATGAGCAAGAACATTTAATCGCCAGGTGTCCCAAGGGTCTTGCTTTGCACAAAGGATCAGTGGGTGTCGTAGCTGCTAATGCCGTGTCTGCTATTGAGGATAACGGTGACGATTTATTCGATTTATCAACCGATTGAATGAATGAATCATTAATTGAATGAATAATTGATTTACCTACGTGCTTATTTGTTTGTTTATTTATTTATTGATTAATCGTTATCGCCATCAATTCCATTTGAGGTCTGTAAATTATAGCCTACTACAGTGCCGAATTAAGTCATGGGCATGCTGGACAGTCGCCAGAGGCCCCACAATTCTAGAGGCTCCCAAATTAAAACGACCATCACCTTGTCACCTTGTGCTGTCAGCTCGTTGAGCTCTAGCGATCGTCCTGGTGAACACACTCCATTGTTTCCTATTCGATGACAAGTCTCTTAATTCCGCCAAATTCATGCCAGTTACATCTTGTATCTCATCCATCCATCTCCTCCTTGGGCGACCCCGTCTTCTCCTCCCCTCACCGCACGCCAGCACTCATGACGATTCTCTTGGCAAGTTGACAGAGGTGGTTTGCCATTGCCTTCCCCTGGTTTTGCCTGCCGTGCCCGTTCGTTCCCCTTCCTAAGAAGGGTACCAACGGTCCGCACCACGAGAAGGTGGGCACGGAGGACTTTGGTTCACCAGCCCAGGTCGGATCCGAGTCTACGCTCATCAGAGACGTCGGTCAGGTCGCCTCCCCGTTTTACTCTGTATTAGAGTGACTGGTGAACCTTTGCGGACCATAAAGCGACCATAACTGATTATAAATCAATTTTCTGCCAAGAAATTTCGCAAACGTTTGGGTTGCTTAATAATAAATAATTCTTACAGTACCATCTCTGTCTGTACGGTGTACCAATTAATTATTATTTATATGTTGAAATATCTGTGCTTGCACAGGCTTACCGTATGTTATAGGCCCCTATTACTAAAGTTTGTGTTGATTAGGGCCTAATTTTCGCTTTACAATATTATGTTTCTTTATGTTTGAATATTCATTTTGTTATTAAGTGAATGATCTTGAAAGTACCAATATATATATAGGTTTAATTTAATTGAGCGTTTAAATTTATTTTCCGTCAATTTCCGTGGGTGGGTAGGGATCCCAGTGCTTTGCTTTGCCCAGGGCCTACAATGCTGTTAAGACGGCATTGCATAGGGTCGACGACGGTTATTGCTTCCCAGATGTTCGTAATGTTAGCTGATGTTGCTTGACTATCAGTCCAAAGTCAAGGCCTAGGTTCAAGAGATATAAATTCTCCGCTGGATAAAATCAACTTCAGCTGATCAGTGAAGACACACGTAAAGATAACCATAACTGTGAACCGAATTATCAACTCGAAGGCTCGAGTTCAATTCCAATATCAAAGGACCACTACTACTGGCTGCCATTCCTGAGTTCGTGGGAGATTACTCCAATCGGGCGTCAGAAGCACACGTATCCTATGCGAATCGTCTCGGAAACTACATAGGGCCATTTGCGGAATCAGAAAGGGATATAATAGATATACGTCCCTAAACTTTCATGATTACCACACATGCTGTCGTGGTCTACGCGGGTGCATGCATCAAGGGAAGAAAACCGACGCGTCAACAAGCTTGTTTACAACGCACGGAAAATTCTGCAACAAGCTGTCAACATTAATTCGGTGCATGCAACAAGGATATACGTGTTCAGTAGGACTTTCCAGGGAAAAGTACAGTGACATCACAGAACGTTCTGGAATCCGGGAGAACTCTATATAAGATAGACCTGCTGTACATTAAGGGCCTTTTGACGAAGATTTGTAAACGTTGAAACATTGATCGTATAACGTTCAATCGAGACCAGCCAACCTGTGTGCTGTCTACGATTGTGATATTTGATAGACGAGTTGACTTACTCTACACTTAATCGACTTTATTTTTAAATAAAGATCTTTTAATAGTTCCTTCGTTGGTTCGTCGTTGCGATCGAAGGAGTCGACCGCGACATTATTGGTGTCAGAAGTGGGATCATCGGTGTTGGATCCGGTGAAGAAGACGCGAGCCGGCGGAGGAAGGAGTCAACCCGGAGGATCAAGAGACGGTCTGTTCCAGACAGCGAGCGGATCGAGACGCCTTTCTACCGTGGGAGACGGGTGAATCGGCATACGACAGTCGGACGGACGAAGTGCGTCGTTCGGCTGAGACAGCAGAAGACAGCAGTCAACATACGGGTAAGATCCTAGGTGTTGTCGTGGCTGAGAAGGAGAAAAGAGAGTGGAGTTGCAGCCGAGTGGGAGGCAGCCATTATTTCTCTTTCAATATCTGCTGATTATTTCTTTGAAATTTGATCCATTGTTGTGATCGAGGCCAGACTTGCGTGAGCTTGTATAGTTTTTGCGTACTTGGCGAGTGTACTTCTTTGGATACTGAATAGTTGCACTTTGGGTTGTGGAATTTTCCTTTTGTGTGGCGGGTTTGCCGCGTGGTGTCTGTTTTTTTTGTTGATTGTTGTTGACTGACTGTTTGTAAAAATGGAAGCGTTGCCAACAGAGATGCAAGCGAATATTCGCAAAATGTCGTCTGAGCGCCTTAGGGTGTATCTTATGAAGGCAGGAAGGGACGAAGATGATGTTATGTCATGGGATCGAAATCAATTAATGGAAGAATGGGCCATGGAGATTGGAAAAGAGGAAGAGGAATTTAAGGGTAGTCCAATATCTCCAACAGGAGTGGATTACGAGCTGCAGAAGCGCCGTCTGGAGTTCGAAATCCGTAAATATGAAGAACAAAGGGAGGAACGGAAGGAGAAGGAAGAAAGAGAAAGGGAGGAACGGAAGGAGAAGGAAGAAAGAGAAAGGGAGGAACGGAAGGAGAAGGAAGAAAGGGAGGAAAAGAGGAGAGAGGAAGAAAAGAAAGAACAAAGGGAGAAGGAAGAAAGAGAAAGGGAGGAACGGAAGGAGAAGGAAGAAAGAGAAAGGGAGGAACGGAAGGAGAAGGAAGAAAGGGAGGAAAAGAGGAGAGAGGAAGAAAAGAAGGAAAGGAAAGAGAAAGAAGAAAGAGAAAAGAAGGAACGGAAAGAGAAAGAAGAAAGGGAGAGGAAGGAAAAGCAGGAAGAACGAAATGTTAGAGATTCTTTAGCAAGTCGTACTAAGCGTTATAGTGATGCCCTTAAGAATATTCTTTGGAAATTTCCTTCCGACCCTATAGAAATTCCAGGTTTCTTTGATCACTTGGATGGTTTGTTTAATGTGTATGAGGTGGATGAAGATGTTAGAGCAAAATTATTGCTAGCCATTTTAAGTGAAAGAGCTAAGGCATTAACCATGCGCCTTACTGAGGCACAGCTCCATGACTACAAATTCCTGAAGGAGTTTTTGCTAAGGGAGTTTAAGATAAGCCCTTCAAATCTTAGAGCCCGATTTTGGTCGTTGCACAAAGCATCGGACGAATCATTTACGATCTATTCATCCAAATTGCGTGTGGCTCTTATGTATTATTTGAAAAGTAGAAAGATAACTGATGAGTTTGATAAACTTGTAAGTTTATTGGTTGCGGATCGGCTTAAGGAGTCCTTGTCGAAGGCTTGTTTAGATTATATCTTGGCCCAAGAGAAAGAGGAGTGGTTGAGCTGTGAAGACATAGCTAATGCGGCTGACATTTATGTAGCGTCGCATGATGGTGGGAATGACTTAGTATGCCGTAGTCATCCGACACCGAAGTATAACAATTGGACGAAAGGTCAACCACATGTTCAAGTCAATAACCAGACAGCTCAACCCAAGTCTCCCAAACCGGAAATAAGGGGTGAAGCCAAGATAGGTGCGAGGGTGTCTCAGGAGGAGGCCAAGGTAAAGGGTCTCTGTTTCCTATGTCATCAGAAGGGTCATATGGCAAGGGAGTGCCAGACCAAACCAAGTTCTAAAAAGGTGAGTACTTGTATATTTGGGAACCCAACTGAAGAAGTGATCGACTCATGTGTTGAGAAGGTCAACGTGTTGCATGAGATACCTGAACAAGTAAAGCAAGGGAATTTATTGGATAATTCTAAACCAATAGGGTTGGAAACTGCTGTAAGGGTATACGAGAATAGTATTGATGGATTACACGAGAGGTCGTATATCAATGTACAGATTGAAGATCTCCCTTCTCAGCCAGCATTATCTGATTCAGGAGCAGAAATTTGTTGTATTGATAAGAAATTAATTGAGTCACTAAACTTACCCGTGATTAAACGGATTAATATAATTGGTTTTCAGGGAGAAGGATGTAAGGCAGATGTAGTATACCTACAAATGAAATTAGCTAATTCAATGGAAGGAACGACGAACATTGCGCCATCTTTGTGCGTCATGTTCGCTGCAGTCCCTGAACTAAATGAACGGGTTATTCTGACACCCCATGTTGTGGACCTATTAAGGGATAGTTCGCAATATGTAGTGATGGTAGCTGGCGTAGATCGATGTGTACAAATAAATAAAGGGGCAGAAGAAGATAACTTAGAAGTTAATATCGAGAAAAGTAACAGCAACGAATCCTTGCCGTCAGAAGTGAATGAATATTCTCAGGAGCAACTAGTTGATGATTCAGATAATTTTCTTGATGTTGAGTCAACAGAGTTCAAGTCTGATGAGGGAGTAGCGAATAATGATACTTTATTGCGTGAGCAACAGAATTGTCACAATCTTATATCTTGCTGGCAACAAGCGAGACAGAATAAAAATAATTTCTTTATAGATAATAACCTCCTGTACCACAAAGGGGAAATTATGGGACATAAGGTTAATCAATTATGTTTACCGGAAGATAGAATCGAGGTTGTCTTGCGAGTAGCACACGATGCCCCATGTGCTGGGCACATGGCTTTTAAGGCAACGAGAGCCAGGATCAAATTAAACTTTTGGTTTCCAAGAATGGATGAGAGGATTCGCGAATATTGTGCGTCTTGTCAAATTTGTCAACTAAGAACTCCAGTTAAAGTGGCAGATCGAGTCCCGATCACTCCTATTCCGAGGGCGGATGAACTCTGTTTTAACCATCTAAATATGGATTGTATTGGCCCTATGGTAGTGACTGGAGAATCCAACAAATCGAAACCCCAGTACAATTATGCTCTGGTTCTGGTGGACAAATTTTCTCGTTGGCCGATGGCGTATCCTCTTAGATCGCTGAATGCAAAGGGAGTTTGTGAAGCGCTGTTGCAAGTTTTTACAACTTTTTCTATTCCAAGGATCATCAGTTCTGATTGTGGTACCAACTTTACCAGTCGTTTGACGAAAGAATTCTTGCGGCGAATGGGTTGTAGTCCCAGATTTAATACCCCTGGACATCCTGAGGCAGCTGGATTGGTTGAAAGATGCAACCAAAGCTTGAAAACCATGATCTTTAAGCTTGCTCAATCTGATCCTCGTGGATGGCACCAATTGTTACCGTTTGTTCTGTGGAGCCTTAGAGAAAAACCTTCAGGCACGACTCATATTTCGCCATTCACTATGGTTTATGGAACTCTTCCTCGGGGTCCACTTAGTGTGTTGAAGGAATCGTGGGCTGGCGAACGAAAAGTACCTCTTAACTTAGGTAAATCACCCGAAGAGTATCTCCAATCACTGAAGGAAAACCTCGAATTCGCGAAAGTTTATGCAGATTACTATAGTGATATAGAAACAAAGCGGTATGCAGATTATTATAACTTGCGTAGTACTGACAGAAAATACGAAGTTGGAGATAAAGTAGCAGTATTAGCACCAGATTTTGGTAGTTCTAAATTTTATAGTCGATGGCAAGGACCTGCTACCGTAGTCAAGGTTAAATCCCCATATTCTTATATAGTAGAAATAGAGGGAAAACAAAGACATTTACACGCAAATAAGATCAAGCGATACCATGAACGACTCGAACAAGCGATGATCAATAGCTGTTCAGTAATTGTTGATCAAAATGAAGAATTTGGTATAGTAGGGTCAGGTTGTATTGAACCTGATCCAGGTAAGATCGCTACGATCAATGATATCCATCCTCCAACAACAAAGAAGGACGTTAGAAAGGTTATGGGTTTTTTCAGTTACTTTCGAAATTTTATACCTGCTTTAGCTGAAAAAGCACGGGTAATAACTGATTTGACACGAGATGACATACCTACGAAGGTGCCTTGGGAGCAAAAGCATCAAGAAGCACTAGATAAGTTAAAGGATGATCTCAGTAAAGCTACACAGTTGCATACCATTGATTTCACTAAGGAATTTGGTTTAAGTGTTGACGCAAGTGCCACCGCGGTCGGGTGTTGCTTGTTTCAGTGGACCGAAGAAGGTCAAGAAAAACCAATTGCTTTTGCTAGCCTTAAACTTACAGATACACAGATGCATTGGTCTACAATTGAGAGAGAGGCTTTCGCAGTAATTTGGGCACTTAAACGATTCTAGTCATGGATATTTTTATCAAGGATAATCATTTATTCAGATCATAATCCTTTGTCTTATCTCACAGATGCAAGCCCTAAGAGTGCGAAACTGACTCGTTGGGCGTTAGCATTGCAAGAGTTTAACGTGGACTTTCGGTATCGTCCTGGACGTCAGAACACGGTGGCTGATTTCCTCTCTCGGTTGTGACTCGGAGGGTGAAGGGGGGAAATGGCCCGACACACAAGGATCGAGCCCGCAAATTGTGTGGATAAATTGACTAACTGATGTGTTTTGTTTTGTTTGTATATGCTGTGTCGAGATGGAGTCTGGAGGCCCGGCTTGATTGTGATGACCCGTTCGGGATGGTGCTGAAGACGTGTCATCATCTGAGGGCGGAGGGAATGTCGTGGTCTACGCGGGTGCATGCATCAAGGGAAGAAAACCGACGCGTCAACAAGCTTGTTTACAACGCACGGAAAATTCTGCAACAAGCTGTCAACATTAATTCGGTGCATGCAACAAGGATATACGTGTTCAGTAGGACTTTCCAGGGAAAAGTACAGTGACATCACAGAACGTTCTGGAATCCGGGAGAACTCTATATAAGATAGACCTGCTGTACATTAAGGGCCTTTTGACGAAGATTTGTAAACGTTGAAACATTGATCGTATAACGTTCAATCGAGACCAGCCAACCTGTGTGCTGTCTACGATTGTGATATTTGATAGACGAGTTGACTTACTCTACACTTAATCGACTTTATTTTTAAATAAAGATCTTTTAATAGTTCCTTCGTTGGTTCGTCGTTGCGATCGAAGGAGTCGACCGCGACACATTCTCACTGCTTTTCCAAACCCTACAACCTTTTAATTAGTAGACCTACGTGTAGGCCTTCGTTTACTGATCTTAATTTGATTACAGATATCTTCGCATAGGCCCACGTTTAGACAACCCTCGTTCTTGTGTGTATGTGTAACTGATTCAATGTTCAGCTTTCTGCTCATGAAATCCCTCATGCTTTTTAAAATATTATTAAATCGTTAATGGGCGCAGTTGTGCATTACAAACATAGTTTCCACGCAGTAAATTTGTTTTTATGATATATAAAATGGACAGGGTTGTCTATTCAAAGCTAAAGTGAAGAAAAATTATAGAAACGCTGAATGCTTGGCATCGTGAACAACAGTTCTTGTCACCAAAATTTCACTTCACAATACGCTCTATCCTACGCACCAAACAGTCTTACCTCAAGTTAATTAGACAGACAGACAGACAGACAGACAGACAGACAGACAGACAGACAGACAGACAGACAGACAGACAGACAGACAGACAGACAGACAGACAGACAGACAGACAGACAGACAGACAGACAGACAGACAGACCTAATGCATACCTAGTACACACATATGTACATACATACATACATGCATACATACATAGGCCTACATACATACATACATACATACATACATACATACATACATACATACATACATACATGCATACATACATACATGCATACAAACATAGATACATACATGTACATACATACATGCATGCATGCATGCATGCATACAGACAAAAAACTTACGTGGACATACGGCTAAATGGATTCGTGTCTGTGGATGGCTGCAAAGATAAATATTCTCTCCTCATGTAGATCTAGGCTATCTGTATTGCACATAATATTGCGCCTTTGGCAGAAATTCTTAGAACTTGGCATTTAGGGCTAAATGTGAAGGTACCAGACTATGCACTCATGAATCTTCATAATGCATACAGAAAAACACGCGTGATTGACGAATTATATTATACCAAAAAAAACTCATTTCAAGATTTAGATGTATAACCGATGATGGAAATTTAGGCTAAAAGAAAATGGTTCTTATCAACGATCAGCATTAATATTAATTAGTTCTTCTATCCGTAAAATAAACACCAAGTTGACATAGTTAAGCTTCACTAAGACGTCTGATAAAGCATATCACAGTAATTAGCACACTTGTAAATAAACTCGATTTGAATGAATTTACAGAAAGGATAAGCAGATGGTAGACAACCATTTGATTATACAAAAGGGGGCCCGTAGAGTAATGGATAACACACTGGCGTGAAGAGCTGAAGGTACCAAGATCGAACCCCGCAGACACCCGTTAATTTAAGGTTAATTCTGCCTTCACTCGCTAGGCGGCGGCGGTGGTTAAATGAATAGTAGGCCGTGATTTGGCGTCGTATGTTGGCTGCCGCATAAGCAGTTATATTCGACTCCTGTAAAACTGTTATCATGTGCTTCTACTTAATACATGTATGTAAGGCGCCCTGCGTGGCTGCCGTTTCTACTATATGTATGTTCACTGTACAGCGCAGTGCGTTTACAGGCGCTTAATTAAAGAAAAGATTTATTATTATTATTATTATTATTATTATTATTATTATTATTATTATTATTAAGATGTTTTAACTTTTACGACATATTTCAGAAGTATGACTAGTAGGCCTACTAAAAGAAATCTATTCATGGCAAAACACACATCAATAATAATTGTCAGTAAATAGATCTGCAGAAATGTACAATCCAATGCATCTTCTAGGGGCCTATACATAAAATATATAGATCAGTGTACACTGTACAGACATGAAAGAAACGTGCTTCAAAACGAATCACCAGAAAACCTTTGATTTGGTTTAAAATTGAGGAATATTGTACTTTGAAATCAGCTCGAGCAGTTTCAATCTACGTAGGCCTACAGCACAATTTCCACGAAAATAAGGCCAGTAAAACTTATGGCTTTGCACAATATTACCTTGATGAAATTGCTTGCCCTCAAATGAACCTGGCAACAATAATTTGATCGTGATTTTCAAAATTATTTGAAATTTGCTCTAATCTCTTCTACCCTCAGTATGTTAAACTTCGCAGTTTGGATGCTAACAGATTAGTGCAAGATAAACAAAACTTAAAGTTAATGCAGAAATAAATAACTGGGAGTAGATTGATTAAATAAATACACCTCCATCATTATTTTAAATTGTATACATACACAACATAATCTATGTTAATCGATTCTAATCTACATTGATCAGTTTATTCAAATACACACGCCTCAATTCATGGGACCAAAAGTGTTTAGTCTTAAAAATAATTGAAACGTCATCTCTAATGTATCTTTTAGTGCTTTCGTTGATAACGGGCATAATAAAGCACCTAGAAGGAGCTTGTAACTGGCGAAGAGATTAAAATTGTCGTCAATCAAGGTACCTATATCCTATCTATTGACTTAAGCATCATGCAGGTCCAGTCTGAGGCAACATGACGATTTCGAAGATTTCCGTAGTTTCCTAATAGCTATAACTATCTTTTCTCTCTCTTTCTCTGCTCGAAGAATCTAATAATTATAATATATCTAATGTAATCTATGGTGTAATATAGTTGATGATTTCGAAGTCATCAGTCATTTTCTAAAACCGGTGAGCTCTGTCTGCATGAAGACGGCCTGCTTGTCATGGCACTGGAACGGACCAAGCAACTTGGCTAATGCATGCGGGCTTGGTTTGCTATAGCGCCTGTGTTTAAGCTGGTCTCCTGGCTTACCTTTTGTGTGGAGAGTTACATTACATTGATTTGTGTTACCTGACAGTATTCGGTACCAATAAGAGTTTGTCCATTTCTATCACTGCCACATTCACGTTTCTCTTACTTTCTTACTTACTGTTTATTCAATATAATTTCTTTTTCCATCCTTGATTCATTCAAAACTGATCTTTACCTACCTCGTATTTTCAGTCTGTCAACGCTTTTAAGTTCATCAAAATTAACTCAAATACACCTCTATTGTATATGGTTATGACTTTCGCCCGTTGGTGCGGGTGTGTGATGCACCCCTATTCTTTAAAAGACGCCATGCTTGAAAACAGTGATCAATTAAGAGTTCGCTAACAAACACCGTGATTTGTAGTGATAGCAAAATGAACAAAATCGAAAAATTTGAAACTGCGATCCTCAAAGTGCATGACTTCAGCGACTATTACCTTTATTGGGATGCTGGTCCATCCAATTAACTCCCTCAAGACCTCCGATTTCACAATTATAAGTTTGTAACAGATTCACTCTGAGCGTAACCACATTGCTTTGGATTTCTGTGATGCTGACACCTGTTGTTTTCAGCATAGCCAAAGAATTGTACTTTGTACTCAACGTCTGAGGATGGTTCTTGAAGTGTTCCTTTTCGGCATCGGTGTGAGCATATTGACAGTTGTTGCCAAGACGAGAAACGAACCTAGAAAATTAATTATCCATGTAAATATTATCAGCAATTGAAAAATAGAAACCATAGACGCACGCAGAAAATTAAATATGCATTCAGATACTGTTAGAAATTGAAATGTAACCACAAGTATTTTTCATTTTGGTTATTTAATGGTGTACAGGCTTTTTCATTAAATGCACGTCTTACAATGTGGTGTCTAAATGAAGATTCGAAATTCGTTATGATCTTAATAATAATAATGGTCGTTGATCGTTCAACGTAACAGCCACTGTATAAGGATGTATGAACATATTTCTTGCCTTCTTATGAACATTTTAAATAAAATAATTAAATAAACACTCTAATATGTCAATATGTTATGACTGTGCACTTGATTAAAATATGAATAACATAAAATGTGACTAAAGATAACAAACTTTATTGGGTACTGCACACAAGAAGTAAGTAAGTGTCCCGATAATTATATACTGGACGCTTGTCATTGTTTAGCTAGATCAGCCTTCCACCTTGACACACCTGTGATCAGAACCTCTATTTTACAAATCCAAGACGAAGATGAACTTCAAGTGTCCAGCAAAACAAATTCCGCTCTTTCGCTATTCGAAGTGAAGCTAACAACTCGACAGATAGGTACGAAGTGTGGACCAAAACCTAACCATTTTTCACACACACTTCGAACCTACACCTAACCAGTTGTGACACTTGCAACGATTGTCCTGCTGTACAAATCCATGTGAAAGATGACCAATAAAAGCTCGCGGGTCATTTGATCTGTCCTTGTTGACGTTCGAAATTAAAACAATACTCAACATCTTGGCATCACGTCTGATAATATTCTTTATCATGTTCATATGCTTTTGAAAACCTGTAAATATCATAAAAGATGGCAAACTAAAAATATATGCACTTTCCTGCACGCCCATTTTCTAAACAAAGCGAAACCGAAAGAAATAACCTCATAAAGTGTTGCGTGATATTAAAATGTTCATGATTGCTGGAAAGTCCAAGGTAGCCTACATGATTACTGGGAAACCCCAGGCAACATTGGCCTATAAAGGCTGTTAGGCCAAAATATTCCCGTACTTCTACAATATCTATATGCCACGAATCGTCTGGGATATGCCTTTATATAAATTTATACGAGTAAAAATCTAAACAAGCGAGAACTTTAACCACAATTGATGTTTCAAAGTCTGTTATCGTCCTCCCTGACGAAAAACTAGACCAAAATATAAGTACTTACTCCATAAACATAAACACAAAAATGCACACATGAATGCATATACACATACATGCATGCATGCTTATACACATAAATAGATGTAGGCCTACCAAGACACTTAATATATGAAAATACCTCGCATAAGCGCTAAACGTATGGCTATCGATCTAATGACAAATTTACAATGAATGATAGTAACAAGATATGCAGAGAGAGAGACAGACAGACAGACAGACAGACAGACAGACAGACAGACAGACAGACAGACACAGACAGACACAGACACAGACACAGACAGCGAGAGAGAGAGAGAGAAAGAGAGTGTGTGAGGTGTGTGTGAGAGAGAGACAGACAAAGAGACAGACAGAGGTAGAGAAAGACAGACAGACAGAGTGGAAATACGAACCGCGGCGGCGTTGGGCTGTGTCGTTGGATCGGCCACGGTGAGAGAGACAGAGACACACAGAGAGAGAGAGAGAGAGAGAGAGAGAGAGAGAGAGAGAGAGAGAGAGAGAGAGAGAGAGAGAGAGAGAGAGAGAGAGAGAGAGAGAGAGAGAGAGAGAGAGAGAGAGAGAGAGAGACAGACAGAGACAGAGAAAGACAGACAGAGACAGAGACAGCGAGAGAGACACAGAGAGCGAGAAAGAGAGAGAGAGTGTGAGGTGTGTGTGTGTGAGAGACAGACAGAGAGACAGACAGAGGTAGAGAGCGAGAGAGACAGACAGACAGACCACGGCGAGAGAGAGACAGAGACACAGAGATAGACAGAAAAAGAATACGATCGGCGGCTGCGATGCGTTGTGTCGTTAGATCGGCCACGGCGAGAGAGACAGACAGAGACAGCCAGATAGGACCATTGACTGGATAACAGCAGCAGTAAAAGAAGGCGTGTCACAATTTATCGCTAGTAAAGTAGTTTAAAGATCTTTCTTATTTGAAACAGACTAACAGTTTAACTACACTGATTAGTGTAGCAGTTTATTGAGAAGAACTTATTTACGAGAATCCTGTGTTACTCGCAAGGTAGGTTGTTCAACAAAGTTTCTATACACTAGGTTTTCATTATGCAGTCGTTCGTTTACCATGATGTCAACTGTGGATGGGAATCCCTTGGTTAGACTCACCGTGTGGGAGTGAGCACTCCACTGGTGACTGTTCCATGTTTTCTTTGCATTGTTTAATTACTGACGATTCTCTGCTCCTAACGATATTTGACAACAATTAGGGCCGCGTAATCGTAATCGTAAACTTAAAATATCTGAAGCGCTACTCTAAAGCTAAGCTCAGGGCACCAACTTATTCACGAGTGCATCGTTGTATCAGAGTGGTTGTCCAGAGACCAATGTCCAATGGAGGTCAGAGTCCTGTTGCCAGAGAGACCTGAGAGAGGCAGAGTAGCTGTTACAGCGAGTTTCGATGAGGTTGGGAAAGTTTGGAAGGCGGAAGATCGGATGGATTAGGGTAAGATTATTCTTGAAGAGGTGAGACTTTAATTTGGAGTGGAAAGACTGTGGGGTGATAAGTATAGGAGATTGAGGCAGATGACGATGGGTGAGTGTCGTTGGCGGAATTAGTGTAGGAACTGAACAAGATAAGCAGGGAGAAAGGAGACAGACAGACAGACAGACAGACAGAAACACAGAGAAACACAGAGACAGACAGAGACAGACAGAGACAGATATAGAGCGTCGACAATCTCGTCGATCGATCGATAGAAAGACAGATAGATAGACAGACAGATAGAGACAGACAGAATGCATGCATCATCAACGCCCTTGCTGCAGTAGGGCATGAGTTACTGCGCCATATTAATTGTCATTATTATTATAGCCCTGTATCCATCCTGGACACTTAGTCTTTCTGTTGAAATCAGAAGTGAGCTAATCAGTCTGTCACCTTCGTTGTACCCCAAGTGCCGTGCTTGAAGTGTGTTCTGTTTGATCGTCGCTTAGTCGTGAAACTAGTTTGCGTCCGACAAATTGTTAAACGTTATCTTTTATACTACTTGAATTGTCATTATTTTTATTTATTAGGACTATTATCGACATGACCCACAGCTGGAGCCGAGAACGTGTCCAGAGAAACTGATAATTTGGCGCGTCAACAAGACTGCGATAAGATTCAAGTAGAATAAAAGAAAACGTTTGACAATTTATTGAACGCAAACTAGTTTGAAGATGTTTCTTATTTGAAACAGTTTAGCTAAACTGAATAGGATTACCATAAGAGTTTATTTAGCTATTTGAGCAGAACTTATTTACGAGAACCCTGTGTTATTCGGAAGGTATACGTTGTTCAAGAAAGTTTCTATACATGCACTCAGGGCTGTAGTGGTAAAATTAGAGGGGAGTATGCGCTGCCGGTTAGTTTTCCCATTCTAATTAGAGATGAGAACACATATTTTATGAGGTGAGTATACAGTCTCTAAAGGTGAGCACACGCTGTATACCCGCGTATACCCTCTACTACAGCAGTGTATACAGCATGCTTTCATATGCAAGCACAAAGCTATTTGTAAGCAAATTCGGTCTTTCTTTAGGCTCGCTCGCTCGCTACATACTAAACACTCTGCGCTGGTACCTAAACTTCAACGTATTGAGTATAAAATTCTAACTCTCGTGGAAAAATGTCCAGTGGGAACTGCCCCATCCTATTTCAGACTCTTGTGCATCTCTGCCTTATCTAAATCGCAGGTCCGTCCGATCGGATGCACAAGGTATCCTTGAGGTCCTTCGGGGCATAGGTCGTGATTTGAGGATGGGTGTGATATGATGATACTTGGGTATTCTGGTGACAGCTCGGACAAGAGAATTTTGGATGATTTGCAGACGCTTAATTTGTGTGGATTTTAGGTTGAGGAAAACGGATTTATAGTAATAAATCTTGTAGTGGAAAATGGAGGTAGAAGTTTTAAAGGTCAAGCGTGGGTCAAGTGAGGCAGAGGTCACGAATATTCATGAGGCAGGTGCGCGACTGCTATATGACTGTTAGACCTAATAATTGCACTGTACTGTTTTGCATTGTATTCTTTTCGGATCAACTCTATTCTATTCCATCCATTTGCATTCTTATTTGCTCTCTGCTACTTTATTCTATTCAGCGAAGAAAGGTAATCTTTTTCTTTTCAGATGTCATTTCAGAGCAATTTCTATTATATCGCTGATGAAGACGTTTTCATCTGTAAAACGTGTTCGGTGCAGATACGTGGAAGACAAGCGAACAACGACCCTGAAGCCGTACATCAGACTTTCCTGATGTCTTGTGAACGGCCAACCGTCCGATGCATTCCAGGTAAATGTACACAATTTTATGTAACAACCATATGGCCTAGGTCTTGCTATTTTCAATGAATTGATCGGATGAGATCCTCCCGTTTGAATGGGAGCTATTTAAGCCTTTTATAGACCCAATGTATGCACCGCGCATGCCCAACGTTCAAAACTCTGAGAGAAGCCATCATAGGCCTATAGGTAAGGGCGATAATGTTTCAATGTGTGGTTCAAAGTGACTTCTACCACTGAGATTGTTTATTGTCTTCGCGGGCAAGATGACAATTTGCCAATCTTGGCTTTTTGGTTTTTATGAAGGATTTCTTGACATATAGCAGTTAGCGTAATTATAAGGTTTAAGTCAAACTAGAAACTGACATTGATTTGTGTAGCGCCATTACTTGGTCTGTGCTTATGTGTATACGTAATAATATTAAGCTCATGTTAAGTCAGATCCTAATAACACACTGTGCAGCAGACTAACTTGGCAGCAACTAGGATATTCAACCTTACTTTAAAATTATTATCATTAGCTTTTGTATCTTCTATCTCGCCATTGTCCAGTGCAGGCAGACAGACAGCTTACAGTTGTTGAGCAATTTGTGGAGCGACCGACGTGTAGGGGCCTACTTCAGACCTCCGTTAAGTTCGATTCACTGGGTCTTTCGCACTGGAAACGCCTATGATTACCAACACTGTGAGAGGCGATTATGTTCGTCATTTTCATTTCAGGCAATCTGTCAAATTTTCGTCTTCCGATTTCAGGGATTTTTTTTACCAAATCCCTGGTTTTCTCAGGGATTTTGTAAAGTGCCTGAGTGAATCAGGGATTTTACAAATTACCAAAAAATGTCAGGCATTTTACAAAATTCCTGGTTCTACGAATTGCCTGTAACATATATAGGCCACGCATATAAACGTACAATACACTTCAGGAAGTATATATTACATTTGCACTTGGCAGGTCCCATAAATTTGACAGATTATTATTATTATTATCATTACTTCTACTACCATTATTACTACTGCTGCTGCTGCTACAACAACGACAACAACAACAACAACAACAACAACAACAACAACAACAACAACAACAACAACAACAACAACAACAACAACAACAACAACAACAACAACAACAACAACAACAACAACAACAACAACAACAACAACAACAACAACAACAACAACAACAACAACAACAACAACAACAACAACAACAACAACAACAACAACAACAACAACAACAACAACAACAACAACAACTACTACTACTACTACTACTACTACTACTACTACTACTACTACTACTACTACTACTACTACTACTACTACTACTGTTACTACTACCACTACTACCACTACTACTACTATTACTACTAGCATCATCATCAGCTTATTTATTATCATTACTACAGTTACTGAAGTTGTAAGCCTATATATTGGCCTAGTATATAGGGACTGGGACTATGGGAAGGCGTACTAATGACGTGGCGGGTACGGTACGGATACGGATTTACCCGCGGGTACAGATTTTCAGTACGGGTCGGGTACGGGTACGGTCCTGTGCTACGGGCATGGGCGTCCGGAGAGGGGCGCAAGGGGACGCATTTGCGCCCCCCTGGATTTTGAAAATATTTTATAAAAATAAAATCTTTTGATTATCATGATTATTACAACAGTCTCAACACGATTTTCAGTGCGAAGAAACACTTCGTTATTTAGGTAAAGTCCTTGATCATCAATATTTTTAATTTTTTTCTATGCAAAAGAGTCATTTTGACCCCCCAAATTTCTTTCCTTCAAAAAGAATTTTGCGCCCCCCTAAAAAAATTCCTGCGGACGCCCATGGTTACGGGTACGTGTCGGGTAGCTAAAATGCTCTATCCGCAGATCTCTAACGTATATGCGTCATAATCACGCTCCCAAGCTGCACTCAGTGCCATCCGTCACAGCCCTTACTCTGGCATTGCCAGTCCCAAGCTTAGTAAAAAGAGGAGGACGATGTCAACGACCTTGGCAGCCATTAGATGTCGTTAGACAATGGAAACTGCTACCATTCAGATAGAACCTCCTGCTGCTTGGTCTATGTGTATGCGTCATGATCACGCTCCCAAGCTGCATTCAGCTTTTACAGTCTGATGTTACCCGTGCACCCTCTGAACTGCTTTGTTCTCTTTTAAACGCTTGAACTCGAACTAGTCAATTAATGTATTAGCTGCCGTAATCAGCGTTTTAAGTGGGTCCGAAGTCCGAAAGCGCGGGAACGGCGTTCCCACTGCTTTAGAAATTCCTTGCTCGCGTTCCCACTGTTCACGCAAGCGTTCCAATAAAGCTCTTCTTTGGAGTTCCCACTGCTCATCCAAACCACCTTGACCACTGATCTGCACGTGTCGCTGAGGACTTCTGCACATCTTGTTTGAGTGTTGTTGACGATAATGATTAATGTTCCTCTTTGTCTGAATCACGACCACGTCTGCCGATAGTTGCATAATATTCAGCTGCCAGATGGAATGTTGCGATTGTCATAGACACCGTCGGGAAAAGTGACACTGTCTTCCTCGCCAGCGTACGTCCTAAACGATTATGAGATGCGGCACAAGATGTCCCAACAGGTGATCGAAGTAGCCAGGCAGATCGATAAGGCTCGGATCTATCACAGCGACCTCAACAATTGAGTAGCAATGTCGTTGTCAATATGAAAACGGGAAGGGACACGATCAACGATTTTTGTTTAGGCACCGATGCGCCATGTCTATAAAATGGAATGTTATAAGTAGGCCTAGTTGTCATTGCCATAGCTGTCTGATTGGTCGTGTAAATCCTCGTTCTGCATCTCTGAGTGAACTTGTTGTTCCCGATGCGCTCACTTCAAAGACGCAACCTCGTGCCTTTTCAAGGGTTGGGCCGACCACAGGGAATGACTTTCCTTCAGATCTGCGTGATCTTTCAACTGGTTAGTCTGCATACACCTTTCACAAGCATTTGAAGACTATTCTCTTTAGCTGGAGTTGGGCTGGGAGCGCTTCTGAGTAGATATCCTGGAGAGGCGCGATATAATTGCTCTGAATGAGTGAATGAATGAATCGCAATCATTAACACTTTAGTCACTGATATAATCTAAGTCGTCGCCTTATTGTGTTGTCGTTGTCGTTGTTGTTGTTATTGCCTATTCATTATTGTTATCTCCAAGGCAGCTCAAGGTTAACCATGATTCAAATCCAAATAGTAATTGCACAGGAACAATTCAACAAGACTCCTTAAGAAACTTAATGTAAAACGGTCATTTCTTGTGAACCATTAATGATGTTCAACAGCAATAAGTTTTAATCGCCAGATGGCACAAGTGTCGTCTGCGGATCGCCATGCAAAGGCATCAGTCGATGCAGCTGATGCCATTTTTGTTTCTGCTGCTGAGGATGGCGTTGATGACTGATTGATTGATCAATCGATAGAATGACTGAGTCACTAATTGATTGACTTATGTAGTTGTTTGCTTGTTTATTGCTTGCTTGATTAATCGTTATCATTACTCATTAAAACTGAGGAATCGGGATAGGAGTAAAACGGACGTACGCCCCTCAATATCGGGGACTACCACTTCTATCAGTTTACCAGTAGATGTACGTTAATACTTTCGGTTACGTACTTATAAGCATAAAATATCTTCTTTGCGTTTAGAGCAGCTTCTGCTTCAATGTTCAGGTTTCTGCTAATTGAATTCCACGTTCTTATTAGTTAATAGCTGTAGGCATGGGCGCGATCCATGGGATCGAGGGGGCAAGACCTTTAACAGTGGGAGGACAGAGCATACAGTTGTCCACCCCCAATATTGAAAAATCACCAAAAAGTGTCCCTTGTTCCTCCACCTGTTAGCCTAAACAAGATCGCCACCAGTGGTTGTAGCCTCGAAATCCAATAAGTCAGAGAAAGGAGCTACATAAATATTTAGTTACATATCAGAATAATATATTTCATTTAATTATTGCATAACGTGTAATGAAGTCGGACAGATCTCTTCAAACGGAGGTGACCATAATGGAGCTTCGGAACGCATTAGTGGCGTGCCAAACCTGGTCGCCCTCGACGATTTCGATTGGTGGTCTGTCATCGTCATGAACCTCATTGAGTGGAGCGACACTGTCTGCAATCCCATCCCCAATTGCGCCGATAGGAGACACTGAGCGGGAAAGAGACGCGTAAGGTGTAAGAAACAGGTGGTTGAAACATTCATTAAGAGGGATAGGGCTGGGAACTTTCAGAACAACCTCAAGTGTAACAATGTCAAGGCAAATCTAAAAACTGGAAAGGTCATTAACCCCTTAGTCACATTCATAGTCGTCACCTAATTATAATGTTGTCGTCGCTGTTGTTACTAGGCCTCTAAATTATTACAATTCCCTAGGCAGGAATTTTTCTTGATTCAAAAACCAATTGTAACGGCGCGAGAAAATGTCAAAGGCGCCATTTAATGGGAAACTTTCATTTCTCGTAAGCTATTTATAATGCTCACGAGTACGAAGATTTAATCGCCAGGTGGCGCATAGATGGGTCTTCTGCGGATTGTTTTGCAAATTTTTTCAGTTGGTGTCGTTGCTGCTCTTGCGTGTCTGCTATTGAGAATAACCGTGACGATTTATTTATCAACCGATTGAATAAGTGTATCATTAATTGAATGAGCAATTGATCTACCTACTTGTTTATTTGTTTGTTTATTGATTGATTGATTAATTAATCGTTGTAATCATCAATCCCATTTGAGTTCTGTTATACTACAAGGAATCGGCGATTTAATTTTTATTGTTTTCCATGTTCGTAATGTTAGGCTCGAGTTCAATTCCAATATCAAAGGACCATTGCCATTGGCTGACATTCTTGCTACTGAGTTCGTGGGAGATTATTCCAATGTGGATTGAGAAGCATACGCACACCCTGCAAATCGTCTCAACAACTACATAGGGCCATTTACGGAATCAGAAAAGGGGAAATGGACATAGGCCTACGCCCCTAAACTTCGAGGATTGCCACTCACTCTCATTGTTTTTCCGAACCCTACTACTTTGTCAGTAGACCTTCGTGTAGGCCTTCGTTTACCTCATCCTTATTTGTTTAGTAATTAAGGATATATTCGCTAGACCTACGTTTAGACAATCCCCTTTGCGTATACATGTATGTGTGCAGAGGAGTAGCGACCGCCCTCCGTACCCTCAGACCGGAGGGGCCCCTTCCTGGAAGGGGCCCCTAAAAGTTGCAAAAAATAACCGTGAACATAATATGAGCCCTGTATATTGGGGGGAGGCCCGTAGAGTAATGTATAACACACTGGCGGGGAGAGCAGTAGGTACCTAGATCCATTTCCGTAGACCCGGAAGGTTTATTCAGCCTTCCACTCGCTAGGTGGCAGTGGTGGTTAAATGAATAGTAGGCCGTGAATGGCGCCGAGTGCATGGCTGCCGTATAAAACAGTCATATTCGACTCCTGTAAAACTGTGTTCATGTGCTTCTACTGTATACATGTATGTAAGGCACCCTACGTGGCTGCCGTTTCTACTATATGTATGTTCACTGTACAGAGCAGTGCGGTTAGCAGGCGCTTAAATAAAGAAAAGATGATGATATTGTGTATTACCGCATTCCAGTATGTGTAACTGATTCAATGTTCAGCTTTCTGCTCATGAAATCCCTTAACCCTCATGTTTAATAAAATATTATTTATTTTTATTATTTTATTTATTCCGGATATTTCTATAGCGCCTCTTCAAGTCAACTACTACTACTTCTACTCAGAGGCGCTCCCGACTACAGCATTTGATAATGTGCCGGAATTTTCACGCCAAAGCGCCACGAGCAATTGCGAGTGAAGGACTTGCCCAAGGTCCGTACGCAGCGGCTAGAGTGGGATTCGAACCTGCAACCCTCCGGTCACAAGGCGCCGAACTTACCACTGAGCCACCACGCCCCTAAAATTGTTGCGCTGAATATTTGGATTCAACCGGAATCGAACTCAGATACTCAACGCGCGCGGACAACGCTTTACACGTTGCGCCACGGCCCCGTTTCTACTATATGTATGTTAAAGAGAGCAATTGTGTATTACATAGGCCTACATAGTTTCCATGCATGCACTAAAGTTGTTTATCTTATATATAAAATGGCCAGGTTGTCTATGCAAAGAAAACGGTAAGATAATTCGTTATCCTGCGAACCAAACACCCTTGCCTCAAGTTAATTAGACTGACAGACAGACAAACAGAAAAATATGCAAAGGCATAAAGCAAAATGGATTCGTGTTTCTGGATGGCTGCAAAAATAAATGTTCTCTCTTCTTGTAGATCTAACTGTGTTGCACATAATGTAGCGCCTTTTGCTAGAGATTCTTAGAAGGTTCTTGACATTTAAAAGTCAAGAAAACCGACAATGCACTCTTGAATCTTCTTCCTGCATTGGGAAAAAATATGCGTGATTGATAAGTTATATAATAGGAAACAACTCATTTCGAGATTTTTCCAATGTGGGAATTGTATATAAAGACGAGGAGGGGGTTCGAACATTTTATCTGTATTTTACAAACTGATGTGTCAACGAAATTTGAAAGCAGCTGATTTCAACGCTAGCAGTTTTGCAAGTCAAACTCGAATCAAAATCTATTCCTTTGTTCAGAAAATTCAAAAATGCATCCATGATACACCATGGAAATGTCTTCTCTTTGTCAGAGACTCAGAGTCAAATAATGCTAAATCACACTAGTATAACTGTGGGGTTTGGAAACGACCCATGGGGTGTGCAACGAAGATTTAACTGGGAGGGTCCTAAGAAGGATTAGGGGGTTGAACCACACATTTCCCACCCTGGATTTAGCTTTATAACTAACGAAAGAAATGTTAGGATAAAATAAAATGGCTCTTATCAAAGATCAGCATTAATATTATCACTTCTATCCGTAAATTAAACTACACGTTGGCGTAGTTAAGCTGCACTTACAATTCTGATATAACAGGAATTAGCACATTTGTAAATAAACTTGATTTTAATGTATTTACAAAAAAGATAAGTAGATGGGAGACACTTATTTGATTGTACAATTTTGCTAGATGTTTGACGCAGTATCTCAGAAGTATGTCTAGTACAACAAATCTATTCATGGCAAAACACGCATCACTAATTGTCAGCGAATAGATCTGCAGAAATGTACAAATCCAAAGCATCTACAACATAAATATATAGATCAGTGTACAGACATGAAAGAAACGTGCTTTAAGTGTCAGAAAACCTTTGATTTGGTTCAAAATTGAGGAATAGTGTACTTTTGAAATCAGCTCGAGCAGTTTCAATCTAATATGTAAAGCACAATTGTGAAAATTAGGCAAGTGAAAGTTATGACTTTGCACAGTATCACCGTGGTGAGAATTACTTGTCCTCAAATGCACCTGTCAACAATTAATTGTGATCTTAAACTGATTTGAAATTTGGTGTAATCTCTTCTACTCGTATATGCTAAACCATACAGTTTGGATGCTAACAGACCGGTGCAAGATAAACAAAAGTTAAAGTTAATGCAGAAATAGTATACAACATACACCACCATGATTATTTTAAATTGTATACATACATTACCTAATCTATACTAATTTATAGTCTGCTTTAGTCTAATCAAGTAAGCATGCCTAAATTCGTGAGACCCAAAAGTGTTTACGATTCAAAATTATTGGAATTATTTCAAGGTTACAGTACATGCGTTGACAACTGACATAGTAAAACACTTAGAAGGAGTTTGTTACTGGCGAAGCGGTTTAAATTGTCGTCAATCAAAGTATATGGACTTAAGTGTCATGCAGATGCACTCTGAGGCAACTTGGCGATTTCGAAGATATTCGTCGTTTCTAATAACAGACTATAACTCTGTTTTTTCGCTCTTTCTCTACTCGAAGTTTCTAATCTAATCTAATCAGTGTAGTAAAGTCTAGTGTAGCGAAGTGTGGTATGGTTGATGACCTGACGTACCTTTTGTCTGGCGCTGAGAAATTTCGGAGAGAGTTACATTACATTGATTTGTGTGACTTAACAGTATTCGGTACATAAGAATCTGCCCATCTCTATCACTCTCACATTCACATTTCTTTGGCTGTCTCTTTCTTACTGTTTTATTCCATCTAATTTCGTTGTCTATCCCTGAATCAATTAAAACTGCTATTTATCTATCTCGTCTTTTCAGTCTGTCAAAGCTTTTAAAGTTCATCAAAATTAACTCTGCTACAAGTCTACAGAGTGCAGTCTAAGTGAAGATTCGAAATCCTTTATCGTTTCAGGCCACCAACCATCGTAATGATGTATGGATTTATATCTCGCCCTTTAAAAATATTTTAAATATAATAATTAAATAAACAAAAAAATACATCAATCTGGAATGACTATGGTAAAAATTTTAATAATATGAAATGTGATTAAACTTTGTAAGTGTCCTTATAATGCGTAAAACTTTTACGTGTTACTAACCCTTTAACGACGAGCTGCATTGGTTTCTCGGTTAATTGAGATGGACAGAACAAACAATTAATGCAACAAGTGTACCAAAAATAACCAAATGCCCCCCCCCAATATTTTGGACAAGTTTACGCCAGCGAAAGGCAACCCCAGGGTTTAAAGAAAATAGGTACAGTATAGCAAAACTTACTCACCTATAAATGCACTGATCGCCGAATTTGTGTTTAGATTTTTTCGTTTTGGCTCAACAACTTTGAACTCACCCTCGTGAAATTCATCTCCACCTACAGCTTCATTTCCCTTGTACTGTGTTGATTCCTCTTCTTCAAAATATTTGTACTTGAAGAGAACATCGTTCAGCCATTCGGGATTCTGATTAAAAACTGATAACCATTTGTCACCGTTACAAAAGCACGAGTCCTCTGCTTTGTAAATCCATGTGAAAGATTACCATTAAAAGCTCGCGAGTCACAACTGTCCTTGCTTGTGTTCAAAATTAAGGCACTACCCAACTTCTTAGCATCACGTCTGGTAATAATCTTCGTTAAATTCTATGTTTTTGGAAAACCAGGAAATAAAATGTACCTGAAAACTAAAAATAGACGCAGTTTCCTTCAAGCCCCTTTTCGAAAAAAAGCGAAACCGAAAGCAAAAGCTTCGTAACGTGTTGCGTGATATTAAAAGTCCATGATTGCTGTAAAGTTTAGGGTAGCCTACATGATTATATACTGGGTAACCCCACACAATATATGAAGACTACATATATTCTATTGTAGAGTATATTTGAAAGACTGCGTACACGAAGACTTAAATAGTTACTTTACTTCTAAAAATATCTACATGTATACCACGATCGGTCTGGGAAATACTGGTCAGAGGCGGACTGGCCCACCGGGAAACCGGGAAATTTCCCGGTGGGCCCCTGCCTAATTAAATTAGGCTGACCATGCTCAAGATCGGCACATTAAAATTGGGTAAAGATTCGCATCACGAAACACACGAAACAATGGATGCGGATTCACGTGTTGTGAAGTGCGCTGAAGCCAGTAAGCAGGCCCGCATTAAGAGGGGGTGCTAAGGGTGCTGCAGCACCCGTGTCCGCAGTTTTGAGGGGCCCGCATTTTCGGAAGTACATTAATTTTTTTATTGTAGGCCCTACTTGTAATTGGGCTGATGGCTATAAAGGTAATCACAGCACCCGGGCCCGCACTAGCCTTAATGCGGCCCTGCCTGTAAGCAATGTATCAAATGTTGTTACAAGGTTTTGTACAGATATTCACTTTATGCATCTGCTTTCTCCAGTCTGTACCTTGCTTATCAGTACTCACTCTGTCTTTTTCACAAGACAGTGTCCTGTGAACGGGCCATTTGTGCTTAAGATCAAGACACGGCTACGCGCTTCGCTGGGAAATGACAAACTATACTGTGTCCCAATTGAACTGATACCCTTTTTGCTTTGGCAAAAATGTGTAATTTCTAGAAATATTTCATTTTAAAGATGGATAATTTATCAATATTATCCGATTACTTTATTAAATTCTATCAACAGGGTCCAAAGTAATGCACATTCAATGTTACACAAAAAAATTCGAACTTTCTAACATGTGAAAGATAAAAAAAATTTCTTTTTTTAATTTCTATTTTCTTGGGAAACTGCATACCTTACTTACTATCAAATATGGCATCATAATGACTTCATTTCCACTTAAGCAGACGATAATAAAAGTAAAGATGACTTGAGTACGATTAAAATGTTAAGACAAGAAAAACATTACGAAGCAAAAAGGTTTTTGAAGGAATTTCATAGGCCTCACCAAGCCAGAGAAACTGTGGATCTGCTGTCAATAGAAACTATAGATGATCTGATCTATGTTAGAGCCAAAGATTTACAAGTCTTTGATAAGATGCTGCTGCTATAGACTATGATTTACTGTACCGACTCGCTACCGAGCAACGAAACGTTCAGTATACAGTTCAACGGTCGACACGCGCAACTGTCGAGTACTTGTTTTCGTAACATAGGCCAAGTAACAACCGACGCACGCCCCCAATCACGAACTCGAGTGCGGGCCCTTCGAGGAACTGTTTCCGGTATAAATTCTCAACCCAGTCCGCCCCTGATACTGGTAGATAAATTTATACGAGTAAAATTAAAAGCAAACCGTGGAAAATACTGCAGACTTAATTGCACAAAACCACACATCAAACCCATAAACTGAAGGCCTGCAATAGAAAGAATTTCAAGAAATCCTTATTTTCTATATGCTAAAATTATTAATTTCGAGCGACATAGAACCACGCGAATTGCAATGAATCTAGTCGAGGATTTCGGTGGCGTTGTGTTTATTATAAGGTATATAGTAAATTGACAATGGCATTAAAGCGAAAACTGTAACCACAGTTGATGTCTGTGTTATCGTCCTGCGTGAGTGAAAACAATAGACCCAAATATGTACTTACTCCACAGACATACCTACATAAACAAACGCATGCATACACGCATACACACATATGTATCAAGAGATTCAAGACACTTGATGTAGAGCATCAAACATCAAATACCTCAGACAAGCGCTAAACGCATGAGAGAGAGACAGACAGACAGAGAGAAAGAGAGAGAGAGAGAGAGAGAGAGAGAGAGAGAGAGAGAGAGAGAGAGAGAGAGAGAGAGAGAGAGAGAGAGAGAGAGAGAGAGAGAGAGGGAGAGAGAAACACACACATCCAAACACACACATACAGAGAGAGACACTTCGGTGCGGGCGGCTGCAGTCATAGGACGGAACCTCATCAGCATCAAACAGAGAGACACACACACATACATAGAGAGAGACACTTCGGTGCGGAGTGGCTGCAGGCATTGACGGGGACTTTAGCAGCATCAAGCAGAGACACACACACACACACACATACATACAGGGAGACACTTCGGTGAGGGCGGCTGCCAGGGCATATTTTAACTGTATAACTAGTGGGACAAATGTCCCAGTAGTCTAAGGATTTGTCCCAGTAGTGAAGGTGATTTGCCCCAGGCAATGTATGTTTAAACTAGTGGGACAAATGTTGGAGGAGTTTTAAGATATGTCCCAGTAGTAAACAGAAAATTAGTCAAATGCATTGTCGGTTGCAAGAAGAATTCCTTTAAAAAAGGTCATGAAGTGTTTTAGGGGGTGATTTGGTCATCAACTTTTTTTGGGAGACGAATTCCTAATTGAGGAGCGATTTGCGAAAGAAAGTAAGAGAAGTTGAACTTGTAGGGAGTAATGACTAAAAAAAAGGTCATCAACTTTTTTAACGATAAAAATAAACTTTTCGTGTACAAATTCCCGAAGAAGTCGTTTGATTTTCGAAGGTTAAACACTCATCATCCAGACGCCCGATTTTGTCCCAGTAGTCTAAATTTCTTAAAATATGCACTGGCGGCTGCAGTCATAGAACTGGAACCTCGGCAGCATCAAGCAGAGAGACACACACATACATAGAGAGAGACACTTTTGCGCAGGCGGCTGCAGTCATAGGACGGTAACTTCAGCAGCATCAATCAGAGAGACACACACACAAACATACATTGACAGATACACTTCGGTGCGGAGCGGCTGCAGGCATAGGACGGGAACTTTAGCAGCATCAAGCACACACACACACACACACACACACACACACACACACACACACACACACACACACACACACACACACACACACACACACACACACACACACACACACACACACACACACACACACACACACACACACACACACACACACACACACACACACACACACACACACACACACACACACACACACACACACACACACACACACACACACACACACACACACACACACACACACACACACACACACACACACACACACACACACACACACACACACACACACACACACACACACACACACACACACACACACACACACACACACACACACACACACACACACACACACACACACACACACACACACACACACACACACACACACACACACACACACACACACACACACACACACACACACACACACACACACACACACACACACACACACACACACACACACACACACACACACACACACACACACACACACACACACACACACACACACACACACACACACACACACACACACACACACACACACACACACACACACACACACACACACACACACACACACACACATAGAGAGATACACTTCGGCGCGGAGCGGCAGAAGTCAAAGGACGGGGACTTCAGCAGCATCAATCAGAGAGAGAGAGAGAGACACACACACACTTCAATAAGCCTTTCGCGCAACTGATAATATTATAATTATGACTCTGCAACTAGACGGAAGCCCATAAGTGACGTGTGATTATTTTTTAATTATCTACTGCACGCTAGATAAAATCTATGCAATATGATATATGGCGCAGTGGGGCGAATGATAGCGGAGTTGTGATAATTATTTACAAATGTTTATATGAGATCATCCATAAAGGACGTCCGCTAAATGTGCCCTACTTTGGACCCTCAATCCCCTTGTCCGCATTTGTCCGCATTTCACCTTACCCCTACCCCCTTTGCGGACGTCCGCACGCCAAACCCATTTAATGAAAAACCAAAATTGTGACTAACGTCATTAATAAGTTACCAGTTCTATCTTATTTAAAAATCACCTTACTTAGAATGTCAACCAGTACACGCTATTTAAACTTGAAAAAGTAAGCCCAGTGTTTTGGAAGTTCTAGTACAAGCATGGTTTTAGGCAATCACCTCACTGACCTTTTCGTCTCTCGGGGAAGGTTGAAACAAGGAGGTGTTTAGAAAACTACCAAATTTAGAAATTTAGATGTGGACGTCCGCACTGGTCATAACCACTCCCTTGTCCGCATTTGTCCGCAATTGAATTACCCTTCCCTCTTCCCTCATTGAGGACGTCCTTTATGGATGACCCCTATCAGTAATTATGCACACGTCGGTTGTTAATAAGCTTGGGGGTTCAAGTCTAGTCTTTCTTAGGACTCCACAGTTCAATCTATACTGCGCCCCCTTGTGCTAGTGTGATTTCGCATTATTTTATTCTGAGTCTCTGAAAAAGATAAGAAATTTCCATGGTGTATCATGTATGGTAATGGCAATTGTGAGATTTGTAACTATGTGTATTTTATAGTGCATACTAATAAATTTGCTGATGTAATTACTTTAAGGAGTTTAAATTTTCTACTCCATTTTTGAATTTTCTCCGTTTACAAAATTTGGATAAAATATTCAACGTCACATGGATCAAACTCATCATAGTCTAACCCCCTCCAGTCTTTTAATACAATTCTCAAACTGAGTGCGCGGCATCTAAAGCGCATTTTAAACTGAACTGTAGCTGCTAACTTGGAGACAGTAATATTGCAGAGGTTATTTCATTCATTGGACAGCAATTGGCTGGTTCCGGTCAGTTGCGCGGTAACCGGTAGATGCACCAGGAAGTCTCTGTAATAGTTTGCGCTTTAGCAGAGAATTGTTCGAATAATTTGTTCAGTGCTTGACCCCAGAGGAGTGGAATTGCGAAGAAAGCGCCGGTTTGATCGACGATCCTACTAAAGCAAAGGTCCCAATCTCATATGGCATGTTAATTGATGGCTACAACAAACTAAAACCATATGGAATTTGCATCAGTGCCTGAATTGCAACAATGTCCAGGAGAACAATGTTGCTAAAGCTTTAAAAAACTAACAATGACCCAGGCATAAATGCTCGATACTTTCTTGCAGTCTTTGCCATGCTTCGTGTATGTAAGAAATTGGTATCCCCCACATTTTAGACCAAAGTTACGCCCCTGCCCACCACGTCATATGTCATATTTAGGGCACGATGTTATTTGTATAATATATAATCAATGTCATGTACAAAAGTTTGTAGAAATCCGGTAATCGCAACATTTTTGTAAAAAGAAGTCTTTTCGATCAGTTACTAGTCGTTATCCAAAATCAAAACAAGAACCGCTGAAAATGTACTGATTTAGGATATTCGTGCGAGTTACAGTGATGGGCAATAGTTAACTAAAAAGTTGCTAAATTTTAGTTTAACTAAATTTTTTTAGTTAAGGATGAAGTTTAACTAAAATAAAATAGTTTAGTTAAAACCATAGTTTAACTAAATTCTTTTAGTTGCTAACTAAAAAGTTTAACTAAAAAATCAGCAATATGCAACTATTTTTCCACGATGAATATTGAACACTGTCAACAAAAAACATTTTAACACTGCATGGTTTTAGCATTAACAGTCTGTGCTTTCAAATTCATACACTACTTACAGTATGCCTGTAAATGTATGCTAGAACAGTACACATTGCATAGTTTGAAGGTGAAATTGTCATTGACGCTATGCATTATTACAGTTCACTTAACCTCTGTTATTGTGAAAATGTTTGTCGTAAAAAGTTGGAAAAAAGTTGGAAAAAGTTTAACTACTTTTTTTAGTTTAGTTAACTAATTTCCAAAATCAGTTGCCAACTTTAGTTAAACTATTTTATTTTAGTTGGAAAATAGTTTTAGTTTAACTAGAAAAAATAGCTTAGTGCCCATCACTGGCGAGTTACCGAAAAATGTCTTGCCAACTTATAAAGACGTTACGAGGCACTATAATTATGTTAAACACAACCTCGACAGAGTCAACACGGAAGGAACCAAAGAATCTATTGTCACTCAAACAGCAGGAGTCGTAGCAAGACACATCGAAGCTATATGGAGAAAAGCTTCCATCGTGGCAGCTTCACTTACTAGTGTTCTGAAGCTGATAAGAACAATCCACGATGAATTTCGATCGCCGACCTATAAAGGTCGAAAAGTAGTAGTATATATCGCAAAAATTGCGAAACTCTTAACATAAATGTAGAGAAAACGTTGTTGACATCGAAGCTCGCAAATGTGCCACTCACAATTGTAAGTGTCCCAACGCCAGAAAGGTGCCAAACGATGAACATGAGTTCCCACATGATCAGCGGAGATTATAGTAATGATTTTTGGCGCTCAAGATAAGATTGCATCAACTAAACTAAAGAAGCGGCATGAAAGAAAGCTGACCGAGCACCTAAGATGTTGCAAACATTTGTAGTTAAGCAATGAACAAACATTATCATACAGTAATGATCACAATTTCGTAGCGGAAAGAGAAATAGATCCAGTACAGACTCAAAACTTAGCAGACAAATAAGATATGGATGCGTCAGAAAACCAAGTACCTCCAAAGAAGTAAATAAAACTAAGCAAACGATAAAAAATTAACCGAAGTTGTAAAAAATCTGTCACCGATATGGAATATCGGACAGGGCAGATGCGGAAATTGCCAATGCTGTACTAGAAGATTTTGGTATTGTTTCGCAGACCGAATCAACCCATGTAATCGATTGCTAACCTTCGCCGAGAAAGAAAAATTACTAGAAAGCGTACATCAATGTAAACAGGTGAAACAAGGGATTCAATAGAAACCATGTACTCTGATGGTATCTTTGCACACCCAGAAAGTATCTTATTGGCAATGATAACTGATTAACAAAAGCATATAAACGAACTGGGGTTGCCTCGACATTTGAAAGCTCGCCAACAGCAACCGAGGGGTATCAGAAAGTTGTCATACCGACTTTGAGCTTCAACGCCGAAAGTTACGTCGAGTTAATAAACTGTATGGATTTGACCGCTACCGCCCCACCACTGTTATCAAAGATTCCAGTTGATCCAGCAGAATATTTGGTGCCAACAACGCTATACTGCCATTCGTCAGGGTGCCATGTCATACAGTGTTTAATCTAGTCCCCCTGTTCTGAGGGGGAAACAAGGTTTCTCGGGGGACCTTTTTTTAGCAATCCATCTCTCAAAAATGTCATATGTCTTCTTCGGTTGTTTTATTCATCATATATATAATTTATTACTCCTCCTTTACTCGTCTCTCAGGGGAATCTCCCCCCCAAAAGGTCTCTACCTTTTAATATTGCGTAGCTCTGGGGGGAACTTCAATCCTGGGGGGGAAATTCCCCCCCCAAAGACGTCTAGATTACACACTGCATGTCATACACAAGCTGTAAGGGAGGAGTGAAACTAGTAACCGAAGCATGTCAAGCGGTTTGCCTGGAAATTGCTCGAATTGAATTAATGAGACACAGAACAAAGTCCTGGCAACAGGTGGCTTCTTTTGATGAGAAAAGAGATTAATATGTCTTTCATATTGTGTGACAATTGTGATCTATGAGTTGTGGATAGTTTAATCGACATTTATGTCTCTGCTTCTAGCGCGCACAAGATAAATAAAAATAATTAATCGCATGTCACCTATGGGCTTCCGTACTGCGGTCTTGTTTAAGTAACAGGAAAGAAAACGTTTGACAATAATTGCTCGAAAGCAAACTGGTTTGAGAGATGTGTTTTATTTGAAATAATTTAACTACGCTGAATAGCATACGGGTTTATTGAGCAGAACTTATTTACGGGAATCGTGTGTTATTCACAAGGTAGGTTGTTCAAGAAAATATACACTAGGCTTTCATACGCAATCACAACGCTATATGTAAGCAAATTAGTTCTTTTTTCGGCTCGCTCACTAGATAGAGACACTCTGCGCTGGTTACCTAAACTTCAACGTATTGAGTATAAGATTCTAACTCTCATGTAAAATTGTCCAGTGGGAACTGCCTCTTGCTATTTCAGACCCTTGTGTATCTCTGCCTTCTCTAAATCGCAGGTCCGTCCGATCGGATCCACAAGGTAGTATCCTTGTCGTCCTTCGGGCTATAGGTCGTCCTCTACCCAGAACAAACGTTTTGCCCTGTATCCTTATCCTGGATTAGTCTTGATCTTTAAATCAGAAGTGAGCTAATCAGTCTGTCACCTTCGTTGAACCACAAGTGTTTGAAATCTGTTCTGTTTGATCAGGTGAATTCACTAAAAAATTAGCAAGATCGAGGCTATGCGGTTGTTACATGAAATGGTGTACATTTATATTTACATTTACTTGGAATACGTCATTGTAGCTATTAAGGCGCCGTGTGAATTTGAATGTGATTGTAGACGACAGGTGCGCAGCGGGTACAACAGACGATCCGATCTCTCTTCGTACTTTATGAGTATATTATGGGCTTTCTATGCATTCATATCATACGGCTTATAAACCTATACATCATGTTGTGCATGTTTTCTTTTAAGCCTACTGTTGTCATATGCGTAATCATCTGTGGGGTATGAATAATGAAGGATACCTGTACCCCCACTTTTGTACTGGGGGTACCGTACTCCCACTTTTTAAACAATACCAATCAATATTTTATTATTGTGCCTTCCCAGAGATCGCAGTCTCCGCCTTGCTTCGTGTATGTAGACAGAGTGAGGAGTAAGTAGGGCCTACCACAAATGTACGAAAGTATTTATGTACAGGAATAGAATTCCACTGCTGGATTTAATGATATTTAAATAAGAATTACCATTACTATATTAGCTGGCCTGGCACCGCTTTTCTATAAAGTATTTTTGTTCGGTCTCTGCTGTTGGGTCGCTGCTGCTGAGTTTTTCTTATTGAAGTTGCCCTTTACAGGTTTTCACTTGTGTTATGTTATGTTAAGGCAGCTTACAAATACCGTTACGATCAGGGGCGTCTATTCCCCCTAAGTCATTGGAGCAACGTCTCTTTTCCCCCTTTTCTTCCCCCCTTCCCGTTCCTTCCCCCCTAAAAATGGTGGCACACACACTGACAGATCCCCCATTTCTTGGATGGAGCATTTGCTCCAAGGTTTCTATGGTGTAGACGCCTCTGGTTACGATTGCATATGAGAGAGAGAGAGAGAGAGAGAGAGAGAGAGAGACAGAGACAGACAGACAGACAGACAGACAGACAGACAGACAGACAGACAGACAGACAGACAGACAGACAGAGAGAGAGACAGACAGACAGACAGACAGACAGAGAGACAGAGAGAGAGACAGAGACAGACAGACAGACAGACAGACAGAGACAGAGACAGAGAGAGAGAGAGAGAGAGAGAGAGACTGAATAAATACATGGAGGCCTCAGGCGTTGACCTCCTCTCTGGAGGTCAACGCCTGAGGCCTGAGGCCTGCATGTATTTATTCAGTCGTTCCTTTTCCATGATGTTAACTGTGGATGGGAATCCGTTGGTTAAACTCCCCGTGTGCGTGTGAGCCATACACCGGGGACAGTTCCAGTTTTCCGTGCACTGTTTTAATTACTGAAGATGTTCGATGTTCTGTTTCTAGTGATATTTGACAACAATTAGGATAGCGCAATCATGGGCGGCGATCTCGGGTGGGTCGCGGGGGACAAGACCCCCCACCTTTAAGAGTGGGGGGACACGCCATACATCAGATCCCCCAAGTTTTGAGGAAACCGCATAAAAAGGTCATAAAAGTTTTCGCGCATGAGCGCGAAAAAATTTTTTCCCTCTTTTTTCACCAGATCATAAAATTTTTTGACCTCTTTTTTCACCAGATCATAAAATTTTTTGACCTCTTTTTTCACCAGATCATAAAATTTTGTGACCTCTTTTTTCACCAGATCATAAAATTTTTTGACCTCTTTTTTCACCAGATCATAAAATTTTTTGACCTTTTTTTCACCAGATCATAAAATTTTTTGACCTCTTTTTCACCAGATCATAAAATTTTTTGCCCTCTTTTTTCACCAGATCATAAAATTTTTTGACCTCTTTTTTCACCAGATCATAAAATTTTTTGACCTCTTTTTTCACCAGATCATAAAATTTTGTGACCTCTTTTTTCACCAGATCATAAAATTTTTTGACCTCTTTTTTCACCAGATCATAAAATTTTTTGACCTTTTTTTCACCAGATCATAAAATTTTTTGACCTCTTTTTCACCAGATCATAAAATTTTTTGACCTCTTTTTTCACCAGATCATAAAATTTTGTGACCTCTTTTTTCACCAGATCATAAAATTTTTTGACCTCTTTTTTCACCAGATCATAAATTTTTTTGACCTCTTTTTCACCAGATCAGTTCAAAACTCTTTTTTCACTAGATCAGTTCCAAAATGTCCCCCCCCCACCTGTCAAACAAGATCGCCGCCACTGAGCGCAATCGTAAACTCCAACTTTCTAATCCGCTACTCTAAAGGCACCAACTTATTAGCGATAGTGGATGTATTTTTGAAGTCAAGCGTGGGTAGAATGCAGCGGAGGTCAGGAATATGCATGAGGCAGATGTGCGACTGTTATATGACTGTTAGACCTAATTTTTGCATTATATTCAGTGCGTCTGATTTAAAAATAGTAGGCGGGTCGAAAATCGATCGCGCTGGATCGAGTAGGCGAGCGATACGCGGTCGACCTCGGAAGCTCTTGTGTACGGCGTATTTTGTGTATCGTATTCGTCATTTTTTGTATCGCTGCATATAGTACTCATCTAGCAGGCCTATCTCACTTCCTATAGTAGCCTACTAATCTAGTAGGCCTATCTGAGTAGGTCTCTTTAAGAGGCGGTATATAAATTCTCAGAATGAGTGAATGAATGAACATTCACTAGAAACCTACCATTGACGTGAGATGACATGTCACATGTCATCTGATTTCACAACGCTGATTTCAAAACGTTGGTTGAGCCTTCGGCATACGTTGAACACTCATTTTTGGCTTGACCTTTCAGCCGGCAATCCATTCGATTTTTATCGGCTTGCTTTCTGCAGGACTTGCAGTAAAAAAAATCACAGTCCGACGGTTTTGTATTTCGACTAAGCTTACATCGACATCGAACGAGTCGCCTAATTTCCATGACAGATACGTGCTCAACTGTACATTATTATTCGGCTTGCTCATTTTCGCCGCCATTGTTGTTTAAAATATTTTAGAATTGGTGATGTTACAAGTGATGTCACGCGGCGTGAGGTGTCGGCCGTGTTGTTATGGCCAATCATATTGCACGAAATTGGAGTGATCAGTCAGCGGTAATTAGGACAGGTCACGGCACGCATTCACCGCTGTCCCAAGTAATCTCAATTGGGTAAATAAAATAATGGTCTGGCTCCAGGTTCGTCTCTCGTCTTGGAGTCTAAATCAAACTCAGCGAGCGACGACCGACTGGCACCGACGGTGAGAAGCCTTCGGCTAGGCGAGCGGTAAATCGCTCGCCGGTACCTTTGCTAGGCGAGCGACCAAGAAGAGCGATCGATCGCTCGCCTTAAATCAGACGCTCTGATTATATTGTATAGTTTTGTATTCCTTTCTATTCCGTTCAACTCTATTCTATTCCACACATTTCTATTCTATAATTATTTTGCTGTCTGCTGTTTAACTCTATTTATTGAAGAAGATGATCTGATTCTTTTCAGATGTCAGCTCAAAGCAATTACTGTTACCTCGCTGCTGAAGACGTTTTCATCTGTAAAACGTGTTCGCTGAAGATTCGTGGAAGACACGCGAACAATGACCCAGAAACTGTGCATCAGACTTTCCCTATGGTTTGTCAACGGCCAACCGTTCGGCGTATTCCAGGTAAAGGTAAATGTAAATGTACACCATTTCATGTAACAACCGTATAGCCTCGATCTTGGTAATTTTTCAGTGAATTCACCTGATGAGATCCTTCACCAAGTTCACCACCACTGTCCGTATGAGTGGGAGCCACGCCATGCATTTGGGGATCCCACGTATGGACCGTGCTAGGACGCCCGTATGGCCTGGATCCTGATCATTTTTCGATGAACTGATCGGGTGAGATCCTTGACCACCGCTGCTCCTTTGAATGGGAGCCACGTCACTGAAGGTCCCTCTGTATGCACCGCCCTAACCAGAGATTCAAATCTATGAAAGAAGCCATCTTAGGTAAGGGTGATACAGTTTCCATGTAAGGTTCGAACTTCAAATTGACTGTTACCATTGCCATTCGCTAGTTGCTGAATGCAAATGGTAATGGTGTGGAAATGATAAACGATATGGTGGTAAAGTCACGTTGCATTGACCTTCCACCGCAGTCTCCGAGATTTAAAACCTGATGTGAACCGAAACAAAAAAGGACCTTGAAAAAGACTAAAGACCGACTTTGTGTGGCGCCTAAAACCTTACGAAAACTGCTTTCGTTCTCGCAATCTTTTCATTCGTCAGGTCACATATTGTTGACGACTAAGAATGTTTTCTACAAAAGCAGTTTAGGTTGATAGACTTCGCGGGCATAATACACCGTTTGATCGATATTAACTGTTTGGTTTTTATGAAGGATTTCTTGACACATAACAGTAACCGTTATTATAAATTCTAAGTCATACTAGAAACTGACATAGATTTTTGTAGCTCCACTATCATAGTCTCTCAATTGTGCTTATGTGTTTAAGTAATTGAGCTTGTGGTAAGTTATTTCCTGAAAAACACATTGTGCAGCAGACTAACATGGCGGCAACCACTACTTCAACCTGACTTTAAAATTATTATAATTAATTTGTAACTTCTATTGCGCCAATGCGTAGTGCATAAAGCATCAACCAATGGCGCCTCAAACCCAAGCCGTCATGAGCGTCCGCAGTAATTTTTAAGGTGGTGGAAAATTTTTGTAGGGGGAATTTCTTTAAGGGGAAATGACGTTTTTGCATTGAAAAAATTGCATAGAAAAAATTTGAAAATAAACAACGATCAAGGACTTCACCTAAATAATTAAGTGTTTTTTCGTATAGAAAATCGTGATGGGACTGTTACAATAATCATTATAATCAAAAGATTTTATTTTTGTTAAAAATTTGCAAAATCCAGGGGAGGCAAATGACCCCCTTCCGCCCCCTCCGGACGCCCATGTAAGCCGTAATCAGGTACCCGGAAGACCAGTATAACAAGACAGACAGAGAGACAGACAGTTGACAGCTTTCGGTGGATGAGCAATTTGGGAATGGAAATGTAAATGGAATTTTTCGAAATTTCTCAGCGCTACACAAAAGCCACGCTTGGGAGAGCGGCTTATTCATCTGCACTATATCAAATAAAGTCCGTTTGTTCGTTCCAGTGTCAGGTCAGAATCAGGGACGCTGAGGGGCTTAAGGAAAATGAATTGACGTCTCCTCAAGTCTTAGTATGGGACATGAGACCTTTACTTACTTACGTTACTACATTTCAGTGGTCAACCAATCGAATAATTTCAAGTCTAATGAGTGAATTTTGTAGATCCTCCGGCAATCACGCAAATCTTAACAGTCACGCATGATGACATCGTTGACGAGCCAACTCCAAACTGCTGCATCCGTTTGAAACATTCCGTACTGCAGTGGCTACGAGTTGTGTGTGTCCCACCATCAACTTGAGATTGTAAATCATGACCTTATCTGACATAAAGTAGGGCCTATGCTTGTGGTATTTTGTTCAATTTAAATCATGCGATATGAACAAGTACTTAATTATACATGTATCTGTAGCGGATGAGGAATACATAGGCGTCTATCCCCCCTAAGTCATTGGAGCAACGTCCCTTTTCTCCCTCTTCTTCCCCCTCCCCGTTCCTTCCCCCCTAAAATGGTGGCACGCACACTGACAGATCTTCCCCCTATTTCTTGGATGGAGCATTTGCTCCAAGGTTTCTATGGTGTAGACGCCCCTAGAGGTATAGAAGTATGTAGGTAGTCTAAATGGAGTGTTGTGGACGCTCGTGTAAGTAAGCAGGTTTTATCAGCGAAGGCCAGCGATCAATAGGCCTACCTGTAGGGCGATCGCTCGTGCCACGGTCATGGCCCGACCACGGGCCAAAGTCCCTAGCCACCGAAGAACGTCCAGCAGTAAACGACGTCGGTCATTGCAGAGCGTTCTCTTCGATGGTCAGGACAGAAATTTGGTTCGAGATTTCTGCTCCACCTGCGCCCCCTAGCCAACTCGGCTATAATCTGTACACTGACTATACGCTGTCGGTGGGAAGATGAGACGGCGAGGGAGAGCACTGGGCCAACCGCCGTCATATTTCGAGGCTAAGAAAGGGTCATACCCATTCCTGCCTCAGGGACTGTTCTTCTTCTTGCCATTCTCCGCTTCAGTGGCTAGTGCCTCTGGACTTGTGGCCGAGTCATGGCCGTGATACGAGTGGCCATCTGGTCGGTCTTTATCGTGGACAGTGTTAATACGACATGTTTACATTACACGAGCATCTGCAACCTCACATGTGGATTTGCCTACCTGCTTCTAAACTCCATGCACACTGCCTACATACCTCATCACTTCATCCGCTACACATCTTCTAATATGTTTTTAACTAATTCGAGGACCACTTGAGGTTGTTTATATTAGGGATCAGCCGGAAATCGCCTCGGGCATTTGCCTCGGCCGAATATCCCGTTTTTTTGGCACTATTCGGAAGTATTCGCCTCGGCAAATACTGTATACACTATACACAAATAGTTGCTTGTCTGCCTCACATGCCGGAATTTATAGGCTCATAATATCAGCTTTGAGCTTCATCTAGCATATTCATTTTGAAGAAGAAAAGTAGGCCTACAAACAACACCAAAACCGGAAGTTCACAACGGAAGTCAAGTCCATTTAATTGATTATTTATTTCTAAAATTCAAAATGTATTAGTCAGTTATTACAAGTACAGAAATTTATTTCAAAAATTTTTCATTTCATGAAAATTTGAAGCTTTGCATACGGAACAAGTGGTACTCGGTTCGTACCCGGATCCGGCAAATAGTACATCCAAATACTCGGATTCGGTACTCGGTGGAAAATGTCTACCCGGCTGACCCCTAGTTTATATCAGTGCTTCTCAAACATTCTGGTGCTCCGAACCGGTAAAAGTTTCTCAGCGTTACTACGGACATTATATCAGCTTACATAATTTTATATGACACGTTTTATTAAAATTTATGCTTCATGATGTTAATTCATTCATTCATTCATTCTGGAAATTTATATAGCACCTCTTGAAAAGACCTACTCAGAGGCGATGTTGTCACTGTTTATTACAGCTGTTACTGTGCATATTTAAAACTGCTATGTTTCATCACATGTGACGAGTTCTCCTTGTTCTGTTTTATATTTTATACAATTTAATATTTTATTTGAGTACAATCAAAATCGTGATTCTGTTAATCATTCCGCGGCCCGATAACCAACCACTCGCAGGCCGCGGACCACAGTTTGGGTAGCACTGGGTTAGATAACCAATATTATGAGCAGCGTTTTGAGAGGTCCGTGCTTTGAAACCTAGATGTATAAACCATATCAAATGGCGGGGAGAAAATTATTATACAGTGCCAGTCCCAAGCTTGGTAAACGGAGGAGGACGACCTCGACGGCCTTGGCAGAATGATGTAGTTAAACCTTGGAAACTATCTTTGGCATATCCTATACAAGTATACATGTATGCGTCACACTGGCGTTTCTGTGCTGCACGCAGCTTTTTCTCAGTCCGGTGTCACCCGACCCCCTGAACTGCCACGTCCGTGTCTTTTCAGTTTTCACGTCTGCATATCTGGATGAATTTGAAGTGCACGCAAAGGGATTGCGTGCACTTCAAAGAGGCAGCCTAGTGCCTTTTCAGAAGTTGGATAGACCACATGGAATTACCTTCCTTCAGATCTGCCTGTTCTTTTAACTAGGAAATATGCGCGCACCTTTAACAAGCGCCTGAAAACTGTTCTTTATCGCCGGAGTTGGGAGCGCCTCTTATACAGGGATTGAATCATCGGGGTAGGGATAGGAGGGCTCAACTCCCCAACTCATTTTTCAGCCCCGTCAGTTAATTCCCAAAATTACCTTTTTGGGTAAGTTAAACCCCACCAGCACAGCTTTCAGTGGTTCAATATATCTTGTTTGCTTAGTTAAAAGAAAAGTACTGCTTTTTTTCTCAGTTTTCATTCAGTCCACTTCAGCGTTTGTTAAGTCATAATTTTTTGCTAGAACTCTTCTGAAAAAACTCAGGAGTTTCCGATAAGTATTCTTCATTGTTCGAATTTTCAGACACAGTTAAGGATCTAGCACAGTCACTCCCACTACAATTTAGCTCCTAAAACTGCTTTTAGGTACGTAAGAAATTCCGGTCGGGACACCCGGACATGTAAAAAAATGTCAACCCAATCCCCCAGTTCACATATGACAGTTCAAACCCTGCTCTGATAAAGTGTCTCGGAGGGACGCTATATAAGCTCTTTGAATGATGAATGAACGAATTAATTAATTATTTAATCGCAATCATTAACACCTTAGTCACTGACATAATCTTAGTCGTCGCCTTATTATGTTTACACTAGCTGTAACCCGTGAAAAATCACGGTATATAAAACAATTATTATTGCAGTGATAACAATCAAGCTTACTTCCCCGTTATATTATGACGTCATATTATAGGCCTATAGCCGTCGTCAAGACAGCCGTCGCCAAGGCGGCAGTATAGTGACGTCACAATAGTGTTTGTTACGGGACAGACAGACAGACAGACGTACATCAGTTATTATGTTGTTTGATTGTCGTCGTTGTTAATGCTAATAGACCTAGTCATTATAATTATCTTCAAGGCAGGAATGACCTTTGATTCAAAACCTAATAGTCATTGCACAAGAACAATTTACCAAGACCTCCTAAGAAACTTAATGGAAAACTTTCATTTCTTGTAAACCATTAATAGTTTTCAAATGCAATAATAAGTTTTAATCGCCAGATGGCTTACTGCGGATCGCCATGCGAAGGAATCGGTAGATGTCTTTGATGCCATTTCTGTTTCTGCTGCTGAAGATGGCGTTGATGCCTGATTGATTGATCGATCGATAAAATGACTGAGTCACTAATTGGCTGACTTATGTATTTATTTGTTTGTTTATTGCTTGCCTGAATGACTAATCGTTATCATCACCAATTAAATTTGAGGTTTGTTTTAATATCGGCGAAATATACTATTTCCAGACGTTCATTGTGTTATCAGAGGTTGCTTGGTTTTCGAATCAAAAGGAAGGTTCAAGAGTCAAGAGATATTAATGTTCCTCTGCAGTTGGTCAGTACGGAAACTCCATATAGACGGCTCTGTGCTAACCGTTTACGAACTATAGTAACAACTCAAAGCCTCGGGTTCAATTCCCACCTAAAGGACAACTACAACTGGCTGATACTCTTGTAACTGAGTTCATTTGGGTAATATTTCAATGGGGTGAGAAGTACATGCACACCATGTTAACCTTCTCGGAAACTACATAGGGTCATTTGCGGATTCAGGAAAAGAGTAAAACAGACGTAGGCCACTCAACTTCAGGGACTACCAGTAGACCCTACTTCTCAATGTTTTTTTCAAAACCGGCTACTATGACTTTATCAGTAGACCTACGTGTAGTCCTTCGGTTACCTTGATTTTATTAGTAGGCCTACTCACGGATATCTTCGTTGAATTATGAGCAGCTTTTGCTGTTCAGCTTTCTGCGTATTCAAATCCGCGTTCTAATTATTTAATAGTTATAGGCTGAGTTTATGTATTCCACACTTAATTCATATGTAGTTAACACGAGAAGAAACACACGAAATAATTTGCATTTGGTGTCTGTATGAAAAATATTGGCCAACATTGTCTATGAAAAACCAAATAGGAATCACTTGCTTTGTGGGAAAACGTTACACACGCTTACAGTCTGATCGACAACTTGTCACCAAAATATCACTTCACGATACGAAAGTGTATCACTGAGATTCTAAAACGAAACATGTTCCGAAACTGATTTTGAATTTGGAATTTAAACCGTATTGAGCTTGCTATTGTACCCGTATTTAATTTTGTTCCTCTTCTTACAAAATTAAAACCAGTTCTAGACTTAAAATTAATTAGAAACTGATACCGGATTTGGATCTGTTTTGCTCTTCATGTTGCTGTTTGAACCATTCAAAATTGCTGCAGATAATCGATCAACATAGCACTCGAACTTAACGTTTTAGCAAGTGCGTTTAAAGATTGCGCCTTATAACTGCTCTACTTAAGCTCTCGGGTAAATAATTACTTTGAATCAGAGATATATAACAAAGCTACTTCAGTGAAAGTAATTATCGTTCAACGGTAAACAATTGTAATGATTTCGAAAGCCTGCAACTGCACAACCAAAGCAACAATACACGCAGTGGCCTGTTCATTTGTTATTGGGCAACAACGACTGGAAGATCAGTCAATTTCTGACCGTTTTGTTCTGAGATGCACGTTTTCTACATTAAAAATTGTACACCGATTAGAACAGAAGCTGAAACACAGAAAAACTTTCACAGAGGAACTCATTCTTTCTTCGTCAGCAGTTCTAAGCAGTTTTCTTCATGCGCGTATCAATCGAAATATCGAGATACTTGGCTCGTGGTTGTTTGATCGTTGACAGAATCGAAGCAACATGTAAGATTTCACAACCGAGTTATACACAAAGATGAAAATGTCGTTTTACAATACGTAGACGTCTAGATAATAAAAAAATTACTGTTTCGTAATGAAAATCACGCTATGGCTACACAGGTAAATATTTGATGGGTTTCCGATCTGAGTTCACTTTTTGCTGCTACCGTCGTTTCCGCTTCCGGCCGCAATATCTTCGTCATCGTTGGAAATCGTTGCTGGTACGTTGATTGCTACAGTCTTCAGGTTCACCTGACCTCTTTCCACCCAACCTTTGACCTGCCCGACATCCCCGTTCTTTGCTTTTTTGCCCGTAGAGCCTTCTGTGCGAACTTTATCCGTAATAGTCTGTTTAAGATCCATGTTTTTGGGAAGGTCCTGGCGAGCCATTTCAAGAGCTATGGAATTTGGTATTGGCTTATCGGGATTGCGAATGACGCTTGGAATTGGCAGTTTTATATCGATTTGGTCAGATGAAGTGGTGTCCTCTACGTCCTCCGGTTCCAGGTAGTCTGGAGAAAACATTGTTAAACCAACATATCAAAATTATTCTAAATTATCACTGTCATCATTATCATAGTCATTATGAGTTTCGTAATATTGTCATTATGATTATCATTAAGGAAATTATCATTACTAAGGAAATGTGGACTATGTAATATGTTTAATTAGGATGGTATGGGCAGGTCTACTGTCCAGTATTATGTTGAATTAGCATAGTATGGGCAGGTCTACTGTCCAGTAATAATTATGTTTAATTAGCATAGTATGGGCAGGTCTGCTGTCCAGTGAATGCTGTATCGATTTTTTTTTCTTGTGCTACCATAGCTGGTGAATAAAGATTGATATATATATTAATACTATGCATTTCAATAAGCGTCACTGTCCAATGACCAAGCGTCAATGGATGGTGCCGAGCAACTGTGAGTGAAGGACTAGCTCAAGGTCCATACTACAGTGACCGTCTCGGGGAATGCTCGAACACGTACTCTCAAAGTACAAGGCGAGGGCTCTAACCAATCAACTATAGTCCAGCAAACGCCTCCCGTTCCTCTTGATCAGTGGATGATGATGATGATGATGATGATGATGATGATGATGATGATGATGATGATGATGATGATGATGATGATGACGACGACGACGCCGATAATGACGCTGACGATAACGATGAAGATGACGATGGTGTATTTTAAAACAAACTAACGAAGAAGTAATTTCCGAAACGGCAGCTTAACCCTTCATTGAGATAATTCCCTATACGCAGTAACACATGAGCGAAGAGGTTTCAAGAAGCGATCTTCCCCCTCGACTCGAGGGAGGTAACGCATCACCCGTCAGGGCGCCTGGTGCTTCTCTTCCCTCGACCAATTATTCGGGACCCATGGTGCTCCGGTTACCGACAATCCGGCGCACGCTGTAACGCTTCAATCGAATTAGTTGAAGACCGATTCACCGACGTATCCATCCGCCGGACTTCGGCTGCATTACGGACACCAGAGGGACGTCGTGATTGGATTAGATGGTAGTCGTCTGAATGACCGGGTAATCAACTTATCGGTTCTGTACCACCCGTGGAAGAGAGAATGACAACTTCGGGGGTTCTCGGAAAATTCTCATTTAGGCGATGGCATCATTTTCCGTCGAGATGACTGACGGGTCGAAGTGGTATTGGGTCAAATGACCCGCAAATACGCTGTATAAATATTTTGATACATGCATACAAAGGAGCACTGGTGACAGTTGGCGTCCGAATATCGGACATGATCAGTGAGATGTTAATGGCACTTAGGGGTCAGCAGACCCATTCAGTCAAATGCTGCAGATACTTCATGATCTGAAAACGACATTTGTATGCAGGCGTTGCTTGGTACTCGGCTATTTAGTTGTTCTTTGCTAAGAACTCGTTTGGTTGTTATAAGCTGCAACTTACACAAACTGAATTGCATCGCTTCATTTCGACTGCACACGGTGACCTTTTGGATAGAGGGCTCGGCTTTTAACCCGGAGAGTACGGGTTCCATTCTCACAGTTACCGTGTAGTGACCTTGAGCTAGTCCTTTGGTCACAGTTGCTCAACGCCATCGATTCTCTGCCATATGGTCGTGTGAACTTGTGAGCACTCATTAAAACGAGATAGTACAGTTGTATTGCATGATACAGTCGTATTATTTCGATTTGTAGACTGTACAGACCAAATGAAATAGGTCTGTGGTGGTCTGATTTCTTTTGGGGGTTTGCCCTTGACCAAGTTCCAACTTCTGAGCACGTCACTCGTCAGGCTACAGTCTCCAATTTGCTCCATTCATCATTCATTGTCCAGACCAAAATCATCATTCTCAGCATCCTTCTGATCATTCTCTCTCTTCTTGATTATGTAACCTGTTTCGTATTAAGGAGGTGTGTGTATTGAGAGTTATGTTGCTGCTGCTGTGGGTGGATGGATGAATGAATGGATGGATGGATAGTCGGATTGGATGGATTGAATGGATGGATGGATGGATGAATGGATGGATGAATGGATTGATGGATAGATAGTCGGATTGGATGGATTGAATGGATGGATGTATGGCTGGCTGGATGAATGGCTTCGTGAATGCGTGAATACGTAGATGGATGGATAGATGGGTGGTTAACGGATAGACGGAGGGATGGAGGATGGATGGAAGATGGACGGTTGGATGGATCGATAGATGGATGGTTGGATGGATAGGTGGACGGATGAATGGATGGATGGAAATAATGACTATTAGGCGGTGATTTTGACCTGTAGATATGATGCTAACGAGTGCAGCGAAGTAAGCTACGAAAGCCTTCTAAATACTCTGATGGGTGAACAAGATATCAGAAAATTCTTTCTGCTGACAGCGAATGACAATGATTAATGCACGTCGCCACGTGATAATGTTTACATAAGCATTCTACTAAGCATTGAAGGAAGATCAGGTTCTTCTTATTTACACTGATTCGTGGATGGATCGCCTGGTTTAGTTTAAGCTGTAATGGATTAAATCTCACACAGAAACGACAGTAGTAGATGTATTGGGTTCTAGAGGTATTAATTAGTACAGTGCTTTTTTCTAGAAAAAAGGTTCAGGAACTGAACAATAGGTTCTGGAACTGAACAATTATAGAAAGGCTAAAATTCCGAGAAAAACGGGATTGGGGGTTGGGACGAGTCTCAATAAACACTGAAAACAGTTCACAACACTGAAATTAAATTAAAATAACTAACTTATTGTTTTTATTGTTAAAAGAGATAAATAATTTTTTAGTAGCTGAAAAAAGGTGCCGGAACGCCGTTTCGGCGCGTTCCGGCTGAAACAAAGCACTGAATTAATATGTATAAGATATACAAATTATACACTCTTAGGGCTTAGGCGACGCTATAGAACACAAGTGGAAAGGACATATTTCGTTAATATGTGGCTTAAGGTATTATTATAATTGTTACCAATATTATCAATTTCATTATATTGATATCATTTATATTATTACTGTTATTATTGCTATTATTGTTATCATTCTTCTTGTTACTATTACACATGCATACACATATATGTACACATAGGTTATTAGGTAGGTTAAGATTAACAGTTCGCGTGCACTGCAGTAGTACATCAAATTACCATATGCGTCGGCAAAACTGTAGAATAGGTTAGCAATTGGACAACATAATGAACATGCTAGATTCTGGGAAAACACGCTCATGCAAACGAAAGAACATCAATAGGAAGATAACGAATTTAGATGTATATGAGAAACAAAAAATAAGGATAGACTAATTAAATCAGAACGAAAAGAATTCTAACAAATTCAGATCAAATATAGAAATGATTAGATTCGAACCGCATGCAAATCATACTGAATCTTTATGTTCGTTTGGTATTATCAAAGAGCAGTGGTCGTTTACCTGTAGGCCTAATAATTGACGGTGTATAGGCCTATAGTTGTTAGTCCTAAATAGACTGGCATTATTCCTTTTCTACTCACAACAGCAGCTCGTTAATTTCTTCTGCCTTCTGGGCAGTTTTTGCTTTATTGCCGCCAAGTTTACGTCTTTCTTATACTAAATGTTTGCGGCACAGCAAATTGTTGCCAAAACGACAGAAGGCGTGTAATATATCATAGGTTAGCCTACGGGTGAAATTATCAGTTCAGAAGAAAAATGACTGGAGTCTGGAAAGACGAACTTACTGCATACCTAAGGTAGGACGATTGGAGGTACATGTACTTCGTTATAGACACGTACTACGTTCGCAGAGGGTCGATGTTTACCGGCGTCTGATCTCTCCCGGTCGAGGTTAACAGGCTTCGACTCCTCCTTCACATCATTATCGACTCCTATAGGTAGATTCCCATGTACAAAATTTAAACGAATTGGCTTCCGGCCGATTTTCTGCAATGTATGTTCAGCTACTTTCGCTCGCAGCATGAGAATTCTCAGATATAACGACTAGGATTTATTTGAATTTTGCATGAAAGCCAGCGAAAACGCTCACGGGAGTATCTCTGACATATTACAATAAGGTTAGAGGCAAATCTACAGCTAATGTACATGGCACGCCGGTTTAAATTAAAGACAACGGAATTTTAAAAAGGAGTGAAAAATCGTCCGAAACACCAAAGGTCGAGAGACTGTTTCCGAGAACAGTCAAAGACGCCAATATAGGCAAAATAAAATGAAATAAATCACAATGCAAGACATTAATTAAGAAACATAAATTGACTACAACAAAAACTGAACTCAACTAAATTAAAATAAACTTAAAACACAGAGTCATTCACGCAAATCAAATAAAGCAAATACTCGATAAGTCTGTGTATTTCAGATTAAGTGTTGCCTGCAATTTCAAATTGGTATGCAAATTACTCGAAAGTGCTTCACGCGTTTGAAATCTTTAATCTGCTCATATTTTGATGAAATTTTGTATAGCTGATTGCGTTACGTTAGCAGGTCTAGGCAATTTATTTGTTTTCAAAATCATACCTATAGTTTAAGCTTATCAAATCTTCAACTCAAAAAAGACAAAACTTAATAAACGTAGCCCTACAAACACTATAGACATTATCAAGCATCTTCAAAATAATATTTAATAAAACAAAAACAAAAGCAACGTAATAATTAATAGTTAATAATTAGTAGAGATCAGCATTGGTGCAGCCAGTTGCTCTGATATTCTTTGCGATACAATAGAAATTTATTGTTACGTTGCAAATTTCCCCCTTGTAATTTTCTATAGGCCCTATCCTATTGTCAAATGTCAACACACAATTTACCCGTAGAGCTATCTCTCCTGCATGCATGATCGCATGGGCGTCCGCAGGCATTTTTTTAGGGGAGCGCAAAATTTGTTGGGGGGAAAAAAATTTTTGGGGTGACGCAGAAAAATTTTACTTAGAAAAAAAAGATGATCAAGGACTTTACATAAATAATTAAGTGTTTCTTCGCATTGAAAATCGTGTTGGGACTGTTGTAATAATCATAATAATCAAAAGATTTTATTTTTTAAAATAATTGCAAATTCCAGGGGGCGCAAATGCGACCCCTTGCGCCCCCCTCCGGACGCCCATGCATGATCGATATTATCCGTGTTAATCCGTTTATATCCAACAATTCCTAATTTAGCCTTACCTCAAATTATATTATATTGCCTACAGTCATAATTTCCTAACTACTCATGTACTATTACTTATGACAATTAGTTGTAATCGGTTACAACCTACCAGTTGCGTTATTTTGTCAACTTGATTTTGAGAATAAACGAAATTCATTGATTGATTGATCTTGTAGATATATATATATATATCTAGGCTATCTTTTTCGTTGATAATTGTAGAGATTTAATCTTACTTTTCATTAAAACTTGTATAGATACAACATCATCATTATTGTAGACATACACGTTGTCATTTTCAGCAAATACTGTTTATAGATTTCTCTCTCTTTTTAAAAATTTTTATGACCTTTTTTGGTGTTTCCTCAAAATTTGGGGGTCCAATGTATGGCATGTCCCCCCACTCTTAAAGGTGGGGGGGGGGTCTTGTCCCCCGCGACCCCCCGGGATCGCCGCCCATGAATATTGTAGAGATTTAATGTTCCTTTTCAAGAAGTATTGTATACGATGTGCGCTCTGTTGTGTATGCTGAATTTTATATCAACGTTTGCAAACTGTGATTAAACTCTCTAAATGAAATCGGAATTCAGTTTCTACTGGCTACACCCATGCGTTAAAAATGTCTATACGTACCATTCCATGTCATGACCAAATGCTTCTAAACTGTTCTTTCACACGAAGAAGTACGAAATTTACTTAGCGCCTTTTTGACAGTGGCGCCACTGTTGTGGCATAACTTACCTCTGACGTAGAATGTCAGTTTCTTCATGCGGAAAACATTCGATGCGACACAAGTGTAGTTGCCTTGGAAACGAGGAAGGAAGTTCATGATGACCAAAGTGGATGATGCATAGCTGGAACGGGATTCGGGACTATCTTCCTGGAAACGGGAACAAACAATTTACCACCGGAAGTTGTACAAACAAGCAGAGCTTAACATCGACCATTATTGCTTTCCTCAGTGACAACTTCTTATTAAGTTTTAATGAGCGACACTGTTGAAAAATGGCTAATCTAGACTATTCTTCTGCGAGTCTTCTTCAAGTTCTCTGCCCTTGGGCAGGTTTGAAGTCTATGGCGCCACTCCTCTCCATGCTGGGTCTTCTCAATAAGTTTAACATATCTATCCCTCATTATCCAGTCCAGTAACATCCCTCTAGGGAGTCTAGGTCTTACTGTCGTTCTCTTTCCCACCAATCTTCCCTCCGTGACAGTTCTCAGTAGGGAATCCATTATCAGTCTTATTACTGAGCGCGTGTTGCACTTCTTCTGTAAGTACAAAACACAAAATTGAGGGAGGAGCGCAGTCCATTAAATTATCCCACCGAAGCAGCAATGGCATGTGGTGTAACTTCCTTTTCCTTAGCGTTGATAAATTACGGCGGAGCAGCCGGGTCTCTCCCCCACCGCTGACCTTCCCACCAACATCCTGCGGTCAGTGTACTAATTGTGCAGTTGAGTCTACTAGAGGGCGCACGTGGAGCAGACATTTCCAAACATCTTTCTTTCCTGGCTGGAATTTGAACATCTGAGTTCTGAGTTAACTGACCAGCTCGCTGACCACTACAATATCATGCACCCCGACGAACAAATACGGATATATAGGAATAAACATAACGTTGTAAGTAAATAAGTAAGTAAGTATTTTCTTTATTACACCATTAGCAAACGCACAATGGGACAGTAGCTAGAAGCATTGAATGTAAAACATAGAAGTAATAAATCGAAATAAAAATGCTAAAATAAGTAAATAAGTAAGCAAGTTGTTTCTTGTCATTTATACAGTAACCTGGTAATCTAACCCTTCCCTGTCAGAGGATCACATCGCGGTATCTAACGATTATGCGAGCGAGGCCGAAGAGAGTATCCGGATTATCGTATTTGGAGGGAGCAAATCATGGAGGACATGCACTGGGTTCCGAAGGATTGCAGAAAAGAGAGCATCATCCGCCTTAGAACACAACTGGTCAAATGTAGAAGTATCAGTTGGCAGATACCCTGTTAAACTATCCTCCGGTAAACAAGCCAAAAATATTGGGATAGAAACTAATACGGTCTAATCTAGATAAACAAGTTAATTCGTTCATTAGCGTAATCGAGTTTACGAGTTAAGGAACGAAATAAACAAACTAGAACGCTGACTCATCAGAACACTATTTAGCGAAAATGGCCGCTAATGTTCATTCTAGAAACGTTTCTAATTACTTCACCCAGGGCGCCACATAAATTTCTGTTTATATTACGCCACCTAGCGACATGTCCATTTTCTCCGTCGACGCCATCTATGTGGATGGAGTTGAACATTCAATATTTATGTCATGCACCGGAAACAGAATGGAGTGATGTAAGAATGATGGATGAACCTGACGAAAGTGACGATTATGACAAAATGGATGACATAACACGGACTATGGCACAGCGTCATGCGAAGATGCTGTAATGGACAAATAATAAATAAATAATGATTATGATGATGATAATGAGAGCTAGCAGTAGTAGAATTAAGGTAGTATTAGTAGTAGGAGCCTAGTGGTAGTGGTGGTGGTTGTGGTAGTAGTATGGTATATGGTATATTCGTTTATTCAAGCATTCTTGTTGACATAACACAGCAAGGTACATGAGGTGGAGTCAGTGGAATAGCTAGATGGATGTGGTCAGCAATGACCATAATGATTAACCGTAGTGGTTGTGAATGTAGTAGTAGCTGTTGTCGTAATAATTGTTGTGTTATTATTTTAAGGGATAGTGATAGTAGTAGTAGTAGTGGTGGTAGTATTAAATGTGGTAGTAGAAGTATTGGTAGTACCATTAGTGGTAAGTAGTAGTAGTAGTAGTAGTAGTAGTAGTAGTAGTAGTAGTAGTAGTAGTAGTAGTAGTAGTAGTAGTAGTAGTAGTAGTAGTAGTAGTAGTAGTAGTAGTAGTAGTAGTAGTAGTAGTAGTAGTAGTAGTAGTAGTAGTAGTAGTAGTAGTAGTAGTAGTAGTAGTAGTAGTAGTAGTAAAAGCAGTTACTGTAGTAGTAGACAACCGATTGGTTGGCCAAGTGATGATAGGGTGATAGAGTCGTTAAATATTTTGTAATGATAATAGTTAACTCGATCGATGTACTGATCGATAAAAGAGCGAAGTGATCGAGAGATCGATTGTCTTACGATGATGTAGAAGTGTTTGTTATTGCGAATGGCCTTCCCGTCTCTGTACCATCGGATCAGAGGCTGTGGCTTCGACGCTCCACGAGCCTCACACATCAGAAGAAATGATTTCGTCTTTACAGGTTTTGGTTCAACGCTGTCCTGCGGATACCACTGCTTACTGTCAAAGCGCATCTTGTAGCCGTCCAGGTTCCACGGGTTATCTGCAAGACAATTCTAACATAATGCTAGCATAATTCTAACATAATGCTCACATAATGCTAACATAATTCTAACATGATGCTAATGTAATTCTAACATAATTCTAACATGATGCTAACATAATTCTAACATGGTGCTAACATAATTCTAACATGATGCTAACGTAATTCTAATATAATGTTAACATAATTCTAACACGATGCTAACATAATTCTAACATGAAGCTAACATAATTCTAACATGATGCTAACATAATTCTAACATAATCTCAACATGGATTTGCTTTGGATTGGTTTAGACTATGTGAATCTATGTTACAGGGCAACTGAATGGTTTGAAGTTTTGAACGATCGCTTTGTAACGCCGAAAGCGCGGGATCGAGCAAGGAGGTATGAACAGTTTAACCGTACCATACGTTCCAACTTCCATGAGTTCAAACTTCTTGTGTCAGGACCGTAAGCAATAGAGAGCATTCCTTACTGTGACGAATACATCGAATGTTACTGCTTTAGACCTGCTGGGGTTACCCGTCTATGTACCAGATAGAAATTCATTCACTCATTCATTCGTGAATTTGTGTATAGCGCCCCTTCAAGGAACTACTCAGAAGCACTCCCGACTCCAGCACGTTAAGACGAAAGAACTAAACACGCGCTGAATCGGTGTTGACACGCCGATGCGCCACCGGTAATTCTTGGTAGAACGTAAATGAGGCTGTCCCGAAACCGATAAGTCAAGCACACAGTCTTCCGTCAGGTGTGGTGGTGCCAGTCCGTGCAGATACGTGTAAACCTGATTGTCCAACTTGGAATCGATCCTCTTGCGTAGTGACAGCCAGTGCAGACTTCGGAGAGCAGATGCAAAATAGCTACGGGGCAGCACGACGCTACGCCTCATCTCGTTAATTTCGCTAGCGTTATGTTAGAATTGTGTTACCATTAACGTGGGGCGTGGTGGCTCAGTGGTAAGTTCGGCGCCTTGTGACCGGAGGGTTGCAGGTTCGAATCCCACTCTAGCCGCTGCGTACGGACCTTGGGCAAGTCCTTCACTCGCAATTGCTCATGGCGCTTCGGCGTGAAAACTCCGGCACAGTATTCAATGCTGTAGTCGGGAGCGCCTCTGAGTAGAGAGTAGTAGTTGACTTGAAGAGGCGCTATAGAAATATCCGGAATAAGTTAGAATTATGGTAGCATTATGTTAGAATTATGTTACCATTATGTTAGAATTATGGTAGCATTATGTTAGAATTATGTTAGAGTATGTTAACTTTATGTTAGCCTTATGTTAGAATTATGTTAACATTGTCTTAGAATCATGTTGGAATTATGTTAGAATTGTGTTAGGATTATGTTAAAATCATGTTAGCATTATGTTAGCATTGATTATGATACGTAGTTGAGACAAATGCTATACATTACTGTGTAACTTCCATCGCGCCGATTTATAATGCAGCAGCTCCTCAGCCTCTGATCTCTCTGATAACTCGGATCTTCAATTGACATCTCTGCACAGCCCCTCCGACACGATGTTGTGCTCGGAAATAAGCTAGTGCCCTACCCTTAGCTTTAGAGAAGCGCTTTAGAAATTTGGAGTCTACGATTACGATTACGATTTAAACACAAGTTATGGGTAGGTGGTTTGTGCTTTACAGACCGTCGCCATAGAAGTTACTGATCACAAGTAAGTATACGAGTTACCTTCGACCATGAGCGAGAACTTGTAGGAGACGATTGGTTGGACGAAGTTATCCAGGTAGCAAGCGTAGATTCCAGTGTCAGCCTCCGAAGCACTTCTCACCTGCAGTCCGTTACCCTGCAGGCAACACGACTCATTCATTTCCCCAGAGCATTTATATAGCGCCACTTCAAGGTATCTATTCAGAGGCGCCTCGAGGCGATATAGAACAGTTTCGATTGTGTGTGAAATATGCATGAAGCGCTTGCGAGGTGGACGCACAGATCTAGTAGGAGGTTATTCCAAGTGCATACAATACGATGCAAAACAGTTGCATTTGAAATATTGCCTTGAAAGGATGTGTGGCCTTGGAGACTGGACATTCTCCATTTTTAGGACAGCTAAACACTGATCACTGACAGACGTTTTGTTCTCAATATCTTTAGCACTATTTAGACTAACTTATGCAGCGCTTTTATGAGACCTAACTAACCTCAACCATAATCGTTAAGTCGGATATTTTAAAAGCGATATACTCAAAATCTAAGATCTTGCACAAGCTTATTCAATAGCGTTACGTCAAGTCATAAGGGTTGTCAAGTGATACCGAAGAAGACCAAAAGCCGGTTTAGAGGATACCAGACAAAGAGAGAGAACGAGAGAGAGTGAGAACGAGAGAGAGAACGATAGAGAGAAAGAGAGAGAAAGAACGAGAGAGAGATGCAGAAAGAGAGAACGAGTGAGAGAGAAAGAGAGAAAGAGAGAGAGAATGAGAGAAAATCAGAGAAAGAGAGAACGTAAGACATAAAGAGAAAAAGAGAAAAGACAGAGAACGAGAGAGAAAGAATGAGATATAACGAGAGAGAGAGAGAGAGAGAGAGAGAGACAGACAGACAGACAGACAGACAGACAGACAGACAGACAGAGACAGAGACAGAGACAGAGACAGAGACAGACAGAGACAGAGACAGAGACAGAGACAGAGACAGACAGAGAGAGATAGAGAGAGAGAGAGAGAGAGAGAGAGAGAGAGAGAGAGAGAGAGAGAGAGAGAAATTAGAGTGAAAGAGAGAGATAAAACGAGAGAGAGAACGAGAGAGAACGAGAGAAACAGACAGACACACAGACAGAGAAAGAGAAGAGAGAGAGAGAGAGAGAGAGAGAGAGAGAGAGAGAGAGAGAGAGAGAGAGAGAGAGAGAGAGAGAGAGAGAGAGAGAGAGAGAGAAAGAGATAGACATAGGAGCCGTTGCGGCGTTAGGTCAAGTTAGCTCTCGCTAACTGACTGACCCAGTATTGATAGCTTCCATCTGGCAGCTGTCGACTCCTGTCCTCTCTCGTCCAGTATACAACTGGTTTCGGATATCCGGTCGCGTTGCACCAGAGAGTGACGTCATTTCCGATCTTCGCTCTCATCGTAGCTGGGCTCGTCTGCGCTTCGATTTTCGACTCTGTTAAAACAACACGAAAATTACATCAAAGTTATCGTCTATTTAGAAACATGTCTGCTACGACGCGGCTAACTCTTGGTAGATATTCTATTAATTACTCCGCTAGGGCTGAAATATTTGTGCTCTATCTGTATCCCCTAGCCAACTCAGCTATGAGTGCACTGACCGTACACTGTCGGTGGGAAGATGGGACGGCGAGAAAGAGAGGACTAGCCAGCCGCCCTCATATGCCAAGGCTAAGAAAATGAAGTCGCTTACACTTCATACCCATGGCTGCCTCAGGGCTAGCTTAGCTGCTCTTCTTCTTATTAGAACATGTGTAGTCTATTCTATGATGACAATAACAATAAGAATTATAACAATAATTATACATACACATATAATACATTGATACATATACAAAAATACATACATACATACATACATACATATATACATACATACATACATATATACATATTACATACACACATTCAATGTCATACATACATACATAATACATTCATACATACATACATACATGTCTACATATATATACATACATACATGCATATATATGCATACATACATACATACATTCATACATATGTATACGTAAGTACATAAGTGTAGGCCATAATACATAGTCTAAATGTGTGTGTTATGAATCGAATCAACCATCTTGTATCTTCGGATGAAGATGTTCACCACTCCGAAGTCATTCCACACCCAGCGCAGCGCCATACAGGTCAACGGAAGTAGATCCCAACCGGAAACCACTCCTTCGACAACTAACCGCATAAGCTTTTCGGCCACTCCCATTAAACCTGAGCCTCAGAAAATTCGCGAAATGCGTTCAGACGCGGAGCCTTAAGATCGATATGGCAATTTGATAAAGTCACCAGCACACAACGGACATCTCTCGGCTAGATGCCATATTAGAGAAATTGCTTTCTGCATCCGATCTGCAACGATGATGGATAGGTTGACAGGCAGCCACACCGGCAGACATATCGGCCGACACATCGGCCGATACATCGGACGACACTGAAAGCTTTTAACCGCTCTCTCTTTCCGATCACAGACCGAAACCACATGATCGATAGATATGATTCACTTTGACAAAGATCGTCTCATACATAAAGGCCTCTACATAATATGCATCGAGTCTTATACATACATGTACATATAATATAATATATATATGTGTGTGTGTGCACAAATATATATGTATGTATATGTGTGACATGGTAGCCGATAGGTTTGATCGCTCGTCAAGGCAGAAGGGTTGTCAAATGATACCCTAAGAAAACCAATAGTTGATTGCGAGGAGACAAGAGTTCTAGAAAATAGAGGAACTGTCAAAATGCTACGTTAAGCTGTACATATCATATATATACATACATACATACATACATACATACATACATACATACATACATACATTCATACATACATACATACATACATACATACATACATACATACATTCATACATACATACATACATACATATATGCATACATACATACATACATACATATATTTGACAATGTATATATATATATATTTGACAATGCATAGATATATTTGACAATATATATTTATATTATATAAATTATATATATATATATATATAAATTATATATATATATATATATATATATGAAACATACTCTGAATGCAAAATGGCTATAATGTAGATACTGGACATTTACGATTGCACAACCATTAGCTTGATTTCATTTAATCAGGTTTTTAGGTTCATTTGATATCGAGCCAGGCATATTAGGCTTTTACTAAAAGCGGCCATTGATTAAACGCCTTGTGCATCATCACAACCGTGCCCTAGATGTAATTAGACTAGACATCTTCAAGCTAAATAATGGCTTTGTATTCTGACCCTGCTTGAACAACTCAAGCCTTATCACTCAACGTGACCCCCATCTACTGATTTTCTAAGTTAAACTCAAAGTTTTATTTAAGTGAAGTTCAAAATTGAGCCTTAGAAGTCGGCCAATTGATCTTATCCAATCTAATCTAATCTAAGAACTTCTATAGCGCCAATGTGATTATGATCAAAGCATCAGTCAATCGTTTTGTAACCAAAATTCAAAAGTAAGTCCAGTTGAAAGCCAAGAAGGCTAAAAGGAAACCCGAGAAGACATGGAAACAGACTACATAACATAACATAACACAAGATACCGTAAGATAACATAAAATAACACGAGATAACATAAGATAACATAATACAAGATAACATAAAATAACAAAAGATAACTTAACACAACATAGTATAACACAACATAACACAAGATAAACATAACATAACACAAGATAAACATAACATAACACAAGATAAACATAACATAACACAAGATAAACATAACATAGCACAAGATAAACATAGCAAAACACAAAATAACACAACATAAAATAACATAATACAAGATAAACATAACAAAACACAAGATAAACATAACATAACACAACATAGAAAAACATAGCACAAGATAACATAACACAAGATAAACATAACATGACACAAGATAAACATAGCAAAACACAAAATAACACAACATAAAATAACATAATACAAGATAAACATAACAAAACACAAGATAAACATAACATAACACAACATAGAAAAACATAGCACAAGATAACATAACACAAGATAAACATAACATGACACAAGATAAACATAGCAAAACACAAAATAACACAACATAAAATAACATAACACAAGATAACATAACATAACACAAGAAAACATAACATAACACAAGATAACATAACACAAGATACCATCATATAACACAAGGTAACCTAGCACAACACGAGAAAACGTAACACAAGATAAGATAGCGCAAGATAACGTAACATAACACAAAATAACACAGGGTAGCATAAGATAACACGAGAAAACATAACACAAGAATGTAAGACTACTCACTATAATTTTCTGATGTTATTTTGTCTACATTCTTTGGACCAATAAAATAAATTGATTGATTGAAGATAACACAAGACAGCATAACGGAACTGAATAATTATAGAACACTTCACGGTATAAATTCTTCTATCCTTCCACTTAAAGGCTCTGATCAGCTTAGGCTTAAGTCTTTTTCCAATATTGATTTAGGGCCATTGCTTTAGTGCTTATAGCATTGCCTAACAGAAGTGCTTGACCAATTTGTGCAGCAATTAAACGCAAACTGATTTAAATGACAGTTATGTTCGGGGCACTAATGACGCAAACGTTCATGGAATGTGGGATTTAAAGGATAACGAGTTTGCTATTTCGTCGATGTTTCTGCGAACTGTTTTTGTCTTCTTGAATCCTATCTGCTCTCGAACAGCCATTCAGCCATGCCTCACGAGATTAACAGATTGCCTGGAACTATTGGCATGAGCAGCCAAACGATGCGTGGATAAAACAATATTCGTCTCGGTGGAGAGAGGGACAGTCGGAGGATGGGGAGAACGGATAAAGGGAGGGCAGAAACAGCGAAAGAGACAGAGGGAAAGAGGGATATAGGTAGAGGAATCGAGATACAGTAGGAAGGAGAACGGGGAGGGATAGATGTAAGAGAGATAAAGAGAGAGAGACAGACAGACAGAGAGGAGAGTGAGGGAGGGTGAGTGAGAGAGAAAGGGGAGAGAGAATGGCATAGAGAAAGAGGGAGATATATGCGGGAGAGAGACAGAGAGAGAGCGAGAGAGAGCGAGAGAGAGGGAGGGAGAAGGGGAGAGAAAGAAAGAGAGGGGAGGGAGAGAGGGAGAGTGAAGGAGAGAGAGAGAGAGAGAGAGAGAGAGAGAGAGAGAGAGAGAGAGAGAGAGAGAGAAGCGGGAGAGGGGAGATACAAAGAGGGATATATTGAGAGAGACAGAGAGGGAGGGAGGGAGAGGGAGGGAGACAGAGAGGGAGAAAGAAAGAGAGAGAGAGAGACAGAGACAGAGAGCAAGGGAGGGAGGGAGGGAGAGACAGAAGAATAAGATACAGGAGAGGAGAGATTCGCTGGGAAGAGAAATTAGAGGGACAGAGAAAGAGGAGAGAGCAGTGAGGAAGATAAACATTCCCATGCAGACAAAAGCCAGACAAACAGACAGACGGACAGACGGACAGACACGGACATAGCGACGGAGAGCGGCAGGGAGTCTGGTAAACCGTTTGCTACGGTTGGCTAACCGGCAGAAGACCAGATGAGGTGAAAGAGTATACGAGGATTGGAGAACGAGATTCAATGGAAGCTGGAGTATGAAGGCCACAGTAGGTGGCGTTGCAGTTCCGAACCAAGGCATACAGATGGAGCACAATAATTGATTGTTCAGAAGGTCATCTGGAGAGATTTCGCGATAGACGAATGAATGGCTTTCAGTCATATGTGACCACACAATCGATTAGACGATGCCAGGAAAAGTAATCGGAAAAACTCAGTAGTCGAAAACAAGTTGATATTAGAAGCTATAGTTTATTCATGACGCAGTACAGTCACATGTATCCAGTGGCATTTCTGGATAGCTCGTTATAGCGTTGCACATTGTCTTATTATTATTATTATTATTATTATTATTATTATTATTATTATTATTATTATTATTATTATTATTATTATTATTATTATTATTATTATTATTATTATTATTATTATTATTATTATTATTATTATTATTATTATTATTATTGTTATTGTTATTGTTGTTGTTGTTGTTGTTGTTGTTGTTGTTGTCGTTGTTGTTGTTGTTATTATTATTATTTTTATCATTATTATTGCCCCGGGGTAAACAGTATCCTCAGGGACTTCAGCATTATTTAGAGCAGAGAATTGTCTGGAATGTGCCGTATTCGTCTAGGTCTAAGTTGGTGAAGGTATTGTTATTACCATCATCATCATTATAATTATTTTAATTATTTTGTTATATATGGAGATCTATAAAGCGCAAGTTATGTAACTAAGTACACTACAAATTGGTTTCAAAGTACACACAGTTCAATTGTAAGCCAATAACTCTCAGCTCAGTTGAAAAGTCACCCTCAGGCGGGTTCTCGCACACACGTTGAGTCAGTCACAACTTACACTGTAGATAACGTGTCTGTGCATGAGTGTAGTGTTCAGAGGTAATGGGAAAAGGCGCTATAAAAAGAGTAGTGAACGATAGGTGGCGTCAGAGGGGTTAAGAGAACTAATAGATGATTGAACATTACAGATGAGCTTCTAGGTCTTTTACCCCTTTTTTGTAAGGGCTTCAAAGTTCAAGTCCATCTACTCGATCGTGCTGTCGAGTTTCGCGGCGCTATATAAATCTTTGAATACAACAACGACTACAGTTACCTGTGACGTTCAGTATCATGTACTTGTGTCGTGTACTGGATCCGGATAGGTTGCACCTGTAGATGCCAGCGTCCTTCTTCTTCGACCGTCGGATGATGAGCACAGACAGGGCGCTGTTGTGAGGTCGGTAGACCCGGAAGCGGCTGTCCTCGACGACGACCTTCTTGCCAGTGGCAATGGGAGTGGCAATCACCTCTGACTCACCGCTCGACTTTGATGAAGACGATGACGACGACGTTGTAGTCTCCTTGAACCAGTCGATCTGCCAACATCAATGCGTAATGTAAAAATACAATGTAATGTAAAAAATACAATGCAATTTAAAAATTACTAAAATACAGTGAAATGCAAAAATACCGTTTGATGTAAAAATACAATGTAATGAAAAACATGCGATGTAATGCAAAAAGACAATGCAATGTAAAAAGTACAATGCAATGTGATTTAGTCATCATCATCGTCATCATCATCATCGTCGTCGTCGTCGTCATCATCATCATCATCATCCTTATCGTCGTCGTCATCAGCATACGTGTAGATCATTAGGCCTTTAGGGCAACTTCCAGCTGAATGCTTCAAGGTGAAAGATCTAATCTCCTGTCTGTCTGTCTGTCTGTCTTCATACTTATCTGTCTGGCAGACAGATAGCCAGACAAAGAGACAGATATTTCTACCTGTCTATTCGTCTGTCGTTTTGTTTTTAATTTATGCAGCGCCTTTGGCTACTGTTGTCGGATGTAATGTAGAAGTGATGCCTGTCAAAGTTTTACGACTTCAGGAAGAATGACCTTAAAAGGTCACTGAGGGCAATCGATTGGAACGGAATTCATCTGCATTTCATTTGAATACAATTTATCTCAAGAGAAGACGATGACAATTGGACATACAAACATACAAACACACATGCACATACACACAAACAGACATACTTAAACATGCACACAAACACTGCCAAACATTTATGCATTCTCTCAGCGTTGAGACAAAGAAAACTCACAAGCATTGCATATAAGAAGAGCGGTCTCTCAAGCTAGCCTGAGAGGCAGCCATGGGTGTCAAGTGATAGCGACTTCATTTTCTTAGCCTCGGCATATGAGGGCAGTTGGCCAGTCAGTCCACTACCTCGCCGCCTGATTTTGCCACCGACAGTGTACAGTGATTGTACTCATTAGCTGAGTTGGTTAGGGGATGCAGTAGGAACAGTAACCTCAACACTAATTTCTACCCTGGTGGGGATTTGAGCCCCAACCTCTCGGTATACAGTCCAGTGTGCTAACCACTGGACTGTCACGCACCACTGTATCACATATGAACGGCTTGTCAATCAGTCAGTTTTATAACATAGGACAAAAGAACAGAGATAAATATTCGAATGGAACCGAAAAGAAACTGAAAAGTAATAATAATAATAATAATAATAATAATAATAATAATAATAATAATAATAATAATAATAATAATAATAATAATCACAAGTTATTACAGGAGTCGAATTTAACTGTATACGGCAGCCTTGCAAGGCGCCCATCACGTCCTACATCTCATTTTCACAAACGCGCCATCTCGCGAATTGATAGGCTGAGTGGACCTTGAGAGGGTTACGGGAGGCGATCCCGCTACCTACTGCACTTCACGCCAGTGACATCCCATATATATATATATATATATATATATATATATATATATATATATATATATATATATATATATATATATATATATATATATATATATATATATATATATATATATATATATATATATATATATATATATATATATATATATATATATATATATATATATATATATGCAATTATGCATGTGTATAGGTGAATATGTTCATATATATGTACATGTATGTATACATGTAATTATAGCCTATATATAATGTCTATGTATATATATATGTATAATGTGTGTGCATGTAAAGAGAAGGGGTCTGGGCATATTATATACACATAGATGTGTATGTATGCCTTTGTCAGGTACGGAAGGAGAGCGAAAGATGGTGAGACAGATCTGATGGGGTATGGATGAAATGAATGGAATTGCCACCAGTCGCCTGTCTTGAGGCGGGGTTACCACCCTCTGCCCTGTACGTCTCCGACCCTGTAATGATGACGGCGCCTGCATGCTGGGCAGGGGGCCCAGAGACCTGGCGTCAGTCGATGTAATTACCAGAAGGAAATTGGACAACGGGCTGAGGAGAATTCGCCACTTTATTCCATCTCCCTATAAGATTTGGAACTCCCTTTTCCCCTATCCCATGTCCGTTTCCTTCCCTGTACTTGCCTCCTATATTATGTTTCAGTGTCAGCGCTAGTGTCTGTCTGCATGTCTGTGTGTGTCTGTCGGTGTCTTTGTGTCTGTCTGTCTGTCTGTCTGTCTGTCTGTCTGTCTGTCTGTCTGTCTGTCTGAAACTTACGCCCTGCGGCACCCCACGTAGAGTATGTAATCACCGGCGAGCGTAGCATAAGAACTCCCGGCGGTTAGCGTTTGGTGTCACGCGAATTTCTACCCGTGATATTTTATCCTCACTGAGTAGGAAGCGGCGCGATTAGCGGAGATTTCCAGCGCTCGACTTCGAAGGAACTGACCGGAGAAATTGATATTACATGTATTCGGTATTGACGACTGAGAGAATAAAGTATTTCTCAGCTGTGGGTGGGTGGGGGTGAACCGAGATGCTGGGAGGCGGACACCAGTAGCAACAGCAGCAGCAGCTGAAGTCAGAAGGCCTGCGGGTTATCTGAGGATCACATGTCAGATGAAATGGGTTCAGAGGGATGGATTGAGGCTAATGCCTCTCAACGTTCTTCCATTCATTCAGAACTACTAGCGTCTAAACGACGCAGGCTTTGTATATGTATATACACGCCTATATGTATAGATATATATACATGTATAGATATATATATACATGTATGCATGTATACATATACATATACACAGTTGTATGTATACGTTCATGCAGGAAGCATATATAGATGCATTCGTGCAGGCAGGCAGACAGTTAGACAGACAGACAGCCACACAGACAATGATATTCATATAGACAGAGAGACAGAAAGACAAATGCATTCATTTAAGCAGACAGACAGACAGACAAGCCGACAGACAGACAGACAGACAGCCAGACAGACAGATGGTATTCATATAGACAGATTGACTGCCAGACACATGCAACCAAGGCATTAATGCAGACAGACATGCTATAGACATAAGTTTATTCGTGCAGACAGACAGACAAACAGACAGACAGACAGACAAACAGACACACAGACAGACAGACAAACAGATAGACAGACAGACAGACATAGGCAAACAGATAGACAGACAAACAGATAGACAGACAGATAGGCACAGACAAGCAGATAGACAGACAGACAGATAGACAGACAGACAGACAGACAGACAGACAGACTGTATTCATGAGGATATTCAACGCTAAATGCAGGTAGGTATAGACAGCATAACGATCAACGTAAACGAATTGGAGTGCTGCGTCAAGTCTGTTGTACATCTGCCTCATTTGCACCGGACAGAGTTGCCGTAAATATTATGGACTTCTGTTTGAGAAGCATTGGCCGCGAAACACAATATCCCGCTGCTTACAAACATTTCCCGGTCTGTTTTCAAGCGTATTGTATGTCGTTGTATTGTATGACATTTCGTCTCATGCATAACACCAGGCATCAGTGGGTCAGCACAGTTACCTGACTGAAGCCTAGAATCGGCCGAAACCGGTTCTAATGCTACCGTATGTACAATCGAAGGGAGGTCAGAGGTCACTGTGATTCGTCATGATGACGACAAAAGCGTCTCTCCAAAGCCCTCATTAGACTTAATTAAGGCACGCAACTGGTTTGATGAAGACAGACAGGGTTGGGCTGGCATAACGAGTGACGCTCATGTCTCAGTTTCATAAGAGCAGTCCCACGATACACGCAAAATCACATATGTATGGACGTATGCATGCATCCTTTTGTGTATGTTTGCATGTATGTATGCGTGTAAGTATGTATGTATGTATGTATGTATGTACGCATGCCTCCTTGTGTGTATGTTTGCATGCATGTATGTAAGGATGTTCATATATGTATGTATGCATGTGCGTAAGTATGTATGTAAAAAGATACGTGGAAGAGGCAATGAGTGAAGAGCAGGCAGGTTTTAGGAGGAGAAGAGGCACAATGGACCAGATATTTGTAATCAAGCAACTCTCGGAAAAACATATAGAGCGGAATAAAACACTGTACAATAATTTCATAGACTACAAACAGGCATTTGACAGTGTGTGGCAAGAGGGACTGTGGAGATCAGTGAGACACTGTGGAATACCGGAAGAGCTCGTACTGTTAATAGAAGACCTGTACAGCAAGTCTGCAAGTGCAGTGCGAGTAGACGGTGAATTGACACAATGGTTTAAAATCAAGGTAGGAGTGAGACAAGGATGCGGAATGTCATCAGATTTATTTAACCTGCTACTGGAAATGGTGATGAGACTTGCAAAGGGACGAGAGGAAGTAGGCATAAACATCAACGGACGAATAACAGACAATCTACGATTTGCTGATGATGTCGATTTAATAGCCAACACAAGCAAGAATCTACAGGAGCTTACAGATCAAGTAGACAGCAACAGCAAGAGATTGGGACTTAGAATAAACGTAGAAAAAAAGAAAAACCATGACAATTGGAAAACAGCACGAGGAGATAAATATAAAGATAGGAGACACAACATTAGAACAAGTCACGAAATTCGTATACCTAGGAGGAGTGATAACGGAAGATGGCAACTGCACAGAAGACATCAAAAGAAGATGTGGATTGGCCTGCGCGGCATTCGGAGGATTGAACAAAATGTGGAAGACAAAAAACATCTCCATCGGAACCAAGATGAGACTATACCATGCCTTGGTGGAACCAGTGTTGCTATATGGATCAGAATGTTGGTGCTTGAAGAGAGAAGATGAAAGAAGACTATTGGTAACAGAGGTGAGTTGGCTGAGGAGAATTAGGGGCAGAAGTAGAAGGGAAAGAATCAGAAATACAACAAGAAGAAAGGAGTTGGGCGCAGAGGTAACGGTAGTAGAAAAGATACAAAAAAGAAGACTCAAGTGGTTTGGCCACGTAGAAAGGATGGATAACAGCAGATTACCAGTCGCAGCCGTATACATGGGCGGATCGAGGGAGAGAGAAGTAGAGGGAGACCACGAAAAACGTGGATGGACAATGTCAGGGAAGACCTGAAGAGCAAAGGCACGGACTTAACCATGGTGCGCGAAACTGTCAGAGACAGAACACTATGGAGAAACTTCATAAGAGCCTCATAGTCGGGAAACTGATGGAAGAGAAGAAAGAAGAAGAGAAGAAGTATGTATGTACGTGTGTATGCATTATGTATGTATGCATGCATGTTTGGCTGTTTATACACTGTGCATACATTGCCTTTTAAGAAGCTGAAAAATATACACATGTGTATATGTAATGTCATGTAGAACTTCTATGGCGCCTCTATTCTAATAACGAAGTCATCAATCGATCTAAAAGAGACCATCATTCCGTGATCGCAGTTCCCAAGGACAGAATCAATGGCCAATTGGCCATGGATCAAATAGATGAATGACAACGGAAGATGGGATGCATAGACAAGCAGAGGAAGAAACAAATAGCACACACACAGACACACACACAGACACACACAAACACACACACAAACACGCGTACAAATGAACGTACATCTAGATGCACGCATGTACATGTATGTATGCACACGACTTACATATACAAGTGTCCCGTTTACAGCCTGCTAATGGACGACACAGCATTTTAATTAATTAATTAATTAATTAACTAACTAAATAATTAATTAATTATGGACGTATTAAAAGGATCGAACTTTCAAGTGACGACTTTCAGAAACTGCCTTGAGAATTGAGATTGGTCGGTAAGTCCATTCTGTGTCTGAAGTCTTGGACGATGTCGTTTGAGAGCTGAAAAAACTTTGATCACTTAGACCATTTTCACAGAGATAATCTCCACAGTCATCTGCTAGCTGAAGCTGGCAACTTGCGTGACGAGGCAAGGAGAAGATTGATGTATACTTCCTTCATAATATTCTGTCTGGCTGGTTGTATGTCTATCTGTCTGGTTGCATGTAAGGTTGTATATGTCTGTCTGTCTTTCGTCTATATACATACACAGTACACACATATATGCATACGTAATTACACTTACATTTGCTCACATACATACATACATGCCTACATACATACAGCATACATACATACACACGTACATACATACACATACATACATGCGTAAATGCATGCAGTCTAGTGCGGTCGCCTATCTGTCGATCTGCGTGTCTGTATACCGTCTGCCTGTCTGTCTGTCTGTCTGTCTGTCTGTCTGTCTGTCTGTCTGTCTGTCTGTCTGTCTGTCTGTCTGTCTGTCTGTCTGTCTGTCTGTCTGTCTGTCTGTCTGTCTGTCTGGTTGATGGCATCATGGCCGTTGTCGAAAGTCTGCTCGGTCATCGGTCTGACTTCCTGTGCCTCTTTCTGTCTGTGTGTTTGTCCTGCTGTTGCCTGTCTGATTATTTCTGGCAATATCTCAGACGGCCAAGTGGGAGACCTCTCAGACCTCTGTATAGGAAGACCGCCTGGAGTCATGTCCGGGTCTCGCTGAGGTAATTAGAGACACCACTTCGGCCGTGGATCAATTATCAGACATTTTGTGTTGCATAAGTCGCAAAAGAAACGCCCGAATATCTTGCTTCGCCAACCACGTCCAAGACCTAATCACACGAACAGGTGTCTGTCTCATTAATTACCCGTAATCATTGACCACGTCAATTAGACGTAGTCTGCGGGGATCCAGACCTCTGACTTCGTCCGCCAATCGTAATCGTAATCGTAAACTACAAATTTCTAAAGCGCCACTATAAAGCTAAGCGCAGGGCACCAGCTTATTCACGAGCGCTGCGTCATGACAGAGGGGTTGTCCATAGATGTCCAGTGTAGATCCGAGTTCGATTGTCTGAGAGACCAGAGAGATGAGGCTGAGGAGCTGCTGAGGCGGGTTTCGTTGAGGATGAGAAAGCTTGGAAGGCGGAGGAGTGGATGGATTCTGGTAGGAATTCTTGAAGAGGTGGGACTTTAATTTGGAGTGGATAGCCTGTGGGGTGATAAGTAGAGGAGTCTGAGGCAGCAGAGAATGGTGGTTGAGCGGCGATGTTGGTGGGAACTGAGAATTTACGCCACAATTTTAACTTCAGAATTAAGTACATAATCTATCTTATAGGTTAGGTTATATTGCATCAAATTAGATGATGTCTAGTGGCAGCAGACATTATAGCTTTAAGTGTTTACCAACATATTTTGGCTGCCTGCAGGATCGCTGACGTCAACCTAACCCTCAGGAGCGGATGTTATAATCTGCCGCCCGTAGGTCAAGCTTTTTGCTGGCTCTATGATTTATGTTCGAAAGCTTTAACTTTAACTAATATCATTGTAATTATATGTATTAATTCTCGTCTCGCTCACAGTTTTTAATTAAATTTAATGTTCAGGTTTTAATTTGTTAATTTTTAAGTTCTAGCACCTTCTGGGATTGCTGCCCCTAGGCCAGGATCTCGTTTGTCCCTATAGTTAACTCGACACTGCTTACCCTTCCTCAACGGTGTCGTGGCTCAGGTAAGAACGTGCAGACGTGTATATAATTTATGGCGATATGGATCGTGTAATGTGGCATGCGAACCAGACATAGTATATCATTAGCGCAGAAAGTGCCACATAAGCCCGTGAAAACATCCGGTTTGGTCTGGAGGCATTCACGTTAGAGCTCAAGGCCTATCTTTTTAAAGTATTATGTAACTGTCATTGACTTTTTGAACAGCGCCCTTTCCTTCGGCCTCGGCTGTGCTACGGAGCTATATAGAAGAAGAAAAGCAGTCCCTTAGGCTAGCCCCGAGGAAGCCATTGGTATAAAGTGTTAGAGACTTCATTTTCTTAGCTTCGGCATATGAGGACGGGTGGCCGGTCCTCTCCCTCGCCGTCTCATCTTCCCACCGACGGTACATACGGTCAGTGTACCCGTTATAGCTGACGTGGCTAGTAGTCCAGTCAATTAGCGTTAAAAATCTCGTTATTGTGCATTTTGATGCTACAAGCAAACAAATTGCATTTTTGTGCTCAGAATGAAATTCTGAACAAAACCTGATATAGTGCCAATTGAAAAAAAGAAAACAAATTTGAGTTTTTTTCCACTTGTAACCTTATTGGGTCTGTCTCAACCAAGTAGCAAAGGTTGGTGTAAAACTTGCTCATTTAAAGATGGAAGCATGAAATTTGGTACATGGTATCAACATATGATGAGGTCAAATGTTAGCTATAGGGCCATTGCAGATTTGCCCCGTGGCCTCAATGGCAGCCATTTTCCAAAACGGCCGACGCAAAAGAGAGATTTTTCAATATCTCAGCTTTTAGTTCACTTAGAATCGTGATCTTGGTGTCTATACATATATATTTAGTGACAAGGATTCCAATAGAACTAATTGCAGTTACTTATCCCGTGGCCTTAATGGCAGCCATTTTCCAAAATGGCCGACGCAAAACAGAGATTTTTCAATATCTCAGCCTCTAGTTCACATAAGAATCGTGATCTTGGTGTCTAAACATATATATTTAGTGACAAGGATTCCAATAGAACTAATTGCAGTTACTTATCCCGTGGCCTTAATGGCAGCCATTTTCCAAAATGGCCGACGCAAAAGAGAGATTTTTCAATATCTCAGCTTCTAGTTCACCTAGAATCGTGATCTTGGTGTCTAAACATAGGCCTACATATTTAGTAACAAGGATTCCAATAAAACTAATTGCAGTTACTTATCTACATGAGATCTGTATCTCCTATGATCGTGTTCTGGGTATTATTGTGCGTATAGCTTCTACAAGCATAATTTTTCTGTCACAGAAATTAATGTAAACATTGAAAGTGCAACATAACATAGCAAATCATTTACAAAGCATAAAAGTCAAATTTTCAATATAATTGATTTTGAAGCCTGCAGTCAACTGCTAAAACAATTTCTAACATCATTTTTACATTAACAAAACAATTACTTTTTTTATTAATTTAACAGAAAAAAGGATTTATATGCGTGTTTACAATCCCAAAGTATTACAAAAATACTCGCCGCTTGCTCGTTGTGAACATAGCTTGTCAAAATAAGCCCAAACTAGCGCACATTTTAAAAAGTGCTTTTTCAAATATTAAAAAAAACATTCAACTGGCACTATATGAGATTATCTTCTATTTTAGTCCCTCTACAACTTCAATAAAAAATTGTGTTTGTAGCACCTAAATGCACATTAATAAGAAATATCAACGTTAAGTGATCGTTATTGTCGATGGCTGCAGTGGTGAAGAGATTCAGAGGGCAAACAGTTTTCTCGATCTCAAAGTGATGACAGATAGTAGCACCGAGACTTGGGGAAATACTCAGAACACGATCATAGGAGATACAAATCTCATGTAGATAAGTAACTGCAATCACTGGCGTAAACTTGTCCAAAATATTGGAGGGGCAAGGGTTCTGGACCAGAGGGGCAAAAATAACTTTTTTCAAAATTAAAAGTTGTTTTTGTTGTGTTTTCCGGTTTTGGGGTTTTAATAGTTTTTGTTGTTTTTAAGATTTTCGGATTTCGGATCATAAAAATCATGAAAAATGGCATGAACAAGAGCTCCAACTCAGTTTCATTCAGTTGCGATTTCCGAAAATTAAAAATCATTAAATCAATGTTATTAAGATAACGTCTAAAAAATAAAAAAATAAGAAATTTATTTTTAAAACAAAACAAAAACAAATTTTGTGGATTTCTTTTCCTTGTTTTTGTTAAAAACCAAAATCCAAAAAAACTTTTTCCACATCTGGTCTGGACAGTCAGCAAAGGCTTCCGGTGTTACGTCAATGCGTATGAAATGGGGCGATTTGTTTACATGCAAATTTGTTTCATATTGAAAATATTGAAGATAAAAATAAATCTTTGTTTCCATTATCAATTTCTGATAGTATTTCAGTTCTGTGTCGCTGTTTTTCTGTTTCTGGAGAAATTTGTCTATATTGAAACATAATATTTTAATTTTTTAAGAAATTCTCCTCTCGATTTTGGGGGGCATTGCCCCGGCTCCTCAATTATTGGTGGGGCACGTGCCCCGGCTGACCCCCCAGAGTCTACGCCTATGACTGCAATTAGTTCTATTGGAATCCTTGTCACTAAATATATATGTTTAGACACCAAGATCACGATTGTTAGTGAACTAGAGGCTGAGATATTGAAAAATCTCTGTTTTGCGTCGGCCATTTTGGAAAATGGCTGCCATGAAGGCCACGGGATAAGTAACTGCAATTAGTTCTATTGGAATCATTGTCACTAAATATATATGTATAGACACCAAGATCACGATTCTAAGTGAACTAAAAGCTGAGATATTGAAAGGTCTCTGTTTTGCGTCGGCCATTTTGGAAAATGGTTGCCATTGAGGCCACGGGGCAAATCTGCAATGGCCCTATAGCTAACATATGACCTCATCATATGTTGATACCATGTACCAAATTTCATGCTTCCATCTTTAAATGAGCAAGTTTTACACCAACCTTTGCTACTTGGTTGAGACTGACCCAATAAGGTTACAAGTGGAAAAAAACTCAATTTTTTTTCTTTTTTTCAATTGGCACTATATCAGGTTTTGTTCAGAATTTCATTCTGAGCACAAAAATGCAATTTGTTTGCTTGTAGCACCAAAATGCACAATGTTACGCTAAGAACTCTGACTATAGGGAAAGCAGGTGAAGCAGAAATCTCGAACGAAATTTCTGCCTTTGCAGGGATTTGAACCCCCGACCTCTCGATTGACAGTACAGCGCGCTAACCACAGCATTGTTTCGCACGCTGCTACGGAGCTATTATACTCGTTATTAATTTCTTGGCGTAAATATCTGCCTTCAGGTGGCGTTATAGATAGCTTAATATGTCGGCGATAATACAATATTGATGTTTGTGTATCATGATAAGTGGGCTACAACAGTAATTAGATTAACTTAGATAAGATAAGATAAGATTAGATTAGAGTGCAGGGTAAGACTTTGATCAGAAGTACTGTAGCAAACTTCGTTTGAATTATGTTAGGTTTTGGCGATCAACTTCATTTTGAATATTTGACACCGAGAAATTCATCATAGTTACTTCAATCAGAAGGGAATTTATCACTTACATAATTATGCTCTACGATTCTTCCCTCCGGCGGGTAGCCACTCGCTAATACGGTGATGATACTCAGGTATGATGTTTTAAGCTGAGGAATTCTACTTAGTTAAGATAGTGTTTGTGGCATTTGAGATGCTTTGCGCTTGGATGTCGTCCAACCGCCTCGAGCTAATTCTCGAAAAAAACTCATCTGGCTTGATAAACGTCGGCAGGTCCAAGAGATAAACACTTTCCAAAAACATGCAGCTTCGCATTCGTAAAAGATAACTCAGTTTTAACCACAGAAAAAATTGTCTGATTCAGTGTAGTCATCATGCGAAATTTTTTCATCTTTTGAAAGAATTCATTCAGTTTTAGCTCTGTTATAAAGAGACCATTCATTTTTAGGTAGGCCTATGTTCTAGAGAGATCATTCATTTTTAGCTATGTTCTAGAGAGATCATTCATTTTTAGCTATGTTCGAAAGAGATCATTCATTTTTAGCTATGCTCGAAAGAGATAATTCATTTTCAGCTATATTTTTGAAAGAGATAATTCATTTTTAGTTATTTCCGAAAGAGATAATTCATTTTTAGCTATGTTGTAAAGAGATAATTCATTTTCAGATATATGTTATAAAGAGACTACTCGTTTATCAGAGATCTTTCGAAAGGAATCAGTTCTATTCAGACTAACATTTCCATTTCTCAACTGTTGGAAGATGGCGTCGAAGCTGCAGTGAAGAACGGCCGTGTCTCCAACGGCAACGGTTGTTGTGCCCCAGATGAAGTCGACGGAGTTGGTCAACGGGTTCGTGTCCAACTCCTTCTTGTCCACTACAAAGTGTTCACAAGCGATTAGATAACATCGTCAATCAGCCGGTAAACTGATAAGCAGAAGTACACTGGCGAAGGTTAAGCTCAGTGAACATAAACACTTGAAACGTATACGTTAAGTTGCACACGTTGAGGTCTGTACAGTTATGGACAGCAATGCCTTAGAACTTCGTGAGTTTCACAAAAGGGGCTCCGTAATGTTCAGATATACACATACATAAATACAACACCTGTACACGCATATGCATATACCTATCTGCATATTTACATATACATATAAATGCATACATGCATACATATAAAAAATGCATAAACACACACACATATACAATTATACATGTATACACCAATCAATCAATCAAATCTTTTATTGCTCCCATAATGCAGTTAACAATGGCAATACAGAATAAATCACAAATAGTTATATAATGATAATAAGCCAGCTCATATTGTAAACATGTAAACTGTTAAGGGAGGCAAACGGATATCCAGAAGGGACAAAAGTCCCGCCAAAAACACGCATACACATACATGCATACATACGTACATACACGCATATATACATACATAGACACACATTCACACATACATAAACACACACATACATACATGCATACATACACACATACTGTAACATAAATACATACATGCATACATACATGCATACATATATTTTTACATACATACATACGTACATAGATACATACATACATACATACATACATACATACATACATACATACATACATACATACAATCATACATACATACTTATATACATATTGCCTATAGTCTAGTTCAGTCTGCCCTAATGTAATTCTGGTAATAGATACCAAGAACCCAATCGGATATTATCTTACACAACTATCGTAATTTTTATAGCGCCGTCATTTATAATAATACTCCAACTGTAGCTGGACAGATGGCATGGTGTGCAACATGTTCCGAGTTTCAACAAAATTAACAGCAACTGGGAAATAATACTAACAATTAAAAATTAATCAACAGAATGATGTAGACGATAATTTGATAGTTTGTGGCGACTATAAAGTAATTGGATATTTTGGAGTGGCGATAAAATTACGACTTTGTTGAAAATAATCGCTGGACTCTCAATGACCAGAATTACTGGTGTTATCGCCGTCCCCCTAGCGGCCACTGATAGTTTACTCTTGGGCAGCCAATAAATACTGGCGATAGTTGATCGCTTTTAATCAGATACGCGTGGAACTCGTTTCCATTTCATTATCACTTGATATTCTTATGGATTCGTTTCAGTTTCGACCGTCGAAACGGACAATTGGTCGTCTGTCCAGTTGATGGATGGACCAGGAGGATGGATATGCTCGGATTTTAATGACAGATTTGAATTTGAACCCTGTATAATGACTTCTGACTTGAAGTGATGTAACGTAAATGTCCGATATTTCTAAGGTTTGCGTGTATTAAATAAGTGTCGGATAATAAAACTGCAAATCGGAAATGGCGAGACACAATGGTATGCTGCGACAAGATATTCTTGGAGAATTCTTTGGGAATGAGTATTCCCTAGCAATGAGGATTACTTGACAGTTAGGATTATCTGACAAACAGGATATCCTGACAATTAGGATTATCTGACTATGAGGATTCCCTGAATAGGAGGATTTCTTTATACTGAGTATCACCTGACAATGAGAATTCCCTGAATATGAACATTATCTGACGCTGAGGATTCCCTGACAATGAGGATTCCCTGACAGTTAGGATTACTTGACAATGAGGATTACCCGACAATGAGGATTCTCTGACAACGAGGATTCCATGAGAATGAGGATTCTCCGATAATATATTTGAACAATTATTACATGATAATTAAGACTTGTGTCACAATACATCTAATGACGAGTTAAGATACAGCAAGGTCAGGTAAGTTCCACCTAATCTGAATCGTTAGGGTAGAAGATAGGGGTAAGAGGGTAGGGCGGGGTACGGTAAAGGATATGATAAAGAAAGATGAGGTAAGTTAAGCTAAGGTAACCAGGTCAGGTAGGGTAAGGTAACTTTGGGTTGTCGTGGTAGTAAATTATGGAATGCCTTTATTACAGACCCAACATCCATGAGTGTTGGATGAATGAACCATAATCCTAGCGAAGAGAAGCTTTCACCAATGGGCGTTAATATCATAAATGTTAAAAGGAGAAATGCCGAAAACCAAGCAATTCGCACTAACTATCATTTACGAATCAACCCAGACGAGAACTCATTTGCTATTCATGAATTCATGAACGCTCAAAGACGATTAGTTTTAATATCAACAAATTGCTTTAATCTAGTTATCGACGCCAGTGTACTTCGCTCCATATTCCTCTGGTGTGCTGTAGACATTTATAACTTACTTACTTACTGAGTACGAGTCATAATTGTCGTCCGATCTTCGGCCTAGTGCTTGAACAAAGAGAGTCGTTTCAAAAGGCGGGGCCCTCAGTGGGGACGAAACAATTACAGTTGCCGCTTCTCTATTCGTGAATAATTTAATGAAAGGCTTTTGCGACTTCCGCCTCAGAGTCCATTAATGCTTCGAATTAGAGTGAGAGCGGTCACGGCTCCCTTGTTGGATATAAGCTTAAGTGGACGAGAGCCGCTTCTTCCCTCTGGGACTACCTGAATGAACCCTCCTCCTCCTCTTTCTCCTCCCTCCTCCTCCTCCTCCTCCTCCTCTTCACCCTCCTCCTCATCATCTTCATCATCATCATCATCCTCCTCCTCCACCTCCTACTTCTCCTAGTCATCTTCCTCCTCTAACTCCTCCTACTCTTCCAACTCCCCTACTCCTCCTCCTCTTCCTCCTCCTCCTCCTCCTCCTCTTCCTCTGCCTCCTCTCTTGTTACTATTCCTACTCCTCTTCCTCTTTTTCCTCCTGCTCCTCTCTTCCTCCTCTTCCTCCTCCTTATCATCCTGTTGCTATGATTTTCACTCCTCCCCGTCCTCTTCCTCCTCCTGCTCCTATTCTTCCTCCTCTTCCTCCTCTTCCTACTCCTCCTCTTCCTACACCTCCTCCCTACGTCATTGTGTTCCTCCTTCCGCCCAATCCACTTTTCATTCTGTTTCTCCTCTCCTTTCCTCTCCTTTCCATTCCTCTATAGTCCTCTCGTCATGCTCTCCTCTCGTACTGCTCTCTTACCTACATACTTCCATTCCCGTTCGATCAACTATTTTTCTCTATCCTTGTATTCCATCCTCTTTATCTTTCACCCCATCAAATACAATGCCATACCATGTTCAATTAAATTCCTCCGATTCCTCATAATCCTCCTACAATCCAGCAGTTCTTCCAGTGATCCTATAATCTTCGTCCTGTTAACAACCCACCTGCCTTCCTCGTTTTTACCTACTCCTTCTCCAGTTCTGGCCGCTGCAGGATAAGCCAAAAGACTCTAAATCTTCATATTCATTCCCATTCACAGCTTCGTTCTACCTTCCCTCTTCTACTACCCCAACTACTCCTACTCCCCCTTGTCCTCAGAACTCTTTCGCTACTTCTCGCTTCATTTGTCTTATGCTTCCTTCTTCTCCTCATCCTCATTATCTTCCTTTCCTTCGCTTCCTCTTTCTTTCCCTGTTCCTCCTGCCATGCTCCTCCAGCTTTGCCGCCCCGTTTGCTTTCTTCCTCCTCTTCCTCTTCCTTCCATCCTCTTCCATTTATATTTTTCTCTTTCTGTTCTCCTGCGAGATTGCTCCACCTTCTTTTATTCTTCCTCCAATGTTTGATCTTCATCCTATTACATTTCCTTCCATCCTCACTCTCATCCTCTCTTCCTCCTCCGTTTTTCCCATCTTCCCGTTCCCTCCCCAGCGCCCTTTATTTCCCAACCTACGTGACCTCTCTTCCCCACCCGTGACCTCTGTTTCCTGCGCGGTCTCCCATGCGACCAATTCCGATGCATTGGTATTCGCTGCCGTTTGTCCCTCAGTCATCAAAGACGCCATCAACAACAAGATTCTCGCTCTTCATCGGATCCAACGATCATCCATCGGAGTCCCAGTAGTTCATCCGTCGATCAATAGGTGGCTCCACTGTCAATAACTCTCTCTGTACACAGAGTTAATGTATCATCAATGATGCATAAGCTTACTCCTCAATTCGTTATACATAAGTATAATAAAGTCATATATATATATATATATATATATATATATATATATATATATATATATATATATATATATATCTATCTATCTATCTATCTATCTATCTATCTATCTATCTATCTATCTATCTATCTATCTAAAACATTTATATAGCGCCCCTTCAAGGAATCTATTCAGAGGCTCTCCCGACTCAGGCCCAGTCAAAAAGAAATGTCTTAAGGAGACTGTAAAAGGAACCAGAGAAATCCCTAGGAAGGGAGCGAATCTTAAGAGGTAGATCGTTCCAAATGGCTGGACCTACCACCGAGAATGCCCTACGCTGTGCTATAGATATATATATATATATATATATATATATATATATAGTCATTTGAATCTCTAACTATGTTTAGTATACACGCATTGATAAATTTATGCAGCTTCTTCTCGAACTGATAATATCAAAAGTAATGTTGTGAGAAATGCATCAAATACGGTCTGAGTGTCATGCTAGAATGTCCTGCTTATATAAACGCACAGAGTAGATACAAATCAGTGTATATGTGGTGCCAGTCCCAAGTCTGGGTAAAGAAGAAGGGCTGCATACATACAACCGTGCTTCATCTCCAATAAATCCCAAACTTAAAAGAACATGGGCCTACATGTTACAAGTGCTGTATACACCACTGAACGGGACACACAAATGCCATGGCTGCACGCCCACAAGGAACAAACTAGGGCTGCCCAATTAGGGCCGCCCCTTAGTACCAGTATAATCAACACTAACTTAACAGACGATATATATGACGAACACATGTTAAGTGAACATAAATCAAAGTCTGACAAAAATATAACATTTTTATATGTAAGGGGTCCTTAAGGAGTAACGTGTGTTTATTTTGAGACCTGAAGTAGCACGCTATGTTTAATGAATGAGAACGCTTCGCGTCGTGAAGTTTAAACATATGCGATTATGCACGCTATTATACCTACAAAATGTGTTCAAGTATATATATATATATATATATATATATATATATATATATATATATATATATATATATATATATATATATATATATATATATATATATATATAATTATATATATATATATATAGCCTATATATATACACGGTGGTTCAATGAAAAGTAAGCCAAACTTTATAAACAAATATTAAAACTTGAACTATATTTTATTAATAATATTTTCAAGATAAAAATAGGCACATACTTACTTTTTCATTTTAATGACTTCCGGTTTTTATTTCCTACTAAAAAAAGACAGGTTACTGCAAACAGACTGTTGCGTACGCGTACCCATTTCAGCAACTCTGTTATGGTTTCCGTTTTGGTTTCGACGCTTGGTCGTTCCCATTTTGTCTTCATTGATCCGGGAGTAAAAATTAACGTAGCCTATTATTGCGACGTTCTGCTGGCCCAACATCTTCTACCTGTTATCAGAAATCTAGCCCCAGAAGGCTGTTTTGTTTTTCAACAGGACAGTGCCCCAGCCCACAGAGCCAGAGAAACTATCGAAATGCTAACAAGAGAGACACCAGACTTCATTTCTCCAACAGTATGGCCTCCGAACAGTCCAGGTCTAAATCCTGTCGACTATAAAGTGTGGAGCGTTATGCAAGAGCGAGTCTACCAGACAGTAATCCATGATGTCAACGATCTGAAGCAACGCTTGTTGGAAATGTGGGATGGTCTGGATCAGAGGATAATCGACGATGCGATTGCCCAATGGCGCCAGCGCCTCAAGGCTCGCGTGCAAGCAGAAGGAGGACCATAGGCGTAATTTGTGGGGGTACCCGTGCTTCCCCCTTTTGGACTGGTGGGTACCGTACCCCCCACTTTTTGAACTATGCCAATCAATATTTTATTAATGTGCCTTCCCAGAGATCGCAGTCTCCACCTTGCTTCGTGTATGTAAGAAATTGGTACCCCCACTTTTTAGACCAAAGTTACGCCCATGAGGAGGACATTTTGAATATCTTCTTTAATTAAAATAATAAACCATACTACTGAGAGTTTTTTCACAAAAATATTAAATACTTTTGTCATGTTAGAAGTACTTATATGAAATAAATGTTTGGCTTACTTTTTATTGAACCACCGTGTACATACATATATAGGCTATATTTAGGTGTAGGCTAGATATATACGCCTATCTGCATTTCATTGGTATTTCTCTACTGCGATGTTATGTATGTAGGACCCCTACAGGCTAAACTTTATTAACTGGAGCGTGAATTTCAAACAGAAGAATCAGGTGATGAAATTGTGATATGTTGTGTGTTACCAATCGTCCGTCAATCTGTCTGTCTGTCTGTCTGTCTGTATGTCTGTCTGTCTGTCTGTCTGTCTGTCTGTCTGTCTGTCTGTCTGTCTCTCTCCATCATGCAGCTTCAGTTACAGCCATATAGTCAATTGAAGTTCTCAATCTCTCGTAAAGATATAAATGACCAGGTGCAGGAAAATACACTATAGATCTGGAGTTTCTAGGCTAAATATTCCTTGTAATGGTTGAAGCTTTTTGGGGAAATGTGCAAAATATCACTTGTGTTGTGAACTGTTTTCAGTGTTTATTGAGACATCTAATAACCCCAATCCCATTTTTCTCGGGATTTTAGTCCCTCCACAGTTGTTCAATTCCGGAACCTATATATTGTTCAGTTCCGGAACTTTTTTCCTGAAAAAAAAACACTGATATAATATATATGTGTGTAATATATATATATATTATATAAATAGTATATATGAAATTTATATATATTACATAATATATATATATATTACACAAGTGATATATATATATATCAAATGTATACATAGTGCATGATAAGGCATATATATAGCGATGTTTGAAAGTATGCAATGAATTGCTAAATTATAGACTGGTAATTGGTAAAATCCTATAGATTGTGTGGATTTCGATGCAAGACACGCAGGGCAGTAGATACAATGCCTTGAGTTTGCACTAGTTTGCATTCCATGTGATGCACCGGAGAGCAGAGATCCGGTAGAAGAAGCTCCGGGAGTCTCGCATCCATCTACATCTGTTTAGGGAAAGTCGATTTAAATCCTACGTTTTTCTTATTCTTTATTTCCTTAACTTACAAATCGGTTCACAGACATACTGAGAAATCGTATAATTGACTAATTTGTAATCTGTTGTTCGCGTGCCAATGCATTGAATGGAACTACGAGAGTTGTATTGTGAAAAGCATTTCTCAACAGACCTCAGTGTAGGTCTCTTATTAACCCTTCATGGCTAAGGCCTATGCAGGTCTACGTAACAGGGGGTAGGCCTATAAATACACCTATAGTTAAGCCTACATAAGAGATCATTAGATCTGTCTGTCTGTCTGTCTGTCTGCCTGTCTGTCTGTCTGTCTGTCTGTCTGTCTGTCTGTCTGTCTGTCTGTCTGTCT
>OY744613.1:16953291-17225499 GCA_963556255.1 Allolobophora icterica | reverse complement strand
AAAGAACAAAAGAAGTAGAAGAAGATAAAATTGACGCAATGAGTTGGTCCGGCCGGATGGCCTGGAATTCCATATTTCGTTTACTTCAGCAGTGCCTGCAGTTCAGCCAAAAGATCGTGCAAGAGTCAACATCCTTCCTTCCAACGCGTGTTGTAGGTTAAAATCTCGCTCAGTATGTCTCATCTCTTGAACGAAAACTGTTATTTAACTTAAGCGGAGTAACTTTTATGTACATCCGAAACCGTTTCATATATGTACAACCCTACGAATCAAATTATTAAATTTCGTACTTGGAAATTGTGCAGCTTAGTATGCGATTTGTAATGGGTGATCGACTGGTTAAGACAATAATATTAAGAACGGGGTTTACTTTTTTCATAAATACGCCTCTGTTTAAAGGTCTTCCTCAACTGTTTCCACGCAGTTACACTTATTGCACCTTGCTGAAACTTTAGACATTTCGTAAGCGACCGCATTCTTAGTGTGCACTAAGCAAGGTACAATATGTGTAATTGGTGTATACTGCGGACACATGTGTTTAAGAAATTTCTAGAATTTCTAGTCGACATACCGCATAATAGAGGAGCAAATATAAATACAGTAATGTTGGAGTGTTGATTGAGTGGATCTCGTTTTTGCTATGATGGGTGATGAGCACTGATGAGATGCGAGTACCCGATGCTCTTGTTAGTGCCAGTCTCAGCAGCTATAGGATCAAAGGCACCGCTTGTATCTTCCGGGCGTGGCCGCTCTTCGTTTCACGGGCACCACAAGGACAAGGGTTCGACGCCAAAACCACTTATTACTGACGGAACAAGGCATCACGTGGCCTCCTAAGTTCTGTGTGTCTATGCGTCTGCGGTTGTTTGCAATGGATAGACGGATGGATGGATTGACGGTTGGACGGGTGGAGGGATGGAGGGATGGAAGGTTGGATAGATGGATCGACGGACGGAAGCAGGCATGGATGAATGGATGGACGAATGGATGGACGTTCATTTAATAATAATAAAAATCTTTTTCTTTATTAATTCAAACCGACAAACGCAGTAAGATAACATTGAGACATGACAGTAAAATTATCAATATCTTTACAGTACTAAACACACGTTATGGCAGCCATGCAAGGCGTCGCCAGAGGGGGGTTGCGGGAATCGAACCGTGTACTGCTGGCCATGAGGGTTACCATTGCTTTGTCCCCCACGAGGCATTCATGGATGGCTGTAGAGGCGTGGACACCACGTCGAAGAATCTTGCAGCTAAGGAGCGGAGACTCAGGCAGTTCGTTGCACGTGTAATGTAATCACAGATTTATATACCGGCTATAACTCACAGAAGAAGAGAGAGAAGTAGAAGAAGTATGTACTGTAGGTATACACTGTATACCTATAATGCATGAAATGTAATGACTTCTACCACGCTGTTAGAATAATGCACGAGGAAGCAGGAAACTATGATGTATATCTGTGTATATAATTATGTAATTGGCAATATTATGTATGTGCATGTGATGCATATAAATATACATATGCTTATCTGACTCCGCATGTGTCATACACCCGTTGTGTGTGTGTGTTTCTCTAACGATGCATAAGGCGTTTATTCACGCCAGACGAATACATGATTACACGCACCGAGGAATTCTCGTTTCCCGGTCATTGACAGACGAGCGCATCTCTCACTCACTCACTCCGTCTTATCATTCATGATCGTTGCGTCATTCCTCACAGTCATGAACTCGCTGAGGAGTGACAAGTAGCCGAGGCATATAATCCGCATCTTATCGAGCTCTGCCAACGTCAACAAGACCTCAACCTGGTCATGATGCACTCCAGCCTCTGCAGCCAACCAACCAAGCGTTCAACGATAAAATTCAGTTCACGTTCACGCACGCTTGCTTCACAAATACTCACAGATTATATTCATATATCTTCAGAAGATATAGGAATCTGTGAGCATGTATATATATATATATATATATATATATATATATATATATATATATATATATATATATATATATATATATTCTAACAGACTAGTTCACGCAGTCCTTACGGTTACTGAGAAGACCCATACACATTATGTATACAAGCATATTTATACGGAGACATATATATATACGTATCTACTATATATTATAATACATTGTCTGTTGCAGTTTAGATCTTCTTGTCTTAACTTTTGAGGCAACAGAAGAAATGAAGAGGAAACCCAACCGTTGATGACTTTTTAACGACTTCACTTAGAACCAGAATCCGAAACCGACGTTAGGAGTCACTGAAGCGACCAGACATTAACTTGATATCATCTGCTAACAACATTACGTATATATCTATGCATGTACACATACTATGTACCGTATACATGTACATATGTATGCATGCATTATCCTACATATGATGTTGTTCTAGACTGCGAAGGGGTAGCCTTCTTTATACCTGAGTGGCAACGGGAGGGTTGAAAAGTGGTAGGGTTCCTGATGCCTGTATTACTGTTTGTCGGTTTCTGCTCGCCTGATGGTTGAGATTTTGACTCTGAACAATACAGGATCCAAATCCACATGAGACTTATTAGCCGACCGAATTGGATTTCCAGTTTATACTCGTTGCTCAGCAGCCGTTGGACCCAGTCATGAACTCCTAAGTATTAGGAATACATGGTCCAATGAACGAGAACAAAGTCTCTCGGCTGTTTCAATTGATCGGATATAGCAGCTCTGGAATTCCAGTCATTTATGTATATCATCATCGTCATCGTCGTCGTCATCATCATCATCATCATCATCATCATCGTCGTCGTCGTGGTCGTCATCGTCATCATCATCATCGTCATCGTCGTCATCGTCGTGGTCGTCATCATCATCATCATCACCACCACCGCCACCACCGCCACCGCCACCGCCACCGCCACCGCCACCGCCACCACCACCACCACCATCATCATCCCTATTCCTATGAACAGGGGTGATGATGACATTATAGACATAATAATTATTTATATGACTAAAAACTCATGTAGGTTTTCCTTCACATTTAATAATATCCCTACATACATGTATCTCTGTCGCGAGTCAAGTTATGAACGTTGCATTTGGTATTTCTTATATATATATATATATATATATATATATATATATATATATATATATATATATATATATATATATATCGCCAAAATATATATATATATATATATATATATATATCGCCAATCAATTTTCCTCTGGTCTTCTCCTTGTTATCATGGCTTCCATACAATAATTTCCTTTTGCCAGCTACTCAAGTGGCACTATATCAGCGCAGGGTAGGATGCCAAATTAACGGTCTGGGAAGCCTATCTAACATGCATGGGAAAGCAACTGCACGTGTCAGATAAACATCCCAGTTCTTCAGTTTGGCATTCCTTAATTTCTTGCCCGGTCCAGTGAACAATATATGTCCAGCAGTGCCTCACATGTTCAATAGTGTGAGGACCTTGTCAGCCACACATCTCACATACATACATACATACATACATACATACATACATACATACATACATACATGCATACATACATACATACATACATACATACATACATACATACATACATACATACATACATACACACATACATGCATACATGCATACATGCATACATGCATACATGCATACATACATACATACATACATACATACATACATACATACATACATACATACATGCATACATACATACATACATACATACATACATACATACATACATACATACATACATACATACATACATACATACATACATACATATCTCTCCCTGTATAGCCTACTGATACTCCACAGCCGTTAACTAACATCTCTGTATTTCATATCTCGTACGAACTAAGAACAAGAAGATAAGAGCAGTCCGTAAACCTAACCCTGGGCAGTCATGTGGGTATGAAGTGTTTGCGACTTCATTTTCTTATCCTCGGTATATAAGAGCGGTTGGCCAGTCCTCTCCCTCGCCGTTTCATCTTCACGCCGGCAGCGTATGGTCAGTGTATTCATTATTATAGCTGAGTTGGCTAGGGAGTGCAGATGAAGCAGAAATCTCCAACCAAATTTCTGCCCTGGCGGGGATTCGAATCCTCGACCATTACATTATCGAACATCCCTTAAAAACTTAATTCTGGCACTATGTGTCTGCGGGAATCTAGAATATTCAGATTTTAATTAAAGGGCGTTTCCAAAGCTCTGCATAGAGATAGCTGAGTATAAGCAGGATGGAAATACCTCGGTGCTTATGCGAAGAGGATACAGTATTCAATCTTGATTCTGACATACGCTTGAACATAGTGGACTACATACACGTTGTTAATATTTTATAAAAAAAAATCTACCTATGCAGAAGAAGAATGTGAAGAAGAAGAAGAATGTGAAGAAGAAGAAGAATGTGAAGAAGAATGCAAAGAAGAATGAGACGAAGAAAAAGAAAAAAGAGCAGTCTCCTTATGCAACCCCAAGATCATCCATGAATATCAAGTGTTAGCGACTTTGTTTTCTTAGACGCGGCATATGAGGGTGGGCGACTAGTCATCTCCTTTGCCGCCTTATCTTCCCATCGCAAATGTACATCATTGAGGCATCATCTGTTTTCAATAAAAATATCTTTTTATAGAAATGTTTCTTTAATTAAGCTCCTCTTTAAAAAATCCCCATTCTACAGAAATCTCTGTCTTGCCAAATTATCCATTTTTAAGATTTCTCAAATTACAGAAATCGCCTTTAGACAGCATTTTCCTTTAAAACATTCTCCTTTTAATAGAACCCTAATTTCACAAAAATTTCATGATGGCACTCATGGAAAATGTCGTGAATGCCTGATGGCTCCTATAGGCCTTAGCTCCTTTATTTTAACTGAGTGAAAAGTGTGGTTATCCACATAATCTGACCTACGTAACGACCCTGGACGAGTTATGGTAACGCTTGCATGAGTCTTGTACGAGCAGACACCTAGTATCACACTCAGGCACACATTGACCGATGACCTGACCCAGTTAACGAGGTCTAAATTAAGTCACTTGTATTTCATTCACATGGAAGGCGGCATTTACATGTGTGTCTGTGCTCGAAAATAAAATGTGTATGATCAACTTAGGCACTTTAGAGTCGGTAGTATTGCAGAAAGGTAGGCAGGCAGACAGGCAGGCAGACAGGTAGGCAGGCAGACAGACAGGCAGGCAGACAGGTAGGCAGGCAGGCAGGCAGGCAGGCAGGCAGATAGGTAGGCAGGCATTCAGGCAGGCAGGCAGGCAGGCAGGCGCAGGCAGGCAGGTTTACGCTTGCATTGTTTTGCAAAACAACCGCATATGACATATTGGGCACCAGGTATATAGGCAACAAATGGCGGAAAATCGCCGCCAATTAAGCCCAGGTATCACGGACTTCTGTGTTACAGCTAATGAGCGCGAAGTTCAGCGTATGGAACGCACGCGTCCAAGTGTGCTTTTTTTAAACCGGATTGGAACAGGCGATACTGAACAGATCGTCCCGCCTGCTTAGGTTTTTGTAGCACATTAAATTCTAAGTTATTATAAACGCTGCCTATGGTGTCAGCAGTTTCTTATATTGTTCATGCATATATATAGGTGCTGGACTATCAACGAGATATCGATGGTTGAAATCCCATCGACAGAACATATTCTGTTTGAATATTTCTGCTCTGCTTATAGATCATTGTGAAACAGAACGCAACCTCTGGTACACCATCTTCGTTACGAATACCTCCTTAGGCTCAATCTAATTAATAATGCTCTTGTTAATTGGAAGCAATCAGCTAATTAATTACTAACTTCTATTGCGCCGGTTTCTAATGCAAAAGCGATAGCGCACCAAAACCAAGCCCTGTTGTATCCAATCAGTGTTTCGTCCAATGCTATTTTAAAGAAGACCAAGCCAGCGATAGAGACCAATGCGACTCGAATGTTTGTGCGTTGCAATGCGAGTATGGATTTTTGAGTCGTATAATGAGCCGCCTGAAGTCGCAAATGGATGATGCATGCTCTCCTCATGCGACATTCCGGAGCCTTTTTTTTTACCGGTTCCCTTGGTGCCTTTGTTGTCGGCTGCTGTTCTACGGGACTAGATCCCATTCACCAGGAATGCCGCATTCATGAAAAATAGGGACCCAGATCAACAAGCGTAGCCAATCAGCTACCGTTCGGATTAGCCATGCGCGCCTTGGCAGCAGGTGGTCGCCGAAGGTGAAGCGGTTTTCGTCAACCGAGGCATTCGCTAAATAGCAACGACGATGACTTAGAGCATTCTGCGCACCTGATTATAGTTACACGGGCTGTTCAAATTCCATAGGAACCAACTGCGATTAACCATTTGATACTTTAACATTACATAAGAGTATGAACGGACTTATCAATTAAGCTTATTATGATTGCGACTTCAAATGGTGCGTAAACAAAGTACCAAGCAATCGTTGTAGTGCACGCATTATATATGTTGCATACATTGTATGTAAGTATGTATTTATATATGCACATAAGTATGTATATATGTATGTATGTCTGCAGGCATGCATGTATGCATGTATGCATGTATGTATGTATCTATATATGTATGTCTGCAGGCATGCAGGCATGCATGTATGCATGTATGCATGTATGCATGTATGCATGTATGCATGTATGCATGTATGCATGTATGCATGTATGTATGTATGTATGTATGTATGTATGCATGTATGAATGCATGCTTGTATTTACGCATGTTAGTAGGTATGTGTGTATGTATTCATGCATGCATGTATATGCATGTCTGTATGTAGGCATCTTTGCAAGTATGTAGGTCTATACATGTATGTAGGCCTATATATGTATCGTATATATATATGTGTGTGTGTGTGTGTGTGTGTGTGTGTGTGTAGGTGTGTGTGTGTGTGTGTGTGTGTGTGTGTGTGTGTGTGTGTGTGTGTGTGTGTGTGTGTGTGTGTGTGTGTGTGTGTGTGTGTGTGTGTGTGTGTGTGTGTGTGTGTGTGTGTGTGTGTGTGTGTGTGTGTGTGTGTGTGTGTGTGTGTGTGTGTGTGTGTGTGTGTGTGTGTGTGTGTGTGTGTGTGTGTGTGTGTGTGTGTGTGTGTGTGTGTGTGTGTGTGTGTGTGTGTGTGTGTGTGTGTGTGTGTGTGTGTGTGTGTGTGTGTGTGTGTGTGTGTGTGTGTGTGTGTGTGTGTGTGTGTGTACTGTACCTATAAAGACACTTGGCATCTTAAGTACAAGCGCGCATAAAACATTATGCGTACATTTAAATTTTAGAAAAAAGAAATAAAACAACCTAAATCAAATCCTCTCAAATGACTTCTTTAGCGCCGCTAAAATAATGTCCAAGTCACAAATCGATGGTCAGTTCGAGTGAAATTGTCATCTGAAACTGCTATGAATGCGATGTACTAACTTAGCTTGTTTTGTTTTATTTTTTGAACAATTTAAATATATGCATAATTGCATATGTAATGTATCATACGCAACAACAAAGGTCATCACGTTTGTCTGAATGTTATATATGGAATCCACTCCTCTTCAGATGAAATCCGAAAAAATCATATGAGATCGATTTTTAGAGTGGGTGAATAAAAATGAAATGGATTTGAATGGTTTAGACCCGACCCGTCCAACCACGATTAGCTGAGATTGTAGTATTTATTCTTCGATTTTATCCGTCAACCAACTGCGTAAGTGTTTGTGTTTCAACATGATGATGGGTTGTCTGTATACTTCCCTTTCTTCGCCCAGCCACTTACCGAAACATGTATCTGTTGCCAAAACCTGACTCCGCGCATCAACCTGTCTACCTCCGACAGTGGGTGACTCATTTGTAGGCCTAATTCTAGACAGCCGTTTAACTGAGTAAAAAGTGAAGATCAGTTTGTCTAAACATTTCCTGCACTATTGTTGATGACTGGATGTCGTTGCGTCCGAGTGCGTATGTCCACACTTTGTTGCTAGTCACCTAGAGATCCTGTTTCAGAGACGCCCACACATTGCCGATGATTTAGATTCAACGTTAGGCGTTGAGCCAAGTCCACACAGTGAGATCGACTGTCTACGATACTTTTGTTAGAGAGTCACTATGCCAAGTTGGATGAAGATTAATATCCAGATCTTTGTTTTCCTTCATAGGTACTAAGCCAACAATATCATTCCAAAGAGTAACACCTGGACATGGCAGACCCAAATGAAGCCAGTTTGGTTTATTTTCTGATAAGAGAATACGCTCGATGTGGCATGAAGCCAGACAGCAATGTGGCCTTTATATGAGCATGTATGTATGTGTGCATGTATGTAGGAGTGTGTATGCGTGTGTTTATGCAGTGTCATGTATGTATATACGTATGCATGTATGCATGTGTGTATGCATGTATGTATGTATGTATGTATGTATGTATGTATGTATGTGTACGTGTGTATATGTATGTATTAGAACAATTAACATAGCGCAGTTTGGTACCTCTCCCATGCATTGTGTATGTATGTTTGTATGTATATGTACGTGCATCTGTGTATGTATGCAAGTATGTATATGTGCATGTATTTGTGTATGTATGCAAGTATGTATATGTACGTGTATTTGTGTATGTATGCAAGTGTGTATATACGTATGCATGTATTTGAACATTGATGTGGTGCCTAATTAAACTTCACAAATAATATTCTCTCCAAAAAACTCTGAGCGCTAGACAATAATGCGTGGAGCAATGATCGATCAGAGATAGAAAACGCAACCACTTCATCCAGACTGTATTAATGTGGCCCTTAGACATATAATCGACAGAACGTGTCCGGTTTTCGGTTGTTTTTAAGAACGTCGGCCCGTCTTAAAGCTTTCCAAGTTGATTTTAATTACTGCTAATGTGGATTGATTTAATCACCGGTGGAAATGTAATTAGGGAATTCACACCTGTTCTAAGAACATTCGGCTGCTGATAAGGAAAATGACGTAAGCATCGGTGTCCGTATGACGCAATCCTTCCATCCGTCCATTCTTCCATCTGTCCATCCTTCCAGGGCTTCCATCCGTACTTCTATCTATGCATCCTCAGAGCAAACCTCGAGATACACTCAGTCACCCCCTACGACTCCTTCTTTCGCGGCCACTTACATTTTCAAATAGCTGAACGTCTTTGCTGAAGTAGCCAACGGGCTTCGAATATGCGTCCAGTTTCTGGATAGAATTGTAGTTAGCGTGCTGGACTGTCACTCGAAAGGTCGGGGGGTTCAAATTCCGGCCAGGGCAGAAATTTTGTTCGAGATTTCTGCCCCACTTGAGCCCCCTAGCAAACTCGGCTGTAATGAGTACGCTGACCCTTACTGTCAGTGAGAAGATGAGACGGCAAAGAGAGGACTGGCCACCCGCCGTCATACCCCGAGGCTGAGAAAAGGAAGTCGCTAACACTTCATACCTATGGCTGCCTCAGGGTTAGGGGACTGCTCTTCATCTTTTTCTAACTGGTAAGATACGCTATGGTAAAGTAGCGGATGGTATTGTATTGTATGACATAACATAGCATGGTGTTATATGGTATGGTATAATATGGCAACACAAGGTAAGGCAAGGTAATGTCATATAGGGTAAGATTAAGAAAGGCAATGGTTACTCATCACAGTAAAATGAAAACCGAATATAGTTATCTTGTAGATAAAGGAATTGATGTAGTGTGTCGTTAGGTGAGCAGCTTCCAGTAACCTAACGCAAACTGCAACATTTAACAGAATTGCTTGCGATTTTACTATCGGCTAATCACCCACCTTCAATTGCCTCAGTTTCCTCTATCTGTCACCTGTCGGGCTTTCCACTCAAAACGGAAGTCACTTCTTCAAGAATTCATACCCCGTTCACATCTGATCCTCTGCCTTCCAATTCTCTACCAAAACGACACCTACCTTATAGCAGCTAGGCCTACTCTACCTCCTCTGACCTCCCGGCAACCGGACTCTGACCTCCTTTTGATTACCCTTAGGACAACCCCTCTGACATGACGTGGCGCTCGTGAATAAGCTGGTGCCCTGCGCTTAGCTTCCGAGTGGCGCTTTAGAAGTTTGGAGTTTACGATTACGATTTAATAATCTATGACTTCCATGCGTCAACAGCTTTGCATCTTAAATCTAAACAAACAAATTACATTGATGAACAAACAGATCCCCCTCACCTGATCGAAGCTTCCTCATGTCGACCTTTTGTATCGACAACGACAAGAAACAGATATCAAAGAGCAAAAATCCAAATCGCAGTCTAACGAGTCGATTCATTTTTGTAGCGACAGTATACGCAACAACAGCCAAAACGCGACTCTATCGAGTATAATAAGCAGACGATCTAAACGATTGCGAGGCTATCCGGACGACAAGAACTGAAGAAACGACTCAACATTTTCTACTCGGGATCTTCCTTCTTCCGCGATGCCAGTAATAACTGTGTCGTTGGGTCTGATTTTATAGCGCAAGTATGACAACCGTTGTCAGTATGAGAAAGCTAAACGACGCCGATTTAAGAAGCCCAAGTATCGCTTTTGTCAAGATGGAGCAACCAAATTACACCCATTGCAGATCTCGATGTATATACTCGATCGCAGTTGGCTGAAGACTGTGAGCGGTTTGGTCAACGCTGTGCTAAGGCGAAGTGCCTGTTGGGACGAACACGTCTAGACGGCAGCCGTCCGTCGTTGCAGTAGAGAGGAGGAGGACGAGGACGAGGACGAGGAGGAAGAGGAGGAGTAGGAGGAGGACGAGGAGGAGGAAGAGGAGGAGGAGAAGGAGGAGGAGAAAGAGGCACTGAGGCAGGCCGCTCACTGTGTATGCTTTTAGCCTTTAGACTAGAGTTGCTGCTACAGGAGCCCTGCGCCGAACTGCATGCCACGCAACAGTGATTCCAGGCTTCAACAAACCTATACACGGATAGAGACACAAAGACAGAGAGAGACAGAGAGAGATTGAGAGAGACAGAAACATAGTCATAGAGAGAGACAGGGAGCATTAATGGGTAATTACTTAATTAGAAAACTAATTCATTGCCTAATTAATTAGTTTGGTAGCTAATTCTGATTAATTAGTAACCGAAATTCTGCTAATTCTAATTCTAATTCTAATTCTAATTCTAATTAATGTGTGGATTGATAGACACATTGACTGAGGGATGAAGCAGTGCATGAATGCATAGGAAACTTTGAATTCTTTACGCAGAAATCTTTGAGCCGTAATCTCTTAATAAATATCTGCTCTGGCGCGGATTTGAACCCCGACATTACGATGGATAATACAGCATTCTTACCACTAGACCATCGCGCACATAGCCATAGGCCAATGTGAGTTTAGACCTATAGATGTGTCAGCCTGTGTTATCTCTCGGATGATCTGTCTGGATGGCTTTCTTTCTTATTCTTTCACATCAGTTTCGCCTGAGTTACAGCATAAATTTTTCCCACATACTCCGTACACAAATGGCTTAGATAAGGCATGTTTATTTAAGGCATATTTATTTACGACTCTTTACATATATATATATATATATATATATATATATATATATATATATATATATATATATATATATATATATATATATATATATATATATATATACACACATATATATATATATATATATATATATACACACACATATATATATATATGTTACAGGCAATTCGTAAAACCAAGGATTTAGTAAAATCTCTGAAATTTTTAGGTACTTTGTAAAATCCCTGATTCACTCAGGCACTTTACAAAATCCCTGAAAAAACCAGGGATTTTGTAAAATCCCTGAAATCAGAAGACGAAAATTTGACAGATTGCCTGAAATGAAAATGACGAACATAATCGAAGTTTATTACGCAAACAAACCCTATTTTCAAGGTATCGACAGTTTAAGATGGTATTTTATTTTAAGTTTAGTTCTCATGTTGTACAACCAGGAATTTTGTAAAATGTCTGGTTTTACGAATTGCCTGTAACATATATATATATATATATATATATATATATATATATATATACATGCCCATCATATACATGCCATCGTGTATAATTAGCCGACTTGTCTGTTATTTTGAATGGAAGTAGCGCATATCATTATTTCATCGGTCACTGTATGAATTAACGACATCTGATACAATACAAACCTATTATGTCTGCAGTCTGTCTGTATATCTGCAGTCTGTCTATGTCTGTCTGTCTGTCTATCCATGGTGGGATGCACCATCCATCCCAACATCCATCCACACATCTACCCATCCATCCATCCATCTATCCACCCACCCATCCATCCATCCATTCATCCATCTATCCACCCACCCACCCATCCATCCATCCACCCACCCACCCATCCGTCCGTCCGTCCGTCCGTCCGTCCGTCCGTCCGTCCGCCGTCCGTCCGTCCGTCCGTCCGTCCGTCCGTCCGTCCGTCCATCCATCCATCCATCTGTGAATGTATACGTATATGTGTGTGTATATATATATATATATATATATATGTATATGTTTGTGTATAGGTATATGTACGAGTATAATAGGTATAGGTATATTTATTGGTATATGTATACATAGACAATGCTACGTGATCGATCTGTATCGATGGCCGGTGCGTTGGCGGTCGGCGGGAAACTCTCAAGAGATCGATCTGGAGAAGAGCAGTGTCGATTCCTCGGTCCATAACTGATTAGACCCCAAGGCTTGAGTTCAGTCGGAAGTTCACGTGGCTCATTCTTCTCGGTCTCCCACCACCAACCCACTCAGATACGGTGCATGGCTGTATACTTAGAGCTGGACATTGCAGGAGCGAAATGACAACCAGAGGAATGACCAGTTGGAGAATGACCAGGGAGCGAATGACCAGGGAGAGAATGACCATTGGTGAATGACCAATTGATGGATGACCACTGTGCGGATGACCATTGGAAGAATAACCACTGGACAAATGACCAATCAATGAATGACTACTTGGCGAATGACCATTGTCAAAATAAACAATTCACGAATGACCAAATGCAGCAAGAATGACCACTGAACGATTATCCACTGAAGAACAGAACACTGGACAATCATTCATTGGTCATTTACTGACCAGAATGCGTGAATTACAGTTTCTTCTGAGCTCTGTTCGACATCAACTCATACTGGTGCATCGATTTCTGCGCAAAAAATTCAAACTTTCCTATGTATTCATCCATAGCTCCATCCATCAACCAATCCGTCTATCAATCCATGCATTAATCCAACCATCCGTCTAGCCATCCATCCATTCGTCCGTCCATCCGTACTTATCTCCACCCGTCCATGCTCTTTTCCCTCACCCAGCAACCATTCCTTCATCTAGAGTCATACAGAGTAGCGCATGTAAACAGTTTGAGCGGAAATAAAGTTACCCCAACAACTGTCATTTTATAAAACTACTAAATATTCATAAATGTAAGGAAATTCCGAAGGATTTTTTAACTTTGACTTTAGTGGTTGTATATAGCGCCTTAAGTTAAAAACGTCACAAAATGCGTTAAATCATAATCATGATACCTATCTAAACCGGTGAGATTTAAAAAAAAGGTTTAAAATGCTCCCTGAGCTCTCTGTGAAATACCGTGAACTGCTGTAGGCCTACCCGTGTGATAGGTAGGCCTACAATTCGCATGCATATGTCACACACACATATACATATAATAATAAAAATTATTTTTACATGGTTCATTTTTATGCGCCATAGCCAAAAAACCACTGTCCTACATATAGAAAGTAGAAACTCGTTGATTCAGTACCGACAACGTAATTGTAATCGGAACTCCGAACTTCTAAAGCGCCATTCGAAAGCCAAGCGCTTGACACCAGCTTATTCACGAGCGCTACGTCAATTCAGAGGTAGTTTCCAAAGGGTAGTCAAAAAGTAGTTTCCAGGGGGTCCGGTCTTAAATGGCGTGGCTCCCATTCAGGCGTATCCATTGATTGTCGCCGAGCCTTTTGAGTAGGGCCAGCCGGCAATTTCAGAAGACATTGTTCAAACCAGCGAGACTTTGGTATAAATTCAAGGTTTCAAATAGCCAATGTTTATTGTCGCTTCCCCCGCTTCGTTGTCTTTCTCGCCGCTTGATGTCTTCTCTCCATTCCGCGCCCCTTTTTGGTTTTCTATTTCCTATTGATTTCCTTTCCTTTGTTTTCATAACCTCATTAAACACGGTCCATGCACGAGGACTCTAACTGGCGTGGCGCCTATTCAAACGGGCAGCGGGTGTGAAGGACCTGACCCGATCAATTCATTGAAAAACGAGCGGGGTCGAGGGCACAAGGTCGCTTTGGAAAAACGTAGAGCCTTCATTTACATTTACCCTTCTGCATCCGCCCCTGACTATAGTACAGAGGGCAGCTGGTCACCTCTATAGGAATCAATACAACTGAGAAACTTTGCCGGTTTTTATGTCAGGGCCTGTTGCTCTTATCGTTGAAGCTGACCTCTGGCATGACCTATATATACACACACACACACATATATATACCTACTGTCACCCACGCATATATATACACACACGTTATATATATATATATATCTATATATATATATATTAATCAAAGCCTTGCTGTAGGGACAGGTCTTTGTTGCGTTCTTGTTCATGTTCATGTCTCTGTCAGCGCTCCTACAATTCACCGCGTTTCCGGGCTGAGTCAAAAGTCGGTCACTGGGGTCGCTACTACGCGGGTTAAGTCGACACGAGACTGCATTTACAAGATGCAACCTGTTCTGGGGTTAAGGCAGTGGTGACAACATGGGGTTAGGGGCATCAACCCACTGACCCAGCCCAGAGGCTCCAAGAGTTGATGTTTTTGTAAGATTGCAGCCGATTTGATTAAAACAAAAGCCTGCACATACGATCGCTAATATCATCTTTAGCAGTTCAGGAAACGTTTACTGCTCGACTTAAGACACATTTGTTAGGTGATTCCTAGGCAGTGTTTAATCTTGGCCCCTCTTGTGGGAGGGAAACAAGGTTTCTGATGGGACCAACGAATTTACCAAGACTTTTTGGTAATTTCATCCATCACACTTTGTCTGCGAATTACTCTCTCAAAAAGGTTGATGACCTTTTTTAGGAATTCATCTGTCTAAAAGTATATTACTCACCTTCTCGGGGGGGGACCATGTATCCTGGGGGGGGGGGGGAATTTCCATCCTCTAAACGTCTCTACATTATAATATTGCTGGCCTCTGGGGGGACACAAATCCTGGGGGGGGGGAAATTTCCCCCACAAAAGGTGTCTAGATTAGACACTGATTCCTAGGTAAACTTGCCGGAGCGCCCCTGTGAGTTACTTATAGGGCGCTATACAACTGCTCTCATACATACATACATACATACATACACACACATGCACATACATACATACGTATATACATACATGCATACATACATATAAAGTTACAAACATAGGCCTTACACACCTACATACATACACAAAATACATATTTAAAGGGAGACTATTCTGAAAAGATGGGTCCAACGCAAGAGAAAGATCCACGAGCTTCATACATCTTTGTTCGTAAGGATGAACCTGTAAATTTCTACCTTACCTTCGGTGTAACGTTGCTTTGATAAATTTATATATCGCCTCTGCCCATGTAGAGCAAACTATTCTTAGCGGAGGTCGTAAATACTTCACCCTAAGTCTCCAACAGGCAGAGTAGCCATATAGATACGAGTGGGCAGTGGACCGATGATCAAGTGCACTAATTCACGCAAATTAACTTCCGAAAGCTTATTTGGCCCCACCCCAAATCGTCGAACAGGAACACATTCAAATGAGATGGCTGGTAAGGATTGCCCGCAATAAATGCCATAGTACCCGTCCACTCATCCACGTTTAGAGATGCGTGATAGTGTAGTGGTTAGCGTGCTGGATTGTCAACTGAAAGGTCGGGGTTCAAATCCTCACCAGGGAATAAATCTGCTTCGAGATTTGCACTCCATCTGCGCCTCCTAATCAACTCAGCTGTAATGAGTACACTGATCTACACTGTCGGTGTGAAGAAAAGACGGCGAGGGAGAGAACTGGCAAATCCATCCACACTCACATGCCAACTGCCGAGGCTGAGAAAATGAAGTCGCTAACACTTCATACTCATGGATGCCTCTCAGACTAACTTAAGGGACTGCTCCTCCTCCTCCTCGTCTTCCTCCTCCTTCTTTTATTCCTCCTCCTCCTCCTCCGCCTCCGCCTCCGCCTCCGCCTCCTCCTCCTCCTCCTCCTCCTCCGCTTGCCCCATCCACTTCTATGCCTGTGTATGATAACAATCCCCTTCAACTCAATGGGAAACACGCATGCGCAAAGGACGGCTCTTGCACTACGGCTGGGGACCAGCAGGCACGCAAATTACCGTGACACATGCTACAGCTTAGAGGTCAGAGTTCATGTGATGGATGGCATTTCTTCACAATCAGCTAGCAACAGGTGGTCTTGCGCCAAATTTTTGGTGTCAGTCAGCATGAATTGACACGTGGGCCTACCTCAGGACTTTTTAGTCTTTTCGTGCGGGGACAACACCCTGCCAACATGCCCACACTCAGCCCATATAGGACCCATATTATTCCCATTAAAGCAGGGCTGTAGTCGAGGGTATACGTGGGTATACAGCGTGTACTCACCTCTAGAGACCGTATAGCCTACTCGCCTCACAAAATATTTGTACTAATTGCAAATGTGTTTCGGGAAACTAACCATTAGCGTATACTCACCTCTCGCTTCTTTCGGAAAACTAACCGGTAGCGTATACTCACCTCGAATTCTACCACTACAGCCCTGCATTAAAGGGACCCACAAAGAACACACCTGAGTCCCATCTTATAATGCCCATGGAACTGCTGACAAGGCAGCGGTAATAAGATATTTGCAGATGCGGAGAAAGTTATTTTATACAATTTTCATACAATGTTGCCCCGATTATTTTACAGAATTCTGAATTTTCCAGTGAAAATTTCGAAATACATACTCACTGGTCAACTGCTTGCTTTAAACAATGTCCCTGTTTTTAAAATCAGGCTTCTCACATGCGCATCGGAAGGTTCAGAAAGGCGTAGTGGAACCCCCTCCAAAAATTAATGGCCTACATTTTGCCTCTACTAGTTTAATCACTATATCCCGGAAGAGGCGTCTATCCCCCCTAAGTCATTGGAGCAACGTCCCTTTTCCCCTCTTCTTCCCCCTCCCCGTTCCTTCCCCCCCATAAAATGGTGGCACCCTATTTCTTGGATGGAGCATTTGCTCCAAGGTTTCTATGGTGTAGACGCCCCTGTATCCCGGATATCACTACATCTACGTCCTCTGCAGTTTTAAATCATGTGCCGCCCACGCAGGGAGTTCAAATGGGTTAAGCACGTTTATGGGACTTGGAAAGTTTATGCCCAGCTTCTATACAATATCCGAGCAATTTCGCCATCGGCGATCTCTTCGGCGGAATCCGATCGCACGAGATTCGATCAGAAAGTATCCATTCCGGAAATTCTGATAAGGACCGGATCGATGGAATACACTAAGCGCGTGCCAAAGACGCCTTTTCCACCGACACTCTTCTGTTTACTTCCACAGAGACACGCCAACAGACGCCCGAACGCTCTCACCAACGAATGGAGGACAGGGCGGACGCTCTAACCCACGGTCGAAGACGGGGTGGGTCATGTAGGTCATACAGCAGCGACATGTATGCGTGTGTGCACAAGGAATGCATGCATGCGTGAAGAACATCGGATATTGAAGTATCGATATTGGTCATCGATAAGAGAGTTGTCTAAAGTGTATACACAAGACGGTCAACGGTGGAAGTTATATTCGGGATAAACACTCATATATATTGACACATGCACACACAGACAGACAGAGACGAAACAGAGACAGACAGAGAGACACAGACACATACAGACTGACTGACTGACAGATAACGTGGAAGAGCGATTGATATAAACAGTAATGAATGGAGTGTGATTGGAAGGGTTACACAGCTGAGAAGACTGGTACTTCTCTTTCGGCTGTAGGGTATAGGGTAGGAGTGGTTAGAGTCGTCGCAACGGGTGCAGAGGGTACAGCTGTCCCGGGGGTAGACTATGGGACACAACCTGAGGACAACGGTTGAGCAGTAGGAGTCTTTGACAATTGAGTCCTTCCAAAGAAACTCATTTTGACTTACACTCTTTTAATTTCCGAAATTTGATTTAGACTTTGGGCATGGGGAGCAGATTATGAGTCTCGTGCTCAGAGGACCCTGCTTTCGGCCCTTGGAGGATCGTCAGTCCAGACGGATAGTGTGCATCCCCATTGCGATATGTATACCTATCAATCAGAAGACTTAGTCGACTGAGTTGAAAGGCTATCGGTAAAGCCGAAGAAGAAATTGAAGGGCTTGCAGCAATAACCAGGTATGTCGGATTTTTTTAGTTTTGGGAAAATGGCTTCAAAGATTTGACACTTCAAACTGTTGTATCTAAGCCATTTTACGAGATATCGACAAGCTGTTTGAAGCACCATGTAAGTCATTATTGCCTTTCACGAAATTGTTACATAATGCAATTCAAAAGATAACTTTAATGTTTTTTTCACGACATTTTGCTGCATACCTGGTTATTGACACTCAATAGCCCAGTATGAAGCAAAAATCGTCTGCTGTTAGTCGACATATCTTATTTTTGCACCAAATAGTGACTAGAACACTGTACAAATTAATCGTGCAATAGGAAGGTAAGTCATCATAGCTACATTACAGTAAGAAAAAAATAACGCAAAATCAGTGAATTGTAGAGTAAGTAAAAGACAATAACCGGGTATGTCAAATAACCTGATTATTGCACCGGTTTTAATACAAAGATTACAAGAAAAAAACGGCAATTTTTGTTATCATACCGGGTTATTGCATTGGAGTAATGCTACCGGCTGCTAAAATACATATGTCGACATACTGTTTTATCCAAAAGCCAATTCAAAAATAATCAGATTTGCACCAAATTTGAAGGGTATATAGAATACAATATTCCAAGCACGCTGGCATACTTTTTCACATAAACCAGGTATGTCGACATACCTGGTTATTGAGGCAAGCCCTTCAATTGTTCCCTTGAAACCACCATTGACTAGTTAAGACCTACGGCACGCAATAGATACAATATCTAGACCAACAGCAGTTCCAACTCCTCTAACTCTTCTATATCTGGTCTCTCTGGCAACAGGACTCAGAACCTCACTTGAAATCTCTGGACAACCCCTCTGAGAAGACGCAGCCCTCGTGAATAAGCTGGTGCCCTGCTTTTAGCATTATGATTACGATTACACATCCAACTCTTATAAAATACCCCAGTGCAGTGAGTACTGTTACCCAACGAGTGTTGCATCTAACCTATATCACATGAGAGCTTTTTTATCCGAATAGGCTTAACACTTGGAGTTAGCGAATTCCTTTGAATAATGAATAACCTAGACTCCTAGAGCGTATAGCTATCTAACACCAAGCGGCGCAGCTATAGGATATTTTGCGCCCGGGGCTGAACTATGAAATTGGCGCCCCTCCCTGTTTTATTTATTTATTTCACATTTTCCAAATACATCGAATGGTTTGTAAGTAATAAGGATATAACTGGATTTTTTGGGCACCAAAACTAAATCATATAAATTTATTTGGGATATATTAGTTAAAATTGCATCAAAATCAAGAGTAAATTATCAATTTTAACCCTCATTTTGGCGCCATTTTCCTTTGGCGCCCGGGGACACACGCCCCCTGCACTCCCTAGCTACGCCTCTGCTCACACCCGTTCTTTTGTCGGCCTATTGTCGGTTTTGTCAAAGTTTTTAACCACTCGACCCATTAAGAGATTCCAAAAAATACGCTATAAAAGTGCCATTTTACGGTTTTACCCTATAATTCCCAGTCGCTATTTCGCAAACAGATTATATTTCGTCATTTATTTCAAAGCCTTGACCTTACAGTGATAGTTATTGTGACGTCATTCGATTCTTCAACTTGTTAACGGTAGATTTATTGTGCCATTTATTTCAAGGCCTTGACCTTACAGATAATAGCCTACGTCATTGTGACATCATTCGAATCTTCAACTTGTTCACGGTAGATTTTATTACGTCATTTATTTCAAGTCCTTGGTCTACAGATGATACGTCATTGTGACATCATTCGATTCTTCAACGTGTTCACGGTCGATTTTATTACGTCATTTGTTTCAAGTCCTTGGCCTACAGATGATACGTCATTGTGACATTCGATTCTTCAACTTGTTTACAGTAGATTTTATTACGTCACTTATTTCAAGGCCTTAACCTTACAGATGATACGTCATTGTGACATCATTCGATTCTTCAACTTGTTTACGATAGATTATTACTTGCAATCGGGTCAAATCCTCGATCGGAATACGACTCCTCTGATTTATAATTTCCAGACTATAAATTAGATTCCTGTTTCCCTCTTATTTCCCTGCCCGACGAACCGGACATTTCCTGGAATGAGAATGACATTTCTCTTTTCTGTCCAGGCTCAAGAACTGCCTCCCAAGGCCAGTCTATCATCGACTAAGCGTAATCCACGATGAAGCTTGGTAAGACTCGTCCTATCTTTGCATGATTAGCGACCACTGTGAGAGGCGCTTTAGAAATGTTCAGATCAGTGCTTTTTTCAGCCGGAACGCTTCCGGCACCTTTTTTCAGCTACTAAAAAATAATTTATTTATTTTAGTAATAAAAACAATAATATAGTTATTTTAATTTAATTTCAGTGTTGTGAACTGTTTTCAGTGTTTATTGAGAACCCCTCCCAACCCGCAATCCCGTTTTTCTAGGGATTTTATCCCTTCCATAATTGTTCAGTTCCGGAACCTATTGTTCTGTTCCGGAACCTTTTTTCCTAGAAAAAAAAGCACTGGTTCAGATACAATACAATGCAATACAATACAATACAATACAATGGGGCAATTATGTATCTTTCTCTTTAAGCGACATCGAAGAAGTCTTCAGTAAGATTACGAAAACTCGGAATTAACGGCTGGGATGATAAATTTGACGGATGATTTTATACAAATGTTGAACTATTCACTATTGTAACACGGCATTGTAGTAGGCCTGTTGTGTCTTTTGTTCCTAAGCTTTATCGTAATAGTGATCTATGGATATCTTTATTGTCAATCTTATTCACAGGAAGATGCCGAAGATCTGATTCTTCTTTGAACAGTAGATCTGATGGCAGCGACAGGCAGATATTCACAGATACTGACAGACGAACGCAGGCAGAGAGAAAGACGGACAGAGATATAGATGGAGCAGATATAGAAAGCCTAGTAAGGGTATATATATATAATTATATATATATATAATGAATGTATATATATAATGTATGTATGTGTGTGTGTGTGTGTGTGTGTGTGTGTGTGTGTGTGTGTGTGTGTGTGTGTGTGTGTGTGTGTGTGTGAGAGAGAGACACAGAGACACAGAGAGATAGACACAGGGAGAGAGACACAGAGAGACAGCAAGAGAGAGACAAGAGAGAGAGAGAGAGAGACAGAGAGAGAGAGAGAGAGAGAGAGAGAGAGAGAGAGAGAGAGAGAGAGAGAGAGAGAGAGAGAGAGAGAGAGAGAGAGAGAGAGAGAGAGAGTCGTAGGCAGACGCGCGGAGGTCCTCGTCCCGACCGAGGCAGATCGAGAACCACATTGCGATCGGAAACATAACAACGGGAGACTTCATACTTAACAGTAAAACAAAGGTCTCTTTATTAGGACATAAAAATTACTATCCACCAAAAGGAAGTCGACTGTAGGCAGTCCTGGGCAGGAAACGGAAATCACAAAAATCATCGGTGACCGAAACCTACCATTTGTTTGTCAACGCTTCAGTACAATTGGTAATTGTAAATGTAATCGAACATTTATAAAGCGCCACTCAACGATTCAGAGGCGCTCCCGACCCAAGTCAGTGCTACCACTAACAAATAAAATGGACTTCAGGCGTTTCCGGAACAGAGGAAGAGAAAGATTGAGGAGTAGATTCTATTGAATGTGCAAGAATATCACACCTGTGACAACGACATCAGTTTCAACTGCAGTCTTTAGTAGGCCTATATTACTTTTAGCCTATTATTGACAATCGTTTCATTCATTCATCCATTCATTCAAGACATTTATATAGCGCCTCTTCAAGATAACTATTCAGAGACGTTCTCAGTCCAACCTCAGCGGAAAAAATTAGTAGCTTCTATAGCGCCCGTGTCTATGTACAAAGCATCAAGCCATGGCGTGTACCAACACTCAAGTCGCAATCAGGTCAATACCCAGAAGCCAGAACATTAGTCCAATAAGACTCTTCTGTGAGGTACTTAAATGTAAGAGGCGTTGTATAAATGTTCCATTACATTACATTCTATTACAAGACGGAAGGATGAGCAATTTGATAGTATATATTTGATGCACTAATTTTATAGTTCGTCGTGTACCAGAAAAATCGGAACTTCTGGTCATTGCTGGGTTTTGAACCCCAGCTTTCGGTTTGGCATTCGGCACGCCAGCCACTAGGATCTCACGCACCCGAGCAGGCTATACGTACGTCATGTGAAAATGACAAACTCGGTGGCCATTATCTTAGTTGTGAGTACCTCCTATAAATCCAAGGCACGAATAGGTCCCTCGACCTAATTCTTAGGCCTACCCCACTCACATATATAAAGCCGACGAAGGCGTAGGCCTCTAATTATTACTGCATCGGCGGATGGGAAAGAATTCCACATCATTGTTACCAGTGAATCTGGTCTCGGGGGCACGATTTCAGAGACCTTTTGTTCCCGTCTCAATACCCTGCGGCCTATAGGTCGTGCGTGTTTCGCAGGTGTTATATAATATAATACAACTGCATCTAATATTGCCCTCCTTCCGAAGTTCGGAGGTGCACACGCGACCCTACGACAAAACATCAATGGCTCTCAGCAAAGGACTTGCTCAAGGTCCTTACATAACGACCGCCCGGTTGGAGGTTCGAACCCGGTCGTACTCTCCGCGTTACATGTCCAGCGCTCCATCCATTCGGCTACCGTGTTGCACTCACTAGGCCTGCCTTTAGGTCTACTTAGAGCTGTACCGATAAGGCTTTTTGCCGATTATTCCGATACCGCGTACAGCCGATTATTGTAATAGCCGATACCCCGTATGAAGCCGATTATTTTATTGTCGCCCAAAAACTACGCATACGACGTTATATATAAGGGCTATTAAGGAGTTTCTAGTGAATCCAGTACTGTGTATAATTAATAGGTCATTGGTTTTTACGGTGTCTGCTAAATGGTGCAATGCTAAATATAAATCAATAATAAGAAACAAGACATAGATACTTGTGCTCATTTTCTATTTGTAACGATTATTGTACAAAAAAGTCAACTGTAAAATAATTTGCATCGGCGCCGATACTTTTTCGCCGATACCGATTATGCCGATTCCTCGAATTATCGGCCCGATTACGAATGCTCCCGATGCATCGGTACAGCTCTAGGTCTACTTGACGGCGGTCACACTTGGTGACTGTGAAAATAAGACACATCAACTTAATATATCGCCTGAAATCACGACCTGCATGCCTCACGCTGGTTTAAAAAATATATAAGGAGTCGACTGAATGTCGTGAATAGACACATTGACTGTGACTGCTGTGGGTCGTTTTAGCCTTAATTATGGTCTTTACGAAGCCATCTGTTGTACACGTTCAATTAGCCATCTCTTCTTTGACCTTTTCCTTTGGACATGGAAGTGCCGTATCTCTGAGATCTTCCTGTAGTAAAGGATTCAATTTCAACAGGACCTATACCAGTCAAAGAAGAGACAGACTTCAAAACCTGACAAACTGGAACCAACTTCCTCCTCCTGTTCGCACCACCATTCTCTCTGGTAGCGCTTGAACTTCCTGTTCTCATCTTAAATCCTGCTTCTTTTCTCGAGGTCTCTCGCACTGGCAGCGCCTCTGAGTGGTCCATCGCGAGAGGCGCTTTATAAATACCCGAAAACATTACAATACAAAAATTTGCCAATTAACATTTGTTCTTTTCAGAATAACGCCGCTGCCATACAATTTAATTTTTGTATGAGCTTCGTTTATGAGCAACTCTTGCTCATTCTAGATAAGACCCGGCTTTATTATTAACCAACTGGTAATCATCTTTTGATGTTGCTCCTCCAGATCGGGGACTTGCTTTTCTTGTTATGTCAAATAAATCATCTTGATAATCTTCCACTGCATGGTTTATCTTTGCTATTCCAATTTCCAGCATCCAGATCATTTGAAGGTCTCTCATTTCAAGTAACACGCATGTATTGTTTTACAAACATTATCGACCATCTTCCCTTCCTTTGGTGGCTTTCTGAATGATATTCAGTCACTCCTTAATTTCTGATCCCCTTCCTTTTTTGAAATAATGATCACAGCGGGGGACTACGGACGGGAGTGCCCGGGGGAGGGAAATAAAATGCCCCTCCCTCTGACAGCATGATCTGACACCTGCATTTGATTCGGGGAAGATGATAAGCAAGCGTCAGGCCTGCTGTCAGGAATGTAATTACTCCCAGAACGCTGGATGGGCGGGTGGCAGACCGCATCGGTAACTATCCCCGTTTGCGCGTCCGCCCCTAACCCTCCCCCACCCATATTTTCCCGGCTGATAATCGAGGGCGTTAAGTCACTGATGAGATATTTCTAAATATTTTGTCATTGGAAGCGAATTCGATCAGATTGGCCTTCGAAAGCAATTTCTCATCTTTCAACATCACCCAGTTACTAATATCATCCATCCTAATTACTCTTCATAATAACCCTAGATTTGTACACCGAACAATATCATCTTCACCTCTAACGTCGGCATTACATGCAGTTATGGTAGCCAATTTTGAAGAAACCAATTCCCCGAGGAACTTCGCTAATCACTTGCGAATTTCGATTACTGCTTTGCTGTAGCAAAAATGTATACACGAGGTATACATTGTAAACAGTAGACCCTCCACGTAGGTTCTTATTACAGTAAAAGACTTATGGTGTATTTTCCGAATAAAGTAATTTGGCGATATTGTGATTATTATTCATTTATCCAGTAATATCTTCTAATTTGCATATTTAGAAAATAATTTATTGTCATCCTTTTTTTATAATTTGTTAAATTGTTTTTCATGCCGAGTCTGAGTGCCAGTTTTGAAGCAGAATCAGAGGAGAACAAGAGAACTGGCAATCTAGGCTATATCAAGTGAACACTAAATAGTATAATTTCCAACAACAGACATTAACGTGGCTATGAAGCTTACCGGCATCTACAGTGTCTAGCGTCAAAACACTAACTGCCAGACAATAATTGTCTACTGAAAAGTCGCATTTATGTCCGTTTTAAGACGGGGTGAGCAACAGTATAGTAAGTGGTCAGGGTTCGAATTCCTGCCATGGCAGATTTGGTTCAAGATTTCTGCTCCACTCTAGCCAACTCAGCTGTAATGAGTACACTGACCGTACACTGTCGTTGGGAAGATGAAACATCGAGGGAAAGGACTGGCCATCCGCCCTCATAACCAGAGGCTAAGAAAATGAAGTCGCAAACTCTTCATACTCATCGCTGCCTCTCATAGTTAGTTTAGGAGTCATCCACAAAGGACGTCCGCAAAAATTACCTACTTTGAACCCTCCCTTCCCTTGTCCGCATTTGGCCTTACCCTTCCTCCAGTTTTGCGGACGTCCGCATCAGAGGACGACTGGCTACAAGACGGATTTACATACCCATCAACCAACTTGTCCTTTCTGCTGCTTTTGCATGCTAAACTCGAATCCACTTTTTAATGTCATCTATCGTTCCACAGTCCAAGCGCATGCTGATGAAATTGTTACTAAGCTGTCTGCAACGGAAAACTACTAATTAATGGCGAACCAATGCAGTACAGACTATCTGACAGAAGTTGGTGTCTTAAACACAGGATTACTGAAAAAAACCATATATCAACTTTTGTTTTATATATATAATAATAATAATAATAATAATATTTATTCTTTTAATTAAGCGCCTGCAAACGCACTGCGCTGTACATGTACATGTTATGCGATAAACCTTAACTACTAACAGAACAGACAGCCTGCAATACACGGCGCAAATTGCAGCCTACAAAGCATGTCCGCCTATGGGACTCGATCTCTGTACCTCTCGCACTCTACGCCAGATGTTATCCAATGCGCTATCGGGCCCCCCAAATATATATATATATGTATATATATATATATATAAAGTCGCATTTATGTCCGTTATATATATATATATACAGGGTGCGGCAAAATAAAGTAATCCCCTGCAGTGTTTGGTTGATATCTCAAGAACGAAGTTGGACTTTTATAAGAAAATTTACACGGCCATTGGTCATTCATATCTACGTACAATTGCCAAATTACATTATATTATCACAACAATTGACTAAGTTATGCTATTTGAACAGAGACAAGCCCACGCTTTATAACGTGCAAATTTTACGGTTGCGTTATTGGTTGTACTGTAGCATTTATTATGAAAACAAAAAACATTATGGTGTCTGCTGGGGTCTGCTTTGGGGGTAAAGGTCGGCTCCACTTCATCGACGAGAAAGCGAAAGTTAACGCTCAGTATTACCTTCGTCGACTGCTTCCGCAGCTCATTGAGGACTGCAACCAGTTGATGCCAGTCGGGTTCATTTTCCAGCAGGACGGCACTCTAGCGCACACGGCACGTGTCACGCAGGAGTGGCTGCACGCAAACTGTCCTGAGATCATTGAGAAGGACCAGTGGCCACCAAATTCCCCAGATCTCAACCCCCTTGACTATCACGTGTGGGGAGCCATGCTGGAAAGGTATCACAAACTCCAGCCGAAGCCAAAGACAATCGCCGAGTTGAAAGCCGCTTTGCAGTCAATATGGGACGATATGCCACAGGCGCCGATCAACAAGGCCATCAAGAACTTTACCAAACGGCTGAAGGCATGCGTGCAGGCCAATGGTGGACACTTTGAACACTCAATGTAAAATTGAAAGTGCAATTCGTAAAGCTTTGTTGTAAAAATATTTCAAGTTGTACCATTTATTTTCTTGTTTCTTTACAAATTAACTATTTTTAACCATGTAAAATCGTGGGGGGTGTCGTGTTTGAAATAACATAACTTTGTCATATTTCAAGATTGTTAAATAACATTTGGAAGTTATATGTAGATGTGAACAGACAATATCATTACCCAGTTTTATATAAAAATTCTAAGCGGTTGCTACAGAATTTGCAACACACTGCAGGGGATTACTTTATTTTGCCGCACCCTGTATATATATATATATATATATATATATATATATATATATATATATATATATATATATATATATATATATATATATATATATATATATATATATACGGCTTTCCTAGGCAATGAGCTAAAACAAAAGTTACCATGGTGATAATTGATATATGTTATTAATGGTTTGATATCCGTTCTTGTGCATTTGGTCCAAAAATTCGTGACTGAGTTTAAAAACCCTGTCAAAGACAAGACCGGATATAACTATAGGTACTTTGCATGTATGAAGACAATTTATTATGCTTCTTACCCTACAATCTAAAAATCTTCAAGATACACATAATTAAGTAAAGAGTAGCCTTTATTCACGTATAACAATCGCATATGTATGACGTAACGATTGCGTTGCGTGCAATCTCTGAAATACGTTGACGTCGACGTCGTCTTGTTGCTATGGCAACTATTGTGCCTCGATACTGTTTATACTGTTCGTATAATTTATGCAAGTTAATAGCTTGCTTTAATACGTGCTTTGTTGCTAAGCAACATGGCTTAACGGTATGAATTGGTTGTTATTATCAGGCAATAGAATAGTGCTTTAGATGCTTCACCCTATGAGAAAGGCGAGTGTGCGTCTGGAAATGTTTAAATTCAGCCGAAACTGTCAGAAAGTAATTAAATCCAAATTGGTGTGTCTTACAACAGCTAACCTTGTGTGAGGAGCAGACGGCGAGCTGCGCAGATGGAAGGTCACACCATAGCCCCATATGCCGCATCCTCTTCGTCTGTGAGGAAGCACTCGAGTTCTCTCTTGTCTTTTCAAACGTATAACGAAAAGAGTTAGGGCCTAGGCTGACGTCTAAACACAGGGTACCTTGAGCCACAGTGGGCTTAGGCAGCAATTTTTCACAGTTGAAATTATGCAAGCATAGGTGTTAATTTGGGTTGTCCCATTGCCAAGGAGCTGCCTGTTCTGTCAATAGACCGAAGACCGAAAATAAATTCATCGCGTACACCTTAAGCGACTCTATTAAAAGTATATCCAAAGTCCCGGGCTTTTCTGTCTTTCAATTAACCTGTCTTAATACAAAAATATATCTCTAACCTAACTAATTCTATAGCGTCGTTATAATGATACACAGATTGGTGCCTTCGAATGAAACAGATATCAAAAACACACCGTGATGGTGTTTTTGGGTATACGTGTAACCAGTGTTGGGTATGAGTTAACTCATATGAGTTTAAACTCACGAGTTAACTCACTTGCTGCGATTTATGAGTTTGAGTTAACTCACCTTAAAGAGTGTGAGTTATGAGTTTGAGTTAACTCATATTTTCTGTGAGTTTGAGTTGTAACTGTCCATTATTTTAAACTCAACTCACTCTTCGGCACTCGGCACATATTATGTTGAAACAAGCCTTTTTTATATCGTCGGCTTTCCATACTGGTGAGTGGTGACGGCAGGGAGGGTCGTAAACACTGCTAGCGGACAGTATTTAAGCACTGCATATTTTGTATATTGTGAAAAGTTAAGAACAACATGGCTGAAGTAGGCCTACCATGTATTCTTGATGGAAAATATTTTTCTGTTACAAGTAGGCGTGATGGAAAAACTGTTGCTCGATTAGAACGTGCTAGTATGAAACGTGAGTTTATGAGTTAACTCATTTAACAAGTGAGTTTGAGTTAACTCATTTCACTTAGGATGAGTTGAGTTTGAGTTTAAACTCATTTTGAGGTGCGTGAGTTGAGTTTTGATTTAACTCATTTCTTGTGTGAGTTTACCCAACACTGCGTGCAACGCAGTACGTCGATGGAGATGGCTAATGGAAGAAGGGCCTCCGGTCAGTGGCGGCGATCTTGTTTGACGGGTGGAGGGGACATTTTGGAACTGATCTGGTGAAAAAAGAGTTTTGAACTGGTCTTGTGAAAAAAGAGGTAAAAAAATTGAAATGATCTTGTGAAGAAAAGGTCAAAAAAAATTTCCGCGCTGACGCGCGAAAGAATTTGATAGCCTTTTTTGGTGTTTCCTCAAAATTTGGGGGTCCGATGTATGGCGTGTCCCCCACTCTTAAAGGTGGGGGTCTTGTCCCCTTCGCCCCCCCGGGATCGCCGCCCATGCCTCCGGTTATATGGTCAGCTGTGAAATCAACAGTCCACGAACCAGACTTTAATCCTTAAGACCTTTCCGCGATGACAAGTTAACTTTTACATTTGTTGATCAGAAGTCGATCCTACACCTCCAACAACTAAGGTACAACCGATCAGTCCAATTAGGCCTAGATCTTTGCCGCATTTCCAAGTTTATCGTCTGCTTCTCAGAGCCGCTAACTGGATTCAAATAAGACACTCTGGTTCCCAGTTCTCCACTAAATAGTCAGCCTGCAGCCTATACTTTCCTCTTGTCCTATCTAAACATCATTATAACTCACGAAGCTGGGGGCCCGTAGAGTAATGGATAACAGACTGGTGTGAAGAGCAGTAGGTACCAAGATCGAATCCCGTAGACCCGTAAGGTTTATTCAGCCTTCCACTCGCTAGGTGGCGGCGGTGGTCAAATGAATAGTAGGCCGTGATTGGCGCCCTGTTGGCTGTCGTATAAACAGTTATATTTCGACTCCTGTAAAACTGTTACCATGTGCTTCTACTGTATACATGTATGTAAGGCGCCCTGTGTGGCTGCCGTTTCTACTATATGTATGTTCACTGTACAGCGCAGTGCGGTTAGCAGGCGCTTAAAGGACGTCCGCAAAATATGACCTACTTTGGACCCCTCGTCTGCATTTATGTCCGCATTTGACTTTACCCCTCCCTCTCCCTTTGCGGACGTCTGCATGCCAAACCAAATTTTGAATGTCATCATTCTTTTTACAATTATTCCACAGTTCCTGTGCATGTTTAAGTGACAGTGCAGGTTTAATATCCGGGTGTACAGTAATAAAAGCCTCTTTCAAAGTTGCAGTAAAGGTTATACCATGCATGCTCACTGACCTTGTCTTTCGGGGAAGGTTGAAACAAGGTGGTGTTTAAAAACTACAAAATTTAAAAGTTTAGATGCGGACGTCCGCAATGGTCGTAACCCTCCCCTTGTCCGCATTTTGATGACCCCTCCCTCCCCCTCATTGCGGAAGTCCTTTATGGATGACCCCTTAACGGCCTAATCTTCTCTTCTCAGACAAGTTATCTTTCAGCACTGTGGATTCAGCAGCATCTACTATTTTCAGACAATACATGTACTTGCACCAGTGTAACTAACACTTCGCAGTTAGTTGCTCGTCATATAGACTTGTCCGCACATCCACAACGCATATCCTCTTTTGCTGCATTAGTTTTCGATCAACTCGTCTTGTTTTGGAGAACCTTATACAGCCAGATGTTGCAGCCTCAAAGGTCCTGGCATGCACTGTTTACATGTGCAAATGTGGAAGTAAACTTTCAGCAATAATCATTTATAAAAGCGGGAGAAGAGTACAGAACTGATGGAGTTCATTTAGAATCATCTGGCTGTGCATATCAGGAACACTACTTTAGTGAAGCCTATCAAAGCTTTAGAAAGAAACTGATTTGTAAAATGCCCTATAATCAAAATTCATTTGATCATCACACTGAATAGTTAATTGCTACATGCATTATCTTACCTACATCGTCTATCAACCATTTAGCAGTGTCATGAATAAACTGTTAACTGTTTCATATTAACGTGTTCCGCAATGAAAGTTTCTTTCAAATAGTGAAGCAATTACTTGAATGACTCCACTGCTCCCTTGCTCACTCAACTCATTTCACTCAACTCGTTCCAGTGAATCAGTAAGTCAGTCAGTCAGTCAGCCAGGCAATTCTCATTTGCTCACTCATTCATAATCAAAGTTTCATTGTGGTTTACTGTAAAATTATATAAAGAAGTTTGCATTCACAAATGCTACACATGAAATGAAACAATACTTTTAAAAACCATTTTTATGCTTTACAGCAACGATGATTTCTAGTTAGCCAACTTCATAGAACTGCCACAAGTTCTATCCTTGACTCAAAATGGAATATAAAATGTTATAAAACCAACATCTCAAAAAGACCAGTAATCATTGCAGTTCTTCCTAACCTGTTATGTGATGCAGAGACAGTATTTCAAAGGGTCAAGACTCAACACTTTCTAGTCTGTGAGAACACTATAGAAGACAGTCACTTCCATGGTTACACAGTTTAACAGAGCAGTCTTTATCAATTTCCCATTAAAGGCCTTGGATTTGAACTCGAGAATGCAGAAGTGAATAGCTAACATATCAGCCCTAGGCAACCTTTGCCTCCCTGGCATGGGAGTACCACAATACACACCACACTTGTGTATCTGGAAGAAAACTAATAGGATTTCTTTTTATATTTTTATCAATATCTGCCTCCAACCAGAAGCACCTCTTCTCAAAAACCAAGCATCTCTTCTTAACACTTTAATGACGAGTATGCACTAAAACTAATCCCTCTCGTCATTAAAGGGTTATGGAATCTGCTTCGCACGAGTCGCAGCTACTGCATGAACACAATTAACCAACGCTAACGAATAATGAATTTAACTTTACAACGTAAAACGACTGAACAGTCTAAATGACAATTCTGTCTGACGGAAAATCAGCTCCTCAAATACCGAACTGACTTCCAAAGTCTGTAATTTACAGGAGTCTCAACCGTGAGTTGTGTCGTCTTCAACAAAATCTTGCGCCTCAGCCTGCGACACACACTCAACGTGGCTCACCTGTAACAGAACACAAATATCGAAGCAAATGTAAGGTAATGATACCGGCGTAAAGGTACACAACAACATGCAATGTACAGATATGAAATGTAACTGTAAGCAATGCTACAGTGTACCACAAAATGGCAAGTAATGTTATCAATCGATCAATCAATCAGAATTTATATAGCACCCCTTCAAGATCTCTCTCTTCAGAAGTGCTCCAGACATAGGCCAGGCAGAAGAGAGTAGTCTTGAGAGTAGTCACTGACAGAATGGAGAGGAAGGAACCCTGGGGAGGGGGTGCATCTCCAGAGGGAGCCATTCCATGTCAATGGGCCGGGCCGATCATACTTAAAAGAACAATTTACAAAAGTTTCTTTAATACAAACTACAGCCAATTTATTCAGCAGTAATAAGAATAATAAAATCAGAAAATACTGTCAGTAGTTAACCCCTAGTGTAATCTATAATTCACAACAACTAAGCACAATCGTTAATTCTGCAGTACAATGGGTCTTTAATCCAAATTAATGCATCCTCATGCCTTCAGAGTATGCACACTACTTTCACACCTCAGATCCAGAATAACTGCCCTTGTGTACATAACAGGTGCAAAGAATTCAAAAAAAATAACTAAATAAATGCCAAAACTATTTAGTAACAACGGCAATATTGTCAAGTCCAAAACTTACCTTGGACACTTTAACGACGAGCTGTATTGGTTTCCCAGTTGCTTTTAGTATGCTCTTGTCGTTAAAGTGGTAAATGTGGAATTATGAATTGTCAACTAACACAAAAACCAAAAAGACTTCTAGACAAACCTTGTTGCGAAACTTGACACCATAGAACTTGTCGGCATGTTCCAGTAACTCTGGCCTGAATGTGGTTGTGATGAACTGGGCATCCTTACAAAGCTCGTGTATCATATCTGCAAAAGTGTTTAAACACAAGAGCAAAAACAGTCAGTCTACTCTGAAATGTATAACCAGTTCCCACCCCAACGTTCAACCACACAACTGCACTTCCTTACATATTCTACACGCTTCAGTCACACACTAACTGGCTTCTGTTCTATCAGTTTTCAGCAAAATAAAAAATGGTGTTACAACAGCTTGTAATATTATAAAGTGAGACCAAACTTAGCTGAAAAGGTGCTATATAAATCTCTGGTTACATTATTACTTTAAAACAGTTTGTAAAGTGCATGATAATTAGCTAAATGCACTGCAAGCGTGTTCAAGTAGCCAAGCATTACTTAATGATTTTTCTACATCTACTGAATGCTCTTCCGTGACAACTCAGGATCAGTACGCCAGCCAATCAGCCAGTCACTCAGCCAGCCAGTCAGTCAGTCAGCCAGTCAATCTTGCTTAGTTCCTCATTCATCAATCAAAATTTCAATATAGGTTATGTGGAATTTGTTAACTTGCATTAATGAAGTGCTACAATATACTATACGAAATAATGCATTTTTAAAATCATCTGTACGCTTTTTTTTACAGCAGTCATGATTTCTAGTTGATACCTCTGTAAATTAAAGAAATTTCTGCACCAGTCAAATCATTCCATACTCTTGGGTCAACAAATGTCAATTACATCATAAAACAGCCTCACTTTCTAATCATCAAAGGGTGCTATATAAATTTTATATTACTTTACATTACACCCCATGATCTTTATTTCATAAATACCTGCGACAGCTTTTCGATGCTGAGAGTCGAGAGCTTGGTCGATTTCATCAAAGAGATAGAACGGAGCCGGATCGCACTTCTGAATCGCAAAGATGAGAGTCAACGCAACAAGAGATTTCTGTCCTCCAGACAGTTGCTGCATATCTCGCATCTCGGCCTTGATGCCAGTGAATGAAACCTAAACAAAAGTACCATCAGATTGTTAAACAGCTCTGCTCAACCTCAGCCTTTTGTTAGGATACAAATTGTCCATGTACGCAGAGCACCTCTGAGGAACAGGTTCATTAGATAGTGCTGTGATATAGTTCACAGTTAACCAGAAACTTGTTATAGCATGCGCTGATACAACTTGACTTCTGATATGACTTCTTATTTGACACGAATTCTAAATTTATTTCAACTGTAGAAAATGACTTTGTTATAACACAGCATTTTAAGGAGATCTTGGCACGGCTCTCAAAACAACATAACAGCGAGTTTCTCTTACAAGTACAAATCAATTACAATTCAGTCAGCTATGCAACTTATGGTTAGCATGTTTGACTAAAATTCAAGGCTGATACTTCAAAACCAAACTCAGGCTACCACAACTAGCTACAGTAATGTAATTATTTTTCTCGTTTAATCAACTGCACTTCAGTCGTGAACACAGTTTCAACAAAACTGCATTTTACTACAGTAATTTATAGTTCGTTACACTTACCACACCTGATTCAACAACATAAAAATGTCAATAACAATTACAACCTTAGTAGAAAATCATTCCGCACATAGAGCTAAAACACACAACAATAAATACATCGAGCAGCAGACAGATGAAAGTCTTACCTTGATGCCAACACCAGTGAAGTGCTCAACAATGTGTCCACGCCCTGGGTCACCCTGACTACCGGATGCATGACCATGACTGTCCGTCTCATCTTCCTTAAAAACGACATAGAAATACCAGAAAATGAATGACGATATCCAAAAGCAAAATTGTAATGTAATCACAGATTTATATAGCACCTCTTCAAAGGAAACTCATCAGAGGCGTTCTCGACCTAACGATAGAAAACCAGGATTGAAGAAAATGGTTTTCAAGCGCTTACAGAATAGAGGTAAAGAAAGACTGAGAAGCAAAAACGCTGTAATATGCTACGTGATTATAAATTTGGACTGACTGGAAAATGTATTACATTCGGTTAAATATTGTCAAGTATTTATGTATTGCCTACATCTTGTGATCGATGGCACTAAGCAATCACTTGTGAAAAGCATGCTCGGTGGCCTTATGCAGCAACTGTTTCAGGGAGGTTAGAGCTAACATCCTCCATTGCTCTTAACAAATCAGAGCAGTCATATCACACACTTATTCTACAGCTGCATCAATGTCTGTAAGTCACATACAGCCTGTATATGTAAAAGTGCTTTTAAGACTGCAAGATTGGCAATCATTTTATTTCATAGCATATTACACCGTAGCCATCAGGACCATAACGATCATTCATTTGTGCCTCAGCTTTAATTACTTGATACACATAATATGAGCCTTAAATGAAAACACACAAAAATACAATTAAGGCAAATGAACAAACAAGGCAACAATCCTAAATGACTTCTAAATGACTCACCTCTCCCGCATCCCCCTTCTTCATGACCAGAACTGCATGGCCAGCTGGTACGAGCTTCTTGAAAATTTCTGTAAAGTACTTGGAGACTTGCTTGAAAGTGAGCTGGATTGCCTCGTATTTGCGTTGGTCCAAGTGATACATCAAATCAACAATTGACTGAAATGAAGTAAGATAAAAATCAATTTCAATTCTGTAATTCAGTGATGCATGTATGCAAGGCAACACTATAACGTGCATTCTAAGTATCTGTTGCAGGCAAACTGTGTTAACCAAAACAACCAAACTTCTTGTTGACAAGACTCTTTTTGTTTAAGATCAGCACATATTACTGGAAAGGACACAATTGGCCAGCAAACATGTGGGGCACAAATGTCAGGTTAAATGCATAAGTACATATATAATGACTCAGAAAATTCAAATATTGTCAATGGTTGGATGCAAACCTGATGAGCTCTGACTAATTCCTCTTTTCGCTGGATAAGTTTCTCCTTTTGTTCGGAGAAATTGACGAACTGGTCCAACGCCTTCTTGTTCACGTGGCTGTATTTCTTCAGTTCCTCGTTGCATTGTTCCAGCTTCTTGAATAGCTGTTAAAATCAATACGGATGAAACAGTTGCTTAAAACCATAGTAATTTAAATTATTGCCACAACATATTAAGCACAGTCATCAGCATTTGAGAAATTCAGGTATCTTGAACAACAGGTAAAATCTTTTAGAACAAGGCAAGACCAACAATTGAAGAGCAGAGTATGAGGCCAGGCTTTGCACACACACTTGCCTATTAGCATTGTTGTTAAGCATTTATTAAATGCCACTATCTAAAGACCTAGTATCAATCGATGGTGCTGAACAATTGTGACTGAAGGACTTGCTCAAGGTCCCTACAATGGGGGGGGGGGGGGGTGGGTTCCATAGAGTAGTGTTAACATCACTGGCGTGAAGAGCAAGAGGTAGCGGGATCGCTTCCCGCAACCCTCCCAAATTAAGGTCCACTCAGCTTTTCATTCACGAGATGGCGCGTTGTTAAAATGAGATGCAGGACGTGATGGGCGCCTTGCATGGCTGCCGTGTACAGTTAAATTCGACTCCTGTAATAACTTGTGATCATCCATTCATACTGATTTGTAATCATACTGCGTTATTGTCATTTTGAAGATATTAAACGAAGATTATTATTATTACACAGTAACCACCACAGGGGAGGCTTGAACCCGTACTCCCCACATTACAAGGCAAGCAATCTAACCATATCATATCCCACATAATACCTATCACAATGGCAAACGAATCATTGCATGCATAATTTATTACTTTGTAAACTGCATGGCAGCGTTACAGCGCCATGTCAGTATTATCATTATTCAAATTCAGAAGTTCCATTAACTGACATGACAAATAATAAAAACTGAAATTTCTACCTGTTTGCTACCAAGATTCTGATACTTCTCGAAAGCATCACTCGGCAAAGAGCCCAATTCTCGGATTTTCTTCATGCAATCATCTTTCTGCAAAACAATATAACCAAGCATGCTCATCCAAAATGGCTTTAGTATCTTTAATAATAATGCAGGTTCACTTCATAACAGCCACCGAGAAACAAACTTAAACACACCAATAACCTCCATAATATTAACACTTTAATGACGAGCTGCATTGGTTTCCCAGTCTCTTTTAGTACACTCTCATAGTTATTTAAGTGTTAAGCAAAGCACCTGCCTCATAAAATGTCTTAAAGTAAGTTCATTAAAGACTGGCAGAAGTGAAAAATACATCTCAACTACAAAAGCTCTAAAAGATGATTAAAAGGCATTCATTTTATAGGACCCTTTAACATATATAACCAGAAACATTCCCAGTCAAGTACTGGTAAAAGCAGTTTTGTAAGTGTTCATAACAGACAAATGAAGTGCTTCTGGCAAGAAGCCATATAGTTAGAGCAAGAGCAAGGCATGTTTCAGGGTCCATTAAAACAAGCCATGGGCATATTAGTCCACATACAGAATTTAAAATTCATTTGAAAGTGCGAATTTTGGCTAAGCCTCTCCGAGAAGGAAGGCAGATTTCAGCAGCCCACCTTTTTAAGAAGCAAACTCTGTTTATTTGTCATTTTCTCCAGCTCTTTTGCATCCTCATTTATTCTTTCCTGGTGCTCCCGTTCGCGAGACTTCCACATCTCGAGGTTCCGCAGCAGTTCACGATTTTCCTTGTTACAGGCTTCGATCTGATCATCGAGTTCTGAAACAACAGCAAGAAATATATTAATACAGACACTTTTCTAACAATACAACTACTAACAAAACAATCAACCAATTTAGGTTCTATCTTGAAATACAAGAAACTTCAAGCAGTCTTATAACATCTACACGACTTTCTGACATGCCATTTGAATTAGCTTTCCATTCATTATTCCTAAAAATCTGCAATTCTTCTGTAATAGATATTTCAACACAGCAACTAACTTACTAGCTAGAAATTATTTGAACAAAAGCTTCAAGCACATGCCAAGAAGATGCACAGGACCCTGCTTATAAACACACATCACCAGAACAAGAATCCGGACAATACCCAGTGATGAACATGAATTTCTAACCTCTTTAAAACACAACCTTGCTATATGATATGACTCAACAGACAGAGGAAATGGAGACAATGGTGTAACCTACCGTAATGGTTGGACATGTTATATAACCTTAGTACTTTTGTACAGCAGCTACAGTCCCACTGACAACAGTACCACTGTACAGTAGCTACAGTACCTTTGACTACAGTACTGTAAAGAAGTTACAGTACCTTTGATCACTTACCTGTAGAGTACAGTACCTGAAGAGTAGCTACAGTACCTCTGACTACAGTAACTCAGTACAGCAGCTACAACACCTCTGACTATAGTACTTTAGTACCGTATCCACTATCCACCCTACCTTTGAAATGTTTATTGACTTCAGCCTGTCTTTGATTCGTCGATTCCAGTTCCAGTCGAAGCATTTCGAGCTTCTGCTTTCTGTCCTCGCCCGTCATTTCCTGGAGGTCAACCTGGAGACGATCCAACTTCTTCAACAGGTTGTTGTTCAGTAGCATCTCCAGACGGTTCTTCTCCGTTTCCAGCTGCAGCAACAACATCAAAACCAAAATGAGAACAAAACACACCAGACTACACCACGGAAATTCAACCACCTTTCGCAGATAATAGTAACAGACAATGAGTTGGCAATTCCTTGTGGCACAATGGTCAGTGTTGATTCGGCACACTGGTCAGGATTGAGTTGCTGCTTCATTCAAAGGGAATTTGCACTGTAGAGATAACAAAAGATGCAGAGGAAGTGGAAGAGGCAACTGCAGTTGTAACGGAACTTTGTACAGCACCTATCATACAATACAATAGTATTTGATATTGTGCTCCCTCAAAGTTCAGAAGTCCACACAAAACCATGCGACAGAACATCGACGGCGCTGAGCAACTGCGAGTGAAGGACTTGCTCAAGGTCTCTACACAGTAACCACCACAGTTGAGGTTCGAACCTGTACTCTCCATGATACAGGGAGAGCAAAATAACCGTGCCCCTCAACACTGCTACTGGGAGATGATCATCCATGACAGTAGTCAACTACTCTGGCATGCCTAGCAGAATATCCTTACAGATGTCTAATACATTATATGAGCTATAAAAGTTTTCAAATAGAAGTGGATTAGATTAACTTCAACATTTCAGAGATCAAAATCTTCAAAAAGTAATAGATTTAATATTATTTATTTAAAGTACTTATGAAGCAATTCAGCAAATCGGATTCTGAGGGGTGGATGAATGTTCGCTACGTCAGAGTTTCTCAAACTGTGGGTTGCGACCCAAAAGTGGGTCGCGAAGCTCTGGCAAGTGGGCAGCCAAATTTTTTCGAGAAACATTTATTTTTTGCAGCACCAACATTTGGCTATGATTTGGCTATAACTAGCTGGATTGCTATAAATTGCAAACTGTTTTTACCTAAATTTCCTTTTAATGCTTCAAATTTCTGTACGTAAATCCACATATTTCGATACCAATTTACGAAGCAAATTTTAGTACACAATGCTTAATTTTACACAGTGGGTATCGAGACCCAGAAAAGTTTGGGAACCTGTGCACTATGTGACAAGAAGTAGTCACGAGTAAAACTCTGGGTCTTAACAAGTTACTTAGATGATGATGAAATGATTTAAACGATGATTAAGCTAAGATCTGTTTGTAACGAACCCTAATTCTCTCCGTCAGCGCTTTCCTGTTTTCGTTGGTCAGTTGTTGGATTGTGTCATTCAGACGATCCACTTCCCTCTGATCTTCGACCGACAACTGCGACAGAAGATCAGTTCCAAGTTCCGCGTTAAGGGAACTCGCAGTCGTCTTCATCGACTCAAGACTTGCCTGAAGACTCGCCAAACTTCTCTCCTGTCAACAACAAACATTATCTTTGTTAAGTTCTAAAAGGTGCTATATAAATGTACTGTATAACTGTTACAACAAATACAGATATACTTAAATTATAATACAGTTCTCTAGGTGTGTTTCAAAGAATCTTTTAGGTTTCAATTTATCTAATTCCCATCTGACAGGCAGGTAAAATATTTAAATTTTTCACACCGTTTAGATCTGTCAGACAGCAGTGTTTCAGTAAATTTGAGAAGTTATTAACAGGTGCCATGAAATTGTTTAGATGCATACATACATACAACTTATCGATAAATAAACGCTCTACTTACCCTACACTAACTTGGCTGTCTTAACTCTACTTATAATTTCTAATGCAAGATAATGTGGCCAATAATAACTCTACATAATATCGTTCAACTTTTCTTTCAATTCCTATTTAATTGTTTCAAGAAAGTCGTTTATCACATAAAACTTCTTCAAATTATAACTTGCTACAAAATCACACCAACTAAACCAACAAATAAAATCTTAACTACATATGTAGGAGGATCTTAAGTCTGAAATTCAACTAAAAGCCACTGTCTAAACACAGCAATAAATTGCAGGGCGAACCTTTGGTGCTCTTGAAGTCTCAATTCTTTGGGCTTCTTCTTTGTTTAGCCGCAAGTCAGCTCGCATCTTGTCATAAATGTCTCTGTAACAAATGAATTTTACAGTATTTTAAAAAAATGACTGAAGCTAAACAAAAATTTTCATTCACTCAATGCAAGATTTTAAGAACTGCAACTCAAATCTGAAACACAACACTTCACTAATACTGCTCTAATTAATAAATCTTATTAAAAAACTACTTGGTAAATTTCATTTTGAGATTAAATCTCTTGGAATATTTATCACCTGGACCCTAAAACAGTTAAGTTTTTAAGCCAAAAAATCAATCCTTAACAAATGGATAAAAATCACTAGAGAAATGTTAAAATACATGACAATACTATGCTAGAATGCAATAAGAATGTATTGGCAAATCAGGAAATGTCTGAAAGTAAACAAAACTAAACACGTGCAACACAGACATACTTGTTTTTGCTGTTCTTCGTCTCCGTTCTCTGCATTTCACTCACCAACTGATTGATGTCGCTCTCAAGAGGTGAACTTCTGAGTCAAAGATTTCTACGACAACTAGTATTCACAATTCCCATAATATTCTTTCTAACAGAATATTAGTTTGTGTTGTTTGGTGATCAATAACTACTCTTAGAGCCTGTTAGTTGTAGATTTTTTTATCGTGCACCCATTAACATCAGTGGATTAACAGTTGGTTGAGGTAGTTTTAGCAGTTCAACATCTCGACAACCTATCCAGGTGAGTTGCATTGGTCAAGAACAAAATGCATATTTCATGTAACATATAGGGGTGATCGACAGTGTAGTGGTTAGCGTACTGGACTGTCACTGGAAAGTAGGGGGTACAAATCTGATTAGAGATTTTTGCTCCGTGTGTGCCCCCTAGCCAACTCAGCTATAATGAGTACACTAACCACACACTGTCGGTGGGAAGATGAGACAGTGAGGGAGAGGACTCATGTCGAGGTTAACAAATTGAAGTCGCTAACACTTCATACCCATTGCTGCCTCCGGGCTAGCTTAAGGGACTGCTCTTCTTCTTCTAAGATGGAATCAATCCCATGCAAAGAGTATATGCACAATCACATATTCCTGATCAACTGCTCTTGTTATTCAATTTACTACATGAACCAGTTAGACACTCAAAAAGGATATCTTGAAGTTTGATTTTGTGTTCTTCGTAATCGCGTTCTTGGACCTGTAGACTACGAAGGCATTCCATCTTGCCCTTCTGAAGGTCAAGGCGCGACTTGCGAGTGTCGTAGTAACCACCCGTCAGTGCACCACGCCGACTCACCTGGTCACCTGGAAAGTCAAACGACAATGAACCTCATTAGATATGTAACAGTCGACAAAGACTTAAATTCAGCTAATACAAGGAATAATTGTGTATAAGAGGAACAATAAACACAAAATCATGTCATTTAAACCACCCTATGCATTGTTGTCACTAGTTGCAAAAACTACCTAGATAAATTCATATCTTAACACTTTAACGATGAAAGTGTGCGAAAAGCGACTGGGAAACCAATGCAACTCGTAATTAAAATGTAAATTAGCTTTGCATGGAAAAACATGGATCAGTGCAATTTTTATTTTACAACATCAATCAATAAAGCTACCAAAATTTTCAATATTAATTAATTCTACATGAAAAAGTTAACTCTGAAACTGGCAATACCATCCAGAATTACAAATCCTGAGTTTTGGTTCTCACAGATTAGTGATTACTTCCAAGCCTATACAAGTTAATTGGTTTTGCATTAAATAAGAAATTTGAAACAGAAGTTGTACCATCCAAAGTGATACAATCCAGATTTTGTGTTCTCGCGATCTGTGTGGCAACTTCCATGCTTCGACAAATCAGGGTTTTACTGAAGACGTGTTTTATCGCACGGTCGTAACGTGGCTCATATGTCATCTTCCGAATCATAGGAATGGCATCCTGAAATGACATATCCAAAAACATTAGATGTATAAACTGCAGCACAGGATGCATTTTTAAGATATGTTGGAAGGCTGTTATTTACTGTAATTGCATGGTTCATAAACAGCCAAATACTAGTGTTAAAATACATGCATACACGCATATGTGTAATTACACAAAGAAACAGCACATTGCTTAATACTTTGGTAAGTTGAATAACCTATTGTCAATGGTGAATGTTAAATTCAAACAAAGCACAAAATGGCTGATTGATGTCAATTTTGCCAAGGCACCATTCCAACATTGTCATATACAAGTCACCATTCCAACATCGACATATCCAAGGCACCATTCCAACACTGTCATATCCAATGCACCATTCCAACATTGTCATATCCAATGCACCATTCCAACATTGTCATATCGAAGGCACCATTCCAACATTGTCATATACAAGGCACCATTCCCACATTGTCACATCCACAGCACCATTCCAACATTTTGTCTTCTCATTTCAGAAGAAGAACCCTCATTATAACTCTCTTTTGAGAGATACACCGAGTGTTACATTGAAACTTTAACGACGAGTGTGTATTAAACGTGACTGGGAACCAATGCAGCTTGTTGTTAAAGTGTTAAAACATCTGATGGTGCAACCAATGGCTCATGCATTCATGAAAATCAAGTTACGAAATGAAGTAAGAAAAAGACTCACGCTTGTCTCTGGATAGTACGTCTCATGGCACTCGAGGCGATTGAGTGGCATGAACGTCACCTCACCCGGCAAACGCAGGCGGTTCATCTCCTGAAGAAGTTTCGTTCCAGTACGATCATTGTCAACGACGTGATGGAACAGCCTACAAACGACAGATGTCCGAATCTTGATCAACAGAGACAGGGAAACTGACACAGCAAACAGGACTTCATAGTTTGTAAGTTTATTCGGCCATTCCCTTTAACTGACTTTGTAATCATCTATTCTACTCTCTTCTGGCTAATCAGTCTTTCAGAAATTGTTTGTTTCTGGTTGTCATAAAGTGCCGGTATTATTTAAATGACAAGCATAAATCAATGGCACTAAGGCAGTGTCAGTTGAGGATTTTTCTAAGGCCAAACTACACGATAGTGAGGAAACTCAAAGCCACAAGCTCCATGCTTACAAGGAAAGCATTCAACGAGTCTGTTGAAGTTTTGAGCAAAGCATAGGACAGCACTAGATCTTAAAACCTACTAAATTTCTCACAAATGCTAATAGAGGAAACCTTTCACTGCACTGTGTACCAAAGAACTTATTCATGCACTTTCAGAGCAAGTGCAAGCCAAGACACCATAACCAAGGGCCCACCATGTGGAATAACCTTCTTTCAGATCTGTGTGTTCTTTTAAGTTGGGAATCTGCATACAACTTTTACAAGCATCTGAAAACTGTTCTTTATCATGGAAGTTGGGTTGGGAGCACCTCTGAGTTGAATGAATGAATGAATGAATGCTGAATCCAGAGCTTTCGTAAGCAGAGTGAAAGTGCCAAATAGCTGTAAAGTATCTGACAACTGTTCTATTGCTCCTAGCATACATTGCATTTGCATTTACGACATTTCTTTGAATATTTTGTAGATACAAAATTCCTTTGAATAGCACTTGCATTTACGACATTCTTTTGAATAGCAATAGCAGGTAAACGATTTAACATATCATTTTCATAATTTATTTCAAAATAAGTCCAGTTTCGTCTGCTTACCTGTTTCCGGCGGTCACTTCCACTGCCGTGAAGAATGTCTTCTCACATTCAAAGTTCTCAATCAGCGTGCCATAGTAACCGTCAATGACATCCTGGTATTTCTTCTGCTCACGGAAGTACTGAAGGACCTTCTGTATGCTGTCAATTCCATTAAGTATCGCCTGTTGAAAAATCACCAGAGACGAAAGATTAGCAGAAGCAGAAAAATAAAACTGCAAGGAAAAGAGGAACTGAAAGAAACCTATTTGGAGCTACGAGACTATTTCCTTAACCACTACAACCCTCAATGTCTCCATGTCGCTGGTCAGGACAACTATACCATCAAAAACTGACCATACACTGACCTTTCCGGTGATTGACCGAAGAGCCTGCTCCTTCTTGCTGAGTTCATCCCTTAAAGATGCGATCTGTTGCTGCATACCATTCTCAGTCCTCCACAGGTTACTACAAAATAAACACCACCTCAGTTTAGCAACATCAGATCTTCACTAAAGCCTCAATCCAACACCAACAGGTTGAAAAGACCAACCGGCCTGAAAGTGTTTTGGAAATAGCAAAACTTCATAGGTCATGCCACAGGTCATGACCCAGTTTGATGATATTGTAATTGTAACTGCAAAGTTATATAGCACCACTTCAAGATAGACTCATCATAGGCGCTCCTGACCTAACACAATGAAACCACTATCGAACAAAATGGTCTTAAGGGCTTTCAGAAAAGAGGCATCACTGTCTGCCAAAACTGATGAAAAACCACACAAACACACAAAGATCGGAACTCACACATCGAAGTTTAAACGTGTACAAAAAGACTCAGTCCTGCATGCCAAACAATTTAAACTATCAGTGATTGGCACCTTTGCGCATTACTAATGGACAACCGAAGTTTTTAGACTAGAACAGGCCCAAGTTTAAATAAACACACAAACTGTTATTTGTTACTTTACAAGTATCCTACACTAGATTCAAACAACTGCATTCTCCTTTCACCAAATGTGGACCATCCAACAAGTGAAACTCTGTCAGAGTGCTTACTTTCTTTCATTCTGCTTGGCGTCCTTCTGTTTTTTCATTTCATAGAATGACTTGTTGTTTGAGTCGATGACGCCTTTATGCTGCTCAATACTTTCAGTAACGGTCTAAAGTCAAGCAACAAACATCAAACAGACGTACTTTTATCTAACCGTTTATAAAGCAACCTGAAGGCAAAAAACACAGTTCTTAGCTAACAAAACATACCATATATATACTCTTCTCTTTATACATGCACATACACAAGTGGCTATTTATATAGCGCCTTTCTAAACCCTCACAAAAGGGGTCTCAGTAAACAGACAACCAATCTTTTCAACTGTCTCAGTGTGTTACTGTCTCTCCACCAACAGTCTATCTCAATAATGTAAGGATAACAAGAAATTTCTGTGACACCTTACTGAAATAAATAATCAATTACATTACAGATAACAAGATCTTGATTATTCTCGCCATCTGCGGTATGCCCCTTTGGAGCACTGCCGTTTTCACAACACACTCCAGCCATCTCTATTCTGGACTCGTCTCCAAATTTAGTTGGCACAGGTAGGATTCCATCACTCATGTCGACGTACGGCAGGATTAGCAGTGCAATACATTTTACAAAGTAAATTTTACAAATGGCCACTTAAACGTATTAACACTTTAACGATTAACGTGTACTAAAATGCATAGAAACTAATTCCTCTCATCATTAACCATTTAACGATGAGAGCGATTAGTTTTCCATACATTTTAATGAGCACTCGTCATTAAAGAGTTAAAGGGTTTAAAAGAGAGTCTGATGTATATTTAATCAGCGTTAACGTACAGCTATATCCGCTTCAAGCTGTTTGGCTTTCTTCTGATCATTTTCCAGATCCTCCTTCAGTCGTTTGATCTGATCCTCCTTGTCCTTGATCGCTTTGTTCAGCGCCTTCAGTTCCTTTTGGATCCATCGATCTCTTTCCTCCCGGGAAGTGAACTGATTTCCTCGACCCTGCTTGGCATACAGCTCCTTTCTTCTCTGTTCGTTCAGGGCAAGTCTAAACAGACATACGATATTCACATTTAATCAAAGAGTTGAAGTCTAGGGCTAAGAATTATTAAAAAAATTATATGAAAAGTTAAAGATGGAAACATGTCTGTAATGTGGTGCTCTGAAATAACCTCAACACGTCAAAAAATTCAACTTGTAATGGTACAGTGTGCACAAACAAAACTGGAAAGCAGATTTATACTTCTTAACAAACATGGGGAGGAGGATAGAGTAATGGTAACACTCATGGCCAGAAAAGCAGCAGTACGTGGTTCGATTCCCCCAACTCCCCTCGGGCGGGCGCCTTGCAACGCTGCCATAACGTGTGTTTAGCTAAGATATTGATAATTGTACTGTCATGTCTCAATGTAATCTTACTGCATTTGTCGGTTTGAATTAATAAAGACAAAGATTATTATTATTATTATCTCTTGAGCACCACACAACAAGGAACGTTGCACAACCTCAGGCAGCAGCAACAAGCTGCATGCATAAAAGACCTGGAAGGCAGATAAAGCCTCTTTGGGCAAGGGACAAGCCAGCAAAGGACGTGAGAATTAGTGGTCAGTGGAGAAGATACCATGTCATGATGCTAATTTCGTGCATTATGGCTGTAAGCAGTTTATGGCAAGTATATTGGAGACCAAACAACATCAGCCATTTTGCCGATTTCTCACTCACTGAGCAGCGGCTGCTTCCTCTTTGTGTCTTTCTTCCTCGTACTGTGGAGAGATCTTCTCCAGCTGCTCTTTAGTCTTCTGGATCTTGTCCTGCAGTTTCTGGATTTCAACTTCTGTTCGCTTCTATTACAGTAAAAAAACTACCTGCATCAGCCATACTCTGGTTCTTAATACAAAGAAAGGAAATTCCTCCAAGAAATTATTTTATTAAAATACATACATCAGAGGCAAGTATCTTGGAGGACATAATCACAGTCCTCCACGATACTTGAAAACAATTTAATACAAGACTGAGTAATGTCAGAATTAACTAGTTACTGTAATGTAGGGCCAATAAACAAGTATCTTTGCACCCTAAGGCAGCGGTTCTCAACCTGTGGTCCGCGGACCACTGGTGGTCCGCGGCGATCTGCCTGGTGGTCCGCGAGCAAGGCATACAATATATTTTTTTACAATTAAAAACATGCAAACAGATAATTTTTTTCAATTTTTAAAATTTTGTTTTCTTTCAATCGCTGGAATCGGCTAGATGGCAGCATGAAACTAATAATAAGCGAATTTATGGCACAAAATTTCTTTTGTATCAATTTGTTTTTGACACAATTTTTAGTGGTGGTCCGCGACCGAGACACAAAATTTATAAGTGGTCCTCGAGTCTCAAAAGGTTGAGAACCGCTGCCCTAAGGTACAGTGATTGGCTGTTTACTGATATTAATATTATTGTTCTGGGCATGTAGGGGTGCTCAATACTATTATAGTGGTTTGTGTGTTAGGCTGCCAATCGAGAGGTCGGGGGTTCAAATCCTTGCCAGAGCAGAAATTTGGTTCAAGGTTCCTGCTCCAAGGAGTACACTGACTGTACACTGTCGGTGGGAAGATGAGACGGCAAGGGAGAGGACTGGTGACAACCTTCATATACCGAGGCTAAGAAAATTAAGTCGCTAACACATCATATCAATGGCTGCCTCAGGGCTCTCTTAAGGGACTGCTCTTCTTCTTCTCCTGGGATTGTAGGACCTTTTCTGAATACCAGATATAAAAACCAATACAATCAACAAAGGCTTGCTCTGTAGTTATGCTACATTCATGCTTAACTGTAATTTTACACAAATGTTTCTAGGATTTTCCAAGTTGAATTGGGAAATCGTAAACGAATACAAGACAATATTCCATTGAACTTTACTTACTTTACCGCTGGAGTCGCCCTCGAGTTCTTGTTGAAGATCTTTAATATTCAGATCAAGTTTTGCTCTCTGCTTTGTCAGTTCCTGATGCTCCCCTGTCAGAGAATCTTTCTCATCTATCAGCTCTTGCAGCTTTGCCTTTTTGTCACGAATATCTTTACTGATCATCTGCCAAATACAAGAATCGCATACCAAACTCAAACATATTTCCTATTAGTTTACGCAGCTCAGATTTTATTAGGACAGATTACAAGGACACTGGGGTTTCTTCCTAATGCTACCATCAGGAGCCATATCCAGTACCACATTATAACAAAGCTATGTTAGTCCATTAACGATAAGAGGTATACCGGTAATTGTAGTAAACACTCGTCATTAAAGGGTTAAAAGGCCTTGTTCCAACATTGAATTAAATCACAGATCCATAACCTCGACCATGGTTCGTAGGAATTTCAGTGCACCACAAGGTTCCAGCATAGTAACTCTTCTTACTTAACAAATCCAACTGTACACACCTGTTCTGTAAGATACTGTGGAAGTATGCTGTCATTTGTGAGGCCAGCTAAGTTGGCTACAGTTGGATGGTAAGTGTAAGGCAATCAAAATCTAGAGTATTCAGCTTCACACAGTCTTAGTCACCCTATAATAGCGGTGGCGAACACAAGTACATGTGCCCAAAGTGGCACAAGTACTAATTTTTTGGGCATGCGGAATTCACAGCATCCCCAAAATTTCAAACTTCGAAATACACAATCTAGAAATCCACATTTATCAAAGACTTTATTTCAAAACCTTTCTAAAAGCATCTTTGAAATGTCTTTATTTCACTTGTTGTTATGCTTTGTTAATTAAAACCGATACGAGAAAAATAATTATGGGTGATTCCGTGTCAAATCAACCAAATTTGCAACTGAAATTGACACGACCGACTCGGATTTACTTGAAATTTTGCCCACTTGTTGGGCCACATAAGATATGTATAAACTTGCAAAAAAATTTTTTCGGTCAACTACATTCCGAGATACGGGTCGGCGAACTTTGACCCGACCCGCTCGACCTCGTACCTTTGGACGTCTGTATCTCAGCTTATATGAGAGCTAGGAAGGTGTTCTATAATTTTTGTGTGTATACATTTACGTGCAAACTTCAATATCGCTGTCTCCTTAAATTGATATCGAACATGTTCAACTTGCTACTTTTGTCTATAGTTCATTCTAGTAATTTTGAAGTGTCTTGAACATCCTCAGAAGACATCAGAATGGGATCTCTAATAGTTTTTTTACTACAAAACTTAGTCTAGATGGAGGTATATGCCAATTTGTAGGAAATCTGTTTTCTGCCAACACTGCTTGACGCATAACATATAAATTTCTAAGTCTTAAGACAATATAGTTTATGAACTATACTTTTGAATAAGTAGAAGAATAGAAGGAAAGATATATGAATAAAAATGAACATGGATTAAGATCACATGTATTCATAAATTCAGAAAATTTATAACTAGTGCTCCTTCACGATATGTACTCTGCTATATATATAATATATAATTATGTCCAATGCTCTTAATACATGTTCTTTTGTTCACACATAGTTTTAAGTTATTCTTAGGAATTTCTTTGTGTACAACTTCAAAATTTCCCAGTTGGTAGCAGCTTATCAGAGAAAAGATGTCTGAAGTCCTGTAGCTTACCTTCAGACATCTTTTCTCTGATAAACTGCTACCAACTTGGAAATTTTATATGGTAAAATTAGAAAGCTGCCCTCCTGAGAACTGTGATAAAATTGATTTGGAAAAGCATGGATAAGGCAAATGTTATTAAGAAAGTGGTGGTGTTTGTGTCATTTGCCTACATTTCTGATGAAAATTTTCAATTAGTTCTTGAAATTCAAAAGACATCAGAATGGAATCTCTAATAGTTTGTTTACTACAACACTTAGTCTAGATGGAGGTATATGCCAATCTGTAGGAAATCTGTTTTCTGCCAACACTGCTTGAAAACATAACATATATTTCTTTGTGTACAACTTCAAAATTTCCAAGTTGGTAGCAGTTTATCAGAGAAAAGATGTCTGAAGTCCTGTAGCTTACCTTCAGACATCTTTTCTCTGATTAACTGCTACCAGCTTGGAAATTTTTTATGGTTAAATTAGAAAGCTGCCGTCCTGAGAACTGTGATAAAAGTTGTTAAATTGTACACCAAGAAATTCCTAAGAATAACTTAAAACTATGTGTGAACAAAAGAACATGTATTAAGAGCATTGGACATATATATATATATATAGCAAAGAGTACATATCTTGAACGAGCACTAGTTATAAATGAATACATGTGATCTTAATCCATGTTCTTTTTTATTCATATATCTTTCCTTCTATTCTTCTACTTATTCAAGAGTATAGTTAATAAACTATATTGTCTTAAGACTTAGAAATTTATATGTTATGTGTCAAGCAGTGTTGGCAGAAAACAGATTTCCTACAAATTGGCATATACATGTACCTCCATCTAGACTAAGTTTTGTAGTAAAAAAAACTATTAGAGATCCCATTCTGATGTCTTCTGAGGATGTTCAAGACACTTCAAAATTACTAGAATGAACTATAGACAAAAGTAGCAAGTTGAACATGTTCGATATCAATTTAAGGAGACAGCGATATTGAAGTTTGCACGTAACTGTATACACAAAAAAATTATAGAAAAAAAACTGTTAGAGATCCCATTCTGATTTTTTCTGAGGATGTTCAAGACACTTCAATGTATAAGTGTGAATTTTTTCAGATTTTAAAAAAGTTGCGAAAAGGTCAAGGTTAAAGTGCTAATTTGTGGAATATGGCTTCGATGTTAAACTTTTAAACAGTCATGATTAATTTGCCCAAATAGTTCATCAAAAGAACTGAATAATGACACCAAGAACACCTTCCTAGCTCTCATATAAGCTGAGATACAGACGTCCAAAGGTACGAGGTCGAGCGGTCGGGTCAAAGTTCGCCGACCCGTATCTCGGAATGTAGTTGACCGAAAAATTTTTCTTTGCAGGTTTATACATATCTTATGTGGCCCAACAAGTGGGCAAAATTTCAAGTAAATCCGAGTCGGTCGTGTCAATCACTTTGGTTGAACTGACATGGAATCACCCTTATACACTGTGCAAAATTCCGAGGGGAATGCAAATCTTTTTTAAATGATTTAACAGAACTAAAAAAGGTTCGCCACTCTTGCCCTATAATATAGAAATTACAAAATATGTATGAGGTCATCAGAATATCAAGTTGTGTAATCAGCGGCAAAATCAAACTGTAAACGAACTGCTTACTCTAATCTTGTCACCGGCTTCCTGCTGGGCATCGCGTAATTTGTGAGACTCCAAGCCACCTTTTTCTCGCTTCTCTTGAAGCTGTTAAAAACAAAGAAAGGCTTAATAATTACAAAGTGCTCAATAAGCTGCAGTCGATATCTTTATCATTCATTGATGCTGGTCAATACTCCTCACATGAAGTGCATGGCATAAAATTAAATTACACTGGACTAACTTTGAAAACAAAGCAATAAGATTAACTGAAGGTACAACTGAATTGCTCAAAACAGTGAAAAAGTAAGAATAAATAACAGGAAAAAGGAGTGTGACCAAATGAACCAAACATAAAGTAAACATAAAAAAATATAATTATTATTATTATGAAGGTGTGAAAAAAACTAATTCTTTCATTGTGTAAAATTGACTACCAAAATATCTGCTCGCATCTGACTAAACATTACCTCATCAAGCTTTTTCTTGGTATCTTTCAACTCATGGTCATGGATGGTATATTCAAGTGACCTACAAAATAGGATACAACAGACAAGTGATACAAAGTATAAGTACAATTGGAGTATAAATGAAGCACGATTAGCTGTACACCTAAGGACATAAAGTACAATTCATGACAAAGGAATGAAACCTAGCGACTGATATAAACAATGCTCTGGACATTAATGCTAATGAAACAATCATAATTTAGATTCACGACTTATACACACCGTCTCTGTTTGTCCAGCTTTTGGTAGGCTTTCAGTTCTTCCTTTTCACTTTCCAGTGTACTCAGCCGTTCGTCAATGTACTTCAGCAGCTCGTCAATCTTCTCTCTCTTTCCCTCTGTTATAAACCAAAGCAGTTTTAATCTTTAATTTCAAAATACCTAAAATTATCAAAAACCATAAAAAAACAAATGTTGAAAAAATTTTATTTCAAAAGTTCATAAACTTAATTGTAACAATAGGTTATCTTTAGCCAGTATTTGCTAATAGTGGCCATACATTTACGCCCGCTGACAGCACACATGCTTATATGCGATAGACTATCTGTGTATGGGTGCAATGTATCTGCCTTCCAGTCAACCTATGTTTGGTTTTACAGAAATTTTGCCGTTTTTGCATCACCGAGTCTTTTATGGTCCGGAAAATACGGTAAAGAGATCTGCATTATAAAAGATGTGTGGCTGCCTACAGTAGAACAAGTAGCAGTGGCAGTGCAAATCTGAACATAGTAAGACCTGTTTCTCTAAGGATGACTTTGCTTTCTTCCTTGCGCTCATCATAAACTCTAGTCCCAGCGACCTCTCGAAGCAACTTTAGCCTCTGTGAATCAGGGGCTGTAGCCATTTGGTTAATCTAAAAAAATGCAATGCACAAACCTCAACTCAGATCTTGCCAGATCTTTCAGTGCGCTTAACAGCACCACATCAATGCAAAGTTATATAAGTATTTCCATAGCTACTCATAACAAAATTTATATCGTTCTTATGCTGTAGGGACAGGCACCACACACTTAATTCACCTTAACAATATGACCTTGCAAAAATGCACTCAAGATTGCTCTACAGATTGGTGTTGAATGCTGCCATTGAACCTAATCCCGATTAACCTACATTACAACAATGCATGATGCATCTAGCACTGATGCACACGGGTCTAAGATAATAATAATAATATATTATATTTGTGTTTATAGACAAGCTCAATAACAAATCGCAGTAACATTGAAACATATGACAGTACAATCATCAAGATCTTATAGAACACATGTCTAGGAAGCCTGTTAGGCACTTGCTCATTTCACAGCTGCCCCTAGGGAGTGGAAGGCTGAATCGACCTATAGGGAGCTTTGTGGATATCAAACCATGTCTTTCAAGATCTTATGTTCTTTGAGCAAGAGTGTTACCATTCATCTATCCTCCCTCCCCATTAAGATGGCTACAAAACAATTCTGTTGCCTTTAACTCACAACCTGTCTGTTCTTTCCCAGAAGAACAAGAAAAAAGAAATGGTAAAGACTTTACTGTTACTTATCTATATAAACAGAAATTATTAAAGCACTGAATAATTTCTGAAAAAGCAGAATACAGCAGGTACAGTAATTTACCTTGCCCTGTTTCACGATGTAATAAGGGTTACTACGAGAAAACCCAGCGCTCTCCAAGAGATTCATTACGTCCGTCTTCCTGTCATCAGAAGCAAAATAATAACATCGAATGTCATTCCAGCAATCTAATAGATCTGCAATTTATGATTGTCACACTGAATTTCAATTTACGGTTGTAACCATGTGAAAAATGACATGATTGAAATAAGACTGATCACAAAGAATTTAGTGTTACACTTACAGCTCAATAACACAGTATAAATGTTTCTAATAGGTTAGCATATTGCTACACACTTACGTAACCATCTTCTTGTCGAGAAAGTACTGGTCTTTCTTTGATCCAATCACTCTCCTTAGAGTCACTTCATCTTTTTCAATCTACACCCAATCAAAATGCAAAAGGACACAAAATTGCAAAAAACACTACCATCACACACTACCTTCCTAAATTCTAATAATTACCTAAAAGAATGCCATAGTCACTAGTCAGGATATTAAAACCTTAAAAAATTCTTTGAACAAATCTCTAAAATCTTGGTTTTTACAACACCATTGACTATAGTTTCTTTTATTTCATAACATAACATAAATGACAATTTGTAACGTGCAACTTAAAGGGAAACCCATCAGAAGTGATCCTGACCCACAATGCACTCTGCATCCACAAAAAACAGCTCTGTTGGTCTTGTGAAAATGAAACTATTTAGTCACAAATCTTATCCTTAAGCTAGCCCTGAAGCAGCTACGGATATGAAGCGTTAGCAACTTCATTTTCTTAGCCTCGACATATATGTGAATCTAATAAAAAGTTTAAAATGTTCTTAATAAATATAATAAATAAATAAATAATATGAGGGAGGGTGGCCACTCCTCTCCCTCACTGTCTCATCTTCCCACCAACAGCGTACGGTCAGTGTACTCATCATAGCTGAGTTGACTAAGGGGCGCAGGTGGAGCAGAAATCTCGAACCAAATTTTTGCCCTGGCTGGGATTTGAAACCCTGACCTCTCAACTGACAGTCCAGTGCACTAACAACTACACTATCAAACACCCCAGGCTTAGATCGGATAGAGGCAGAGCATCTAATTATTAATCTGTGCCTCAGATTCGCATTTCTGTGTGACTGCGCGCGTTAAAAATGTTTGTAATAATAATAATAATTTAATACATGCTAAATCATGGTTGAAATCTGATGTAAAAAACAGAGCTCAGATTACTTCGTTCAATGATGGTGGCAAGTCAAGACCATCTCTGTCATAGTTAAATTTAGAAGTAGCTCTGAAAAATGACTAGTTGAAGAAAAATAGAAGCAAGATCACTCACAGGAATACGATTATCCGAATTGTCGAAGATGATTTCAACAAAAGCCGAGATGACCCGAGGTCCGGTGCCCTCGTGGAGGAGGGCCTGTCGCTGTTCCTCCCTCAGATGACTGAACTCATCCGACAAGACAAACTGAATCGCTAGCAACATCAAATCAACATCCAATGATCACAACTTACCTGCATATCATTTTGATCAGATTCACATATCTGTACAAGTAGGCATTTCAGTGAAGCAACTCAGACTGCAATCGTCATAAGAGCTACTTAAGTACTGTGTATTCACCTCATAATACTTGCAAGTCTTGCATCAATCAATGGTAGCCATATAAAGTTAAGTCACATATACAGTGGAATGCAGGGAGGTGTTCATTTTGTTTACTTTGAAGGCCGTTCAACTGGCAGTGGACAATGCCAACATCCAGAATATGGAGTCAGTTTATTGGAGAACTTAAGTTTAGTTCTCGGATTATGCTGGCACCAAATTATACAGCTTGACAAATTGACAGAGGCACACGTCAACTTGCCGAGTGTCGTCAAACACAGTCCACTGCAGCGTGCCAAACCTATTTGTCTGTTGCTTGAAGAAATCCAAAATCCGTCATCCAGGCACTTTCTGACAATAATTTTGGCATGCCTTCATGTGCTATTGTTTCCTCAAAAGATGTTAGGCACAGTCGAAATTGGCAGGTTAATAATAATCATTATAAATGTTACTACTGAAACATAGCACTTGTAAGCGTTAAAGTGGAGTAAAGGGCGGAAATGTCTTTGAAATTCAACTAACCATAAAAGAAGTTACTCTTTCCAGAACCATTTCTTCCAACTGAAAAGAAGAACAAAATGCATGTTTTTATACTCACATTTAAACAAATATTTTATTAAGTTACCAAAATTAGTTTAAGTTTTATTATTTTAATCTTCAGATTTTGAGCAATACTTCTAAAAGATTCTTATGAGATGAGCTACCAAAACTTTCTGTCACAATAACCTTCACTGATAATATATCACAGTGTTCTAACTAATATTAATTATCAATACGGATACGAAGTTAAATTTACCGATGACATTATGCCTTGGGCTGAATGGCTCAACGACGGTCTGGTCACGGTAACTTCTGAAGCCCTGAATGATGACCTGGAAATAAGAAAATCAGCTGATGCTGTAGCAAGTCATCAAGAATTACAGTTCCAACTATAATGAGGATATCTGGAATCTGAGGCAAATATAAAATTTCCACCACAAATTATGATTAACACACAAACGTTATTTTTAAACATCACATTGCTCGCTCTCTTGTGTTAGCAATCAGACCAAATGTCCCTCTTTCCCAATCACTGTCACTGCATCCCACTAAATGGGCTTTGGCCTTTGTTCTGTTTGGTTGTCACAAAGCATACAGCTAAGTTGTCAAGCACATAATCTTAGTTGGAATCCATGTGTACTGATAGTTAAGTTCTTTAGTTAAGAGTTCTATCATTGTTTCTTTTACCTGCTGATCATATAACTTGATCGATGTTACCGTTAAAAGTATTGATTGTGCTGCCATTTACTTGTATTACGATAAATGTTAACTAGGTGGCCCTGCTAAGCGGGATCAAGATCCATTTTTGGGTCTCCTCTTGTTGCCAAAGTTCAAAATCTTATGTTGTATTTTCCTTGTACTTCAAATGGCTTCAATAAAAAGGATTGATTGATTGATTGATTAATTATAAACTGAAGAATTTCTAAAATGCTCTTTAAACACGAAGTGTAGGGCACCTGCTTGTTCATGGATCATTTGATGCAGAGCCCACTCGGTATCTCAGTTGTCCCGAGATACCGAGTGAAGAACAGATCCATTTTTCAAACAGATGAGAGAGATAGCAGCACTGTTATCACGGGTTGCATTTAGTTTTTAGTTTGACAGATATGATGGTAGAATCTAATTCAGAGTTGCCTGCAGGCTATTGTCATATAAATACTAAGGCTGCCCCAAACACAACACAACGGAGCAACTTTCCACTGCGGAAAGTTCCTCGAACAAGTAATGAGCAATGAAATAGTATTTATGCAGTAAACAGGAAAATAGCATTTTTTGCATTCTGTTGTTGTAAGTTAAAGCAACTTTGTAGATTTGCATGGCAATGCAGAATGTAAACAAAATGTGGAGAATGTGGATGCATTTGAAAAGAAAACTGAAATGAAATTTTTTGGCAGAAGATGCAATTTGTTTTCATAACATTCTATTATGTATTTCAGAGACCTAAACACTTTATTCAATTACACCAAACACATGTTACTGTGCAAACAAGCGTTTCGGTAAATGCGAAGACCGAGTGCCTGTGTATATAAACATAATGCAATTCGCTAAGTAAGCAAGTAACGAACACGAACTTATATTAAAAACATAACTACATGCACACTTGAACTCTTTATAAATATATATCTAAGGATCATAAGTGCAATCATATATATGTATATTTCAAGAAATAACTATTTCTTAAGATGTTTGCATATATAATAATTTTCGAGGAAATTAAAGTGTGTGTTACTTACTTACTTAGCGAATTGCATTATGAGATAAGGCTGGTAGCTAGCAGCGCTTTATTGGTGCAATGCAGTGGTGACCATATTGTTTATATACACAGGCACTCAGTATTCGCATTTACCAGTGTTACTTTCCTTGTAAAATATTGGCTTCATTACTCATTACTTACATATTTGTGAACTTTTGCTGTGAGAGATCGCAGCATTCTATTCAATCACAGTCTAGGCAGCTATATTGTGATCGGCTGCAGGCGACCCAAAAGTAAATTTAATGCGGAAGCGCGGATGGAATGAATCGGTGTAAGATTTCTGTAAAAGGTGGAACGTTAGTTTTGAATTGAAAATCTCATAAGTGAAAGGTAGAGGGGGTTTTGGAAGATCATTTCAGAGTCGATGTGCAGTGTGATACTGGGTCACTTACACAACTTAAGATCAGCGGTTAATGGGACTACTAGTACTTCGCTGCTTTGACTTAAGTAATAATTTAATGCAGAAATGCTGCAACTCATATATTCACAATAACTTGAAGCAAGCAAATCGTACAAAATGAGGTTTGTTGACGTATGTCGTTGCCATCGGGTTTTGGCGGCTATGTACGAATTACTGATTAGGTACATTATCGCCCGCTCAAAATAAACAGAAAACTCACCTGCTTTATGTGCATTCTCCAAAACTTCAGCTGTAATCCGTTCGCATGGAAGAATTACACTAAAACGATCTACAACTAATTGTCAGAATTATTGGAAGTAGCAGCTTTTCGATCAATAATATAGTAATACAGAATCCATTTCACATCTTTGTTGAATAAAGCCAAAATGGTGGCGGCAAACTGGATGTCCAAAATAGTTTGACGCATGAACGCTTAAAACGCACTTCCATGGATCAGCCTAATAACACAGTATATTATTTATACTGTGCTAATAAGTCTAAATAAAATTTACATAAGTATTTTGAACAGTAAATGTGCTTAAAATAAACACTTTGATTAACATGCTGAAAACTTTCAACGTTTAATTAAAAACACGATTTCACTCTATTTCCAGGCTAATTGTGGCCAACGGGTTTACTTATTATCATTTGATTGCAAAACCAGGTCGAATCGGAATCTCTAAACTTCTAAAACGGCACTCGAAAGCCAAGTGCAGGGAACCAGCGCTGCGTCAAGTCAGAGGGTTTATAATGAGTGATCAAGGGCAGGTCGAGTCCGGTTACGAGAGGGTACCCTGCAGCACCCAGCCTACCCCCACCCTACGCAAATGAAATAGTGTTTAATGGCTTACTAATATTTTAATATATAAGTAGGCCGCAGAGTCCAGCCAGCCCGACAACCCATGCAAGTAAAATAATTAGTGTTTAATTATTAATTTGTGGGCCCGTAGAGTAATGGATAACACACTGGCGTGAAGAGCTGAAGGCACCAAGATCGAACCCCGTTGACATCCGTTAATTTAAGGTCAATTCTGCCTTCCACTCGCTAGGTGGCGGCGTTGGTTAAATGAATAGTAGACCGTGATTTGGCGCCGTAGGTGGCTGCCGCATAAGCAGTTATATTCGACTCCTGTAAAACTGTCATCATGTGTGCTTCTACTTAATACATGTATGTAAGGCGCCCTGTGTGGCTGCCGTTTCTACCATAGATCGATGTTAAACACGTTTTTTTCGTTTTTTATTTTGTTCCAGAAAACGTCGTTTTTTTCGTTTTTTATTTTTCTTGTCGTTTTTTTCCGTTTTTTATGTAACTTTATTTATTGATATTTTTACTGTCTGTTAATGTTTTTCAGTTTCTGTTCAATTTTTTGCCTGATGTTCCTTACGTTACATGTCTCCGTACTTTCAAGCATTCAGCTAATTTACCTCACTATTTACGTCATCATTTTGAGAAATAAATACTTTATGAAAGACCACAGTACCAGAAATAAAATTTTATTAAGTTATTTCTAAGTTATCTAAAATACCAAACGAAAAGGGTGCGGAATGGATTCACGTTACTTTGATACACGAGAAAGACAAAAACTCAGCATTGGTTAAATTGAAATGTATTTACTGTGAGAAAGTTTAAACTATATAATCAATACCTACAAAGTTTAGTTTTTAATTGTGTCAGTTTAGTCAGCATGAACTTATGTGGACATATGTTTACAATTCAAATTTGAAAAAATTTCAATATTTTTAATTTCTCAATTTCTTATTAGACCAAACCTATAAGAAATAAATGATGTTATTTAGTGTTTACTAATAAAGTTGTGTTATTTGCTGATTAAATTCTGTAAAGAAGGTTTTTAATTTTAAATTGCAGTAGGGCCTACAAGATGCAATTAAGAAAGTCAAATTATTTTCTTTTGTCGTTTTTACCCTTTTTTTCCGTTTTTTATTTTTTCGAAAAAAACGTTTTTTTCAGTTTTTTATTTAGTTTCTATCGTTTTTAACAACTATGGTTTCTACTATGTGTATGTTCAATGTACAGCGCAGTGCGTTTGCAGGCGCTTAAGTAAAGAAAACGATTATTATTATTATTATTTAATGACTTACTAATATTTACTTGTTATTTAATTTAATTTAAGGTTACTTATTAGGTAATTCTTACAACCTAATCTTTCCATTCTGGCTCCTTTCCATAATCCGTGTCATCTCTATTCGCTTATTCTTCTTATCTCCCACACACAAACAATGCTACTATGCTTTAGTACAGTGGTTCCCAAACTATGGTCCGCGGACCGGTGCCGGTCCGCGAGCCCTCAGTTGCCGGTCCGCGAAGCGATCGAGTCAGGAAAAACTACGCTTTCTCGATTGGGTGTCGCTTCGAACTATCTTCAAACACACGATTGCCTCATAAATTAAGATTTGTTCTGGAAGTGAATGTATTTCAGCTATTGTAAACTAAAACTGCCGAATAAATAGTTTCTCGACGAATTGCTGACAGGCCAAATAGATGTTGTTCACCTTTACTAGAAATTTTGATCGTAACATTTGGGTTTTTGACCGGCAATATTATTAGAAACCGGATCTCTTTCGTCTTTAATAATTTGGTCACTGCTTTCGTCAATAGACGCGTCTACTTTTAGGTTTGATATTGTAAGTACAATAGGGGCCTATAGCCTATTATAAATTTGAAAATTTACAAGAATAAAATATAATAAATATATTAATGAAAACCATTAGCATGAATTATTTATATTTTTTAACAAAATGCAAACTTTTTATTCATATTGGACCAGTGAATATGATATTAGCCTATTTCGTATGACATTAACTTGCTTACAACTTATTTTATAATTAGAACTGTGGTTAAATTTGTTACATTTTCCAAACAATATCGGCTCCTTTGAGTGTAACTTTATAATTTGTACCAAATTCCAAGATTTGTTTTAGCCTAATTCTCGTTTTTTAAATCTTATAATTAATACATCTTTAGTGATTGAGAAAGAAATAAAACTATTAAATTGGGTATCGGTCCTGCTGCAATGGGAAAATTCCTGCCGGTCCGTCGCATCGAAAGTGAATTCCTGCCGGTCCGTCACACTGAGAAGTTTGGGAACCGCTGCTTTAGTATATTAAAAGGCACTTTGAAAATTACACTTACTAGCATTCTAAAATTTAAGTCATGGAGAAAGTTGAAAGTATATACGGAAACAGAAAACCTTGTATGATGAATACGTACTTGTGAAGCAGAAAGATTTAACACAAAGTGTGATAAGTTAATGAATTTGAGAAGAGACAATAACTTCATTCAGTTCTGAACATATCTGACAATAACTTGTCATATTTTCCATCTATTCCTTTTTAATTCATGTAAAATTATGTTCTAACTGTTCACATTTTCCATATTAAAGGAGTAATGGAATTTTTGCTTATTATTGCAGGGGGTGTAATGGCAGGGGAAATATCCTATGGGGGTAATGGCAGGGGGTAATGTCCAGGGGGTAATGTCCTGATCCCATATAAGTTGGCTTTTTGTTTTCCTGAAAGTTGGACTATCCTTTTTAACGCCATTCATTTTAAAAGTCATAATATCCTTCCTTTAATTTATGTCTCGCAGAGCTCTCCTGTTTTCATCATCTGTAAGTCTTTTGAATTCAGAATGCACGCAAAATATTTCCTTCATATGTACCAATATCAACAATACATTATGATTATAAAGATTTTTTTCAACTTTTTAATTACAGCCAATTTATTAAATAATTAAGATCTCGCCAGTTTTCTAGCAGACTCAAAAGTGCTTGTCTATCTCAAGACTAAGAACAATTATTATGTCAGAAGGCACATCTCAATCAGTTCAAGAAAGGTGTCTTTCGGAGAAGCATCACTGTAGTGATTATAACAATGATCCATAAATGTCCTCTCAGTTTCAAACACTTCATCGCAATAACCACAGCCATAAGGTCTCGAAATAAAATCATCTATATCAACATTAATTACTGCATGATTTTCAGAACGTGGTTTTTCTGAACTTGGATTTATATGTTGATCCGAAAAAATGTCAGGCAAATTTTCTTCTGTCGACAACACTTTTCCATTAACACAGTGGCCATCTTTAGTGTACGTGCTGACTCTCTTAGCTATATCGCAATTTTCTGTCATGCCAAGACATGGTTCATTCTTGCATAGTTTTTCTTCAATGTGGGATTTCATGTGCATTTTCAGATTGACACCCGATGCAATTGCTTTCTGACACAGATTGCACTTGTATGGCTTCTCTCCATTGTGGGTATTTGTATGGCATTCCAGGCTTTTCTTCCATGCAAATGCTTTGTGACATATATTGCACTTGTATGGCTTTTCTCCAGTGTGGGTTCTTGTATGGCATTTCAGATTGCTCTTCACCGCAAATGCTTTGTGACATAGACTGCACTTGTACGGCTTTTCTCCTGTGTGGGTTCTTGTATGGTGTTCCAGACCCCACTTCAGCAGAAATGTTTTATGACAAAGATTGCACTTGTATGGCTTTTCTCCAGTGTGGGTAATTTTATGGCATTCCAGACTAATCTTCCAGGCAAATGCTTTGTGACATATATTGCACTTGTATGGATTTTCTACAGTGTAAGTTTTTGTATGGTTTTCCAGACTGCTCTTCAGTGCAAATACTTTGTGACACTGATTGCACTCGTATGGCTTTTCTCCAGTGTGGGTTCTTGTATGGTGTTCCAGACTACGCTTCTCGGCAAATGCTCTGTGACATAGATTGCACTTATATGGCTTTTCTCCAGTGTGGGTTCTTGTATGGCATTCCAGAGTACCCTTCTGTGCAAATGCTTTGTGACATAGACTGCACTTGTATGGCTTTTCACCAGTGTGGGTTCTTGTATGGTATTCTAGATGACCCTTCAGTGCAAATCCTTTGTGACACAGATTGCACTTGTATGGCTTTTCTCCAGTGTGGGTTCTTGTATGGCGTTCCAGACCGCACTTCAGTGGAAATGCTTTGTGACATAGATTGCACTTGTATAGCTTTTCTCCAGTGTGGGTTCTTGTATGGTATTCCAGAGTTTTCTTCCATGCAAATGCTTTGTGACATAAATTGCACTTGTATGGCTTTTCTGCAGTGTGGATTCTTGCATGGTATTCCAGACTGTCCTTCTGTGGAAATGCTTTGTGACATAGACTGTACTTGTATGGCTTTTCTCCAGTGTGGGTTTTTGTATGGTAGTCTAGATGACCCTTCTGTGCATATACTTTGTCGCATAAATTGCACTTGTATGGCTTTTCTCCAGTGTGGGTTCTTGTATGGCATTCCAGATGACTCTTCTGTGCAAATGCTTTGTCACATAGATTGCACTTGTATGGATTTTCTACAGTGTGGGTATTTTTATGGCATTCCAGACTTTTCTTCCATGCAAATGCTTTGTGACATATATTGCACTTGTATAGCTTTTCCACAGTGTGGGTTCCTTTATGGTATTCCAGACTGCTCTTCAGTGCAAATGCTTTGTAACACAGGTTGCACGTGTATGGCTTTTCTCCAGTGTGGGTTTTTGTATGGTATTCCAGATGACCCTTCTGTGCAAATACTTTGTGACATAGATTGCACTTGTATGGCTTTTCTCCTGTGTGGGTTCTTATATGGCATTCCAGATCACTCTTCTGTTCAAATAGTTTGTGACATAGATTGCACTTGTAAGGCTTTTCTCCAGGGTGTGTTTGTACATTGACATTAAAGCAGGAACTCATTGGAAATGCGTTGATATCGATTTGATTATTGGGATGGATGACTACAGAAGTGTTTGCATCTTGCTTGGATCTTCAGATCTTCAACAGCAACAAAAACTCTACTTGTACTTGCAAAATAAATTACATTTGTACCCAAGGGAATATCCAGAGGAAGGCCAGTCCAGCCATGACCCAACCAATTGATTTTATGGTTGACCTCACCACCAGCTTGCCCCCAAATTAGTCTATGTGATGGATGACTGCAGAAGTGTACATACAGAAGAGCTAATGGGAAATATGTTTTATATAAAGCTCTTAAATCGGCTGCTATTGTAATTGTAAAGGAAAATTTATATATTGCCACTTCATGACAGACTCATCAGAGATACTCCTGATGTAACACAATGAAATCGCAATAGAAAAAACCATAGTTGTTAAAAACGATAGAAACTAAATAAAAAACGGAAAAAACGTGGTTTTTTTCGAAAAAATAAAAAACGGAAATAAACGGGAAAAAAACGACAAAAGAAAATAATTTGACTTTCTTGCATCTTGTAGGCCCTACTGCAATTTAAAATTAAAAACCTTCTTTACAGAATTTAATCAGCAAATAACACAACTTTATTAGTAAACACTAAATAACATCATTTATTTCTTATAGGTTTGGTCTAATAAGAAATTGAGAAATTAAAAATATTGAAATTTTTTCAAATTTGAATTGTAAACATATGTCCACATAAGTTCATGCTGACTAAACTGACACAATTAAAAACTAAACTTTGTAGGTATTGATTATATAGTTTAAACTTTCTCACAGTAAATACATTTCAATTTAACCAATGCTGAGTTTTTGTCTTTCTCGTGTATCAAAGTAACGTGAATCCATTCCGCACCCTTTTCGTTTGGTATTTTAGATAACTTAGAAATAACTTAATAAAATTTTATTTCTGGTACTGTGGTCTTTCATAAAGTATTTATTTCTCAAAATGATGACGTAAATAGTGAGGTAAATTAGCTGAATCCTTGAAAGTACGGAGACAACGTAAGGGACATCAGGCAAAAAATTGAACAGAAACTGAAAAACATTAACAGACAGTAAATAAATCAATAAATAAAGTTACATAAAAAACGGAAAAAAACGACAAGAAAAATAAAAAAACGAAAAAACGACGTTTTCTGGAAAAAAATAAAAAACGAAAAAAAACGTGTTTAACATCTATGGAAAAAACAGTCAAGGGATTGAGAAATAGAGAGGTTGATAAATTCATGCTGCAGGTTGTTAGACAACTTATTCCACAAGCATGGGCTGACCACAGCAAAACTCCTACGCTGGATCATGGAATTCCAGGCTGTTGGAACGGTTCCGATCCACTATTCCGGGGGTCCGGTATTCCGGGGGTCCGCTATTCCGGGGATCCGCCGGAATATGCATACATACAACATACATACATACATACATACATACATGCATAAATACATCCATGCATGCATGCATGTATGAATGTATGCGTGCATGTATGTATACATACAAACATGCATGTATGCATGTATGTATACATATACATGTATGTATGCATGTATGTACATATATGTACACGTATGTATGCATGTATGTATGTATGCATGTTTGTATGCATGTATGTATGTATGTATGTTGTATGTATGCATATTCCGGCGGATCCCCGGAATAGCGGACCCCCGGAATAGCGGACCCCTGGAATATCAGACCCCCGGAATAGCGGGTCAGTACCGTTGGAACCATCAAGTCGCCTGGTATAGCAAAACAGAGAAATCTGTCACCAGGTATGGAAGAGACTGATATGCAACACTCGTACAGAAGAAAATGGAGCACAGCCTGTTAGAGAATTGCTCTAAATAAGCATCAAGATTTTGAACTGAACATGCTTGCATAAGTAACAAGTGCACATCCTCCCACATGTCTGGATAAGGGAGAAGGGTGACGCTATAGTGATCTTTGCTGTCACACAGTGTCGTTGAACTGAAATTACTAACGTCAGCCTATGTACAGAAACCCAAACCTAGGTAGGCCACCAATCAGACAATCCACAGCATTCAACTGATTGGAGCCGATTTATGCAGGAATGAGTTAGGCCTGTATTGCCATAGTGCGACACGGTGGTCTGTCGGTAAACACGTTTGCTAACAGAGATTGTGGCTGCAGCCTGTGGGTTCGACTCCAGGTAACGACCATGGGCAAGTTGTTTGCACACACGTGACTCTGTCACCTTGCAGTATAATTTGGTACCGGTGTAAGCTGTGAGGTAAACGGCAAGGCCTGTGACGTACTAGCCCTGTATCCAGGACCTTTGGGATTCGTCCACTGCCGACTCAAGGGTCTATGAGAAGGAAATGAGCACCTCCCCTATGTTCCATATGGGATATGGGAGCTTTACATTACCAGGCTTGAGTTGTAAGTGAACAGCACATAGTGCGAATCTGATGCAGACAGCAAACGGATGCTCGACACCCATTCTTCACATTTTCTGAGAACGTCAAACCCTGGTCCAAGGTCACCCCAGATTGTGCACAGTAGTTGAGGAGACACAAGGAAAGCAATGCTGCAGATCAGGCCTGTCAAGCTTGGAAATCTGCCTACAACTACCAAGCCAGATGAAGTGGGTTTCCTAGTGTTCAAATGTAGACGACACACAAGCACCAAGCGCTTCCTGTGTCTGAAAATTTTTGTCCATTAAGGGAATTTAAGGAGATAGCCTCTACTACGAAAATGGGTCGTGTATTACAGTGCAAATCGGATAAGACGCAAGACAAGGAAGCAGAGTGAAAATGATGTCTTCACCGAATTTCGTATTAACCATTAGTAGTCCCCGGTGCCACCGCCACCGCTAAGCCCTTAAGTTAAAGCCAGTCACTAAGCTATCGACTGCTAGCGACCTTGTTCACGATAATATTTTGTTTATTGTTTTAAACGCGGTGTCCGAGTTGTGATTTTTGACGAAGACGTCAAGAGCCGGACAGGAGCAACACTTGCTTATATGATACGAATCACAGAGCAATAGACTAAGAGTCTAACAATCAGTCAATGTCAGATCGCCAGTTCTTTACTTACTACCTTACTACCTACCTACTTACTACTTTACTAGCAATACTTACTACCACAATATAAATTTGTTAATTTTATTCCTCTTAAAAAACGGTCATCAAGGACTTTAAAAATAATAAAATTTTACAATACTGCGTATAGAGGCCACAGTTCGGACTAAAACCAGTGTTACCACTGTTTAAAAATGAAAAACCCAAGCTATGACATTAAAAACCCAAGGTAGATTTTCTGCAGACTTTTGGAAATTAATAAACAAATTATAAAATATATAGTAATATAGTGCAATTATACCATTTCTGTTATAAAATGTTGTTCTATCTTTTTATCTTTATTTTTATCTTTCATTTTTACAATTTATCGGCAATCGTCAACTGCTAAAAATTATTAGTTAATATTCGAAGCAAATTACAGAATGTTTATAATATTATTATAGGCCTACGTTTTTACTTTCATCAGCGTCCGAATCACGTGAAGTATACTTCTATCGCACATTTCATTATTTTTATTTTTAAACAAGAATAAAGATTAAAGACAATGAAACTCAAACTATTATCTGGGACTAACTTGTAAAATGTTAGTCCCAGCTATTATTTTTGAAGTTTTAAAAAAGAGCAACAGGCTACCACTCCTGGAAAACTTCCGAGAAAGTGCAGTCTCAGTTAGAGCTCTGCGCCGCCGCGGCCGACATTTCGTAGTCGCCGTCGCCGCCGATATTTGATGTCTGCGTGCTGCCGCCGACAATTTGTCGGCGCGCAGTAGATACCAGACTGATATGCAAAATTTTGTATTGATACATTTTTCATGTTTTGCATGATTTCACGATATATTGCACTAGTGCGAATACAGTACAATGTAGGGCCTATCCATTTGCTTGGTGTGCTAGGCATTGCAATGTTTAAGCTTAATTGAGGCACTGAGAGCTGACACCTCTTTTCACGGCAAAATTCCGGAATGTTTGCTTTAATGTTCGAAATGGCAATTCACAGTTCATTGGAAAGATTGTCATCATTCTGTTAGTCTGCGTCAGTTATTGCATTTTGTTAGTTTATGCATCTTTGAGAAGAACTGTTCACAAATATAAGTTGCGAACCTTACCAACTCTGTGGTCTTGCTTCATGCAGAGTCATTAGGCCTACATTGATGACTGAGTATTAAATGGTTGATTAGACTAGAGGCCGGATTCTTAATAAATAAGAAACAGATTCTTTAATGTCGGTCTAACTCCGCCACTGCTGGTACTCTGGCAGTGCCAGTCCCAAGTCTGGATGAGGGAGCTAGGATGGTCACGCTAATGATCTTTGCTATCACACAGTGTCGTTGAACTGAAACTACTAATGTCGGCCTATGTACAGAAATCCAGACATTCATATAGGGCCTGATAAAAGGTTCCCAAGTGCCAGATACAATGCTTAGTTAAAAGACATGGCATGGGCCAGTCCAAAGGTCCCCGGGGGCCTGACCCGGCCCGCGGGCCGTATGTTGTAGGCTGCAATTTGCGCCGTGTATTGCAGGCTGTCTGTTCTGTTAGTAAAGATTTATCGCATAACATGTACATATACAGCGCAGTGCGTTTGCAGGCGCTTAATTAAAGAATAAATATTATTATTATTATTATTATTATTATTTTTTTTTTTTGCCCCGGGGTATCAAGGATCCCCCAGGTAGGTAAAAAATTGTCCGGAGACATATATAAAAAGAAAAAGATTATTCCTGGAACGGCCGAGCGAGTTATTATTATTATTATTATTATTATTATTTTTTTTTTTTTTTCGCCCGAGGTACCAAGGATCCCTCAGGCTCTAAGAAACTATATCAAGTTACAGGTTCTCGTCTCCCGTGTTTATTATTATTATTATTATTATTATTATTATTATTATTATTATTATTATTATTATTATTATTATTATTATTATTATTATTATTATTATTATTATTATTATTATTATATGTTGCCTACCCCCGGAATACATTGATACTTGGCCAACATAAAGCATGCGTATGAATCCTAGATATAATTAATCTATGGTATGAATAGGTTCGCGATTACGTCATAATAATGAACAGCTAGAAATAATTTCTGTCGACGTCAGCGGCCTTTGTTCATAAGATGTCGTTAACCCACGGGTTCCTCCATTGATCAGCGGTAGATTTTGAAAACTTCTTCTGATAAATTAAGTAAGTAATCTTAATCGTGAATTCATATAATTTATTGCAGTTTTTATTTAATGAAGGTTTATAACTTTGAAACATAAACTTATAGGGCTTAAGATCTCATCGACGGAACAGTAACCATGAAGGAATGTGCCACGTGGCCTATGTAGGCCTATAGGCCTTATTTGTAATTAGTGACTTCTGTTGCGACGATGTCTGATAGGCCCTACACAAGGCATCAATCGCTGGCACACCGAAACTAAGCCATTATCAGGTCAATATCCAGAAGATCAGTCCCTGTACTTTTATCACAAAGTGGCATGCGTGCCAATATATTTTTGGGTAAACGTACGCTTTAGCGTATTTAATTATTGGCAGGATTTCGAAAAAATGAATAGCGTAAATAATTATTTCATCCACCTTCCAGCTACTAGTTTAGTTTAATATTACACGTTTTAATCGTTCATCCATCCAGCTTCCAGTTTTAGCTCATTTTCGTCGCATATCCAGCTTCTATTTCAAGTTTTACTATGATATGTTTTCATCGCTCATCCACGGCAATGATATCGGCGTTCAACGATATAGTTTCATCGCAATTACAAAGTCTTCTAGTTTCCGTTTTATTATGTAATATTTTCATCATTTATCCAGCTTCTAGTTTCAATAATATTTTCATCAATCATCCAACTTCTAGTTTGAGTTATATTTTCGTCAGTCATCACAATTGCTGATAACTATCCACTATAAGAGTGTACATATAACTAACGCACCTAACCTGGAGGATTACCTTCTTCGCACATCCAGCTTCTCGTTTGATCTCCATTTTCATCGCTTAGCCAGCTTCCAGTTTGACTTATATTTTCATCGCTCATCCAGCTTCCAGTTTGATTTCTATTTTCATCGCTCATACAGCTTCCAATAATTAAATACGCTAAAGCGAACGTGGACATTTCGTCCAATAATTAAATAGGGCCTACGCTAAAACGTAGGGCCTACGTTCACCTATTTTTTCGGCATACAGAATTCGGACCGTCCCAGAATGTTTAAACTTTGACGTACATACTCACTCTAGGAATCCATATTTTCTGTTATGAAGTAAATTTTTATTTTAACACCGTTTTCAATTTTGAAGTACCTTTTATTTCCATTGTTTGTTAGGCCTAATATGCTTTGTCAATTTAATTAAAACCTAGGTTTTTGAGAAATTATTAGGCATGTATAGGCCTACTGTGCAAATTTCCGAGGGGTACGTAAGAGTAGGCCCTATTTTAAAAATGATTTAGCGGCACATTTGGCATGTAGAGGACTATCCTTAAAGACAGTGCTTTTTTCTAGAAAAAGAGGTTCCGGAACGGAACAATAGGTGCCGGAACGCAACAATTATGGGCGGGCTAATATCACGAAAAAAACGGAATTGGGGGTTGGGAGGGGTCTCAATAAACACTGAAAACAGTTCAAAAACACTTAAATTAAATTAAAATAACTAAATTATTGTTTTAATTATTAAAATAAATAAATCATTTTTTAGGAGCTGAAAAAGGTGCCGGAACGCCGTACCGGCGCGTTCCGGCTGGAAAAAGCCCTGCTTAAAAATAAGTTAAAAGGGTTCGCCACACTTGCACTAGACTATCACACACCCAGTAAATGTTTTGTCGTTGCTTTATAATTGTAGCAGAGCTGTTAAAAATTGTTAATTGTTTGTATTAATCAGGGCCGTAGTAACTTAGGTGGAGGGAGGCCCCAGTGGGCCAGTGTACCGCCGCGGCGGAGGCCCATATCACGCCGCAGGCCAGGCGTGGATGATGCCTGATAGCCTGCAGTTCACAAGTCACTACGCGTCGACTCCAGCACATCCCAAAGACAAAGCTGTATTAATATAAGCTAGAACTAGTAAGGGGCCGTCCACATATTACGTACGCAATGAGGGGGGAGGGGGATCGGATTTTGGCGATTTTGCGTACGGGTGCGAACGGGGGAGGGGGAGGGGGGGACAAAAGTGTGCGTACGCAAAATAAATTTCTAATTATGACGTCCACATTAGCCTATTTATAACTCTGTATTGTCCTATAGTCGTCCGATGGCATTTTATTACATTATATAAAAGCCATGTGCAGTTATTCTGTGCTGTGAACGAGACACCCATAATTTGTCTATATTGGCCCTCACTCATCCTTCAATCTGGCCTAAAGTGCAGACTTTCGAGACACTTTCTGCAGCTGGTCTTCGGAGGGGGGTGCGCGTAAGTGTACGTACGCGGGGGGGGTGTGGAAGAAAGTACGCTTGCGAACAGGGGGGAGGGGGTCAAATTTTCCCGGATTTTTGCCTACGTAATATATGGATGGCCCCTAACTACGCTATAGTCGCTATACTTTATTGTAATCTGCTCTTTAAGTCAAAGTTTCTAACTTCTATTTAACTATTTTGTTAACGACGTCAACACGTCATCGAATCGATTACCCGTGAGCAGTGGCGACACTAGGGTTGGTGTCACCCAGTGCAGTAGGCCTAAGTCATGGTGTCACCCCATGGACCTCCCCACAAAAAAGTTTTGTTTGTATCTGTTATTGCTAATTTAAAAATAATAAATTTCTGCTGAAACTCTGCACAGATATTTTTTTTAAAACAGTTTTTCTGTCATTTGGTGTCACCCTGTCTGAAGGTGTCCCCCGGTGTTGCCTGCACCTCCTATATAGTGACGCCATTGCCGGTAAGTGCTATTCCTATAACCTAAGTACTACATCACTGAAAACGTTCGTCGAGTCCAAGTGAGATTGCTTCAAGGTGTACGAGAAAGAAGGTATCGAGAAATCCGTAACGACAGAATACATTCAGAAGAGAGAACGCCAACGCAACGTGTGACTTCATCAGCAGACGGAGTTGATGCAGTCAGATAAATTTCGAATACAAAACTTTCTACCAGTCATTGATCAGTTTGTTACTGCTTTGCAACATCGGCTTGGTGCGTACGAGTTTATTTCGTCTCGGTTTGGCTTCCTACGCAAAATGGATGTGCTTTCATCACAAGAACTACTGGCAGCGGCATCGAATCTCGTTGAGGTCTATAAAGACGACCTTGATGCATGCTTACGAAATGAGCTTGTGCAGTTTGTTGACTTTGTGGACCAGTCTTGATGTCAAGACTTTGAACCTCAAGATCAAGACCAAGACCAAGACTTTGAACCTCAAGACCAAGACTTTGAACCTCAAGACCAAGACTTCGGCTAGGCGAGCGGTAAATCGCTCGCCGGTACCTTTGCTAGGCGAGCGACCACGGAGAGCGATCGATCGCTCGCCTTAAATCAGACGCTCTGGTTATAAGGCCACCGGTCCCGATTGGGGCACTCTGCACTGGTCTCTATGATGTTAAATGATGTTAAATGTCAGTTAGCGAACAGTGCTCATATAACTAGAAGAGTCACCGGTGGCGGGATCGCGCACAAACCCAGAACTCAACCAACGGATTCCCAACTAGAGCTGACAGATGACCGCGGGTTTAGAGTCTCAGATGAGCGTAGAGTCGTCGTCCGAAAATCTCCCGAACCACCCCAGATAGTCCTTCCCGTAGAACAGGCATCGGTTGGACTCGAGCTGTTGAAAGAGTTGATCGGCAGTCGGAACCTGTCCCCTCTCGATCTTGATGAAGGTGGACCATTCCAGACACGGGAAGCTTATGACATCCAACCAAAACCGTCCGAAATGCGGAATATCCATGGTGGAATGAGAATTACTTACGACACGCAACTCGGCAAACAGTATTTCTCCGAACTTGCGAGTTTTTATCGAACTAGTTCAGCATGTAGACAAAGTAATCTGCCAAAAATGACAGAGACGACTGTCACCAGCCAACATGGTCGCTGAGACGGATGGAATGTGGTGGCAATTTTCATTTTGGACCTAAAATTTCATTGGGAGAATGTTGTAGGCCTACTCATATTGATTGTGATGTTGCTGTATTCTGTGTTATATTATAAGGTTATAAGGCACACGGCCCCAGTGTGCATGTACACTGGAGTGCTAATTTCTTGCAACCGGTTAAATAAAGAAAAATACTTACTTACTTACTTAAAACGACATGTATGCTAAAATGTACCAATATTTGGGACACTACAGCGATATACGTATAATTCACGACCCTCATGGGTAGACATGTGTTGTAAAACTGTGTGTGGGGGTCCATCCTGAGAACGCCATCGCCTCTTTGCACATCTAACCATCTTGTGGACAAAAGACGATCGATCGAGACAGCGGTGGGCGAGGTAAAACTGTACAGTCTTAAGTCGCTGCATGAAAACCAGCATGAACTGCCGTAAGGTCTTAAGCATTAAAGTCTGGTTCGTGGATTGTTTGTTTCACAGCTGACCATATAACCGGATGTTCTCCTTCCATTGGCCATCCATCGACGTACTACTTTTTGTTTAAAATAATTTCCGAAATTGGTGATGTTACGGATGATGTCACACGGCGTGAGGTGTCGGACGTGTTGTTATTAGTCCCCGGCGCATACCCAAAAACACCATCGAATCACGGTGTGTTTTTGATATATTATATGTTTCATGTGAAGGCACCAATTTGCGTATCGTTATAACTGCGCTATAGAATTAATTATATTAGGCCTAGAGATATTATATTTTGGTATTAAGACAGGAGATTGATTGGAAAGTCAGAAAGCCCGGCCAGGTCTTTGCATGGATATACATTTAATAGAGTCGCTTAAGGTGAACGCGATGAAGTTTGAAGGTCTTTAGTCTATTGATTGAGCAGGCAGCTCCTGGCAAAGAATAACCCAAATTAACAACCTCGGTTGGCAGTATTTAAACGCTGTGGAAAATTGCTGCTTAAGCCCTTTGTGGCTCTAGATGCTCTGTTTTTAGACGTAAGCCTATATCGAATCTTTTTTCTTTATGCTTTTGAAAAGACAAGAGAGAATTTGAGTGCTTATAGGTCCTCACAGACGAAGAGAAATGCATATGGGCTCTTGTGTCACCTTCCGTATGCACCACTCAAGTCTGCTCTGCACACAAAGTGAGCTGTTGTAAGACAATCATTTCGGATTTAACTCATTTCTGACAGTTTCGGCTGAATTTAAACATTCTAGGCGTACACTCGCCTTTCTCATAGGGTAAAGTATCTAAAGCATTATTCCATTGCCTGATAATAGCAGCCACTTCATAGGCCTACCGTTAGGCCATTTTGCTTAGCAATAAAGCACGTATTAAATCATGTTATTAACAGTTACGAGGCACAACAGTTCCCATGGCAACAGAAAGTCAACTAATTTCAGAGACTGCGCGCAACATAGACGTTTTCCGTCGTATTATAACGTCATTCATTATGCGATTGTTATATGCGATAAAGGCTACTTCCTAACTTAATCATATGTAGCTTGAAGACTTTAGATTGTATGTTAAGAAGCATCATGTTGTCTTCGCACAAATTGTGTCTATCCGGTAGGTCTATTGTCACTTGACAGGATTTTAAAAGTCAGTCAGGAATTGTTGGGCCCATGCAGTGCACAAAAAGGGTATCAAACCAATAATTACGTATATCAGTTATCACCATGGCAACCTTTGTTCTAAACGAGTTCGTACAGTTAGATTGGTTCTTAACCTGTAATTGCCTTCGCAATTTTGCACAAGACTAATCATTTTGTAAGTCTTATTTGGAATAATAGAATTTATGTAGCGCCTATTCACAAGAGACGTTGCACCAAATTATGAACTGTGAAAACGATCTGAAAAAGCCTGGGGTGTTGTTAAAAACCTATTCAGTAAAGAGTGTATTTCTTTGGCTGCGGACTCTTTTCTATAGAAGGTAACATCTGGTCTGTAAAAAATTAATCAGGACCGTAAGGAAACAAACAGCAGATTCCTTTATAAGTGAATGTGTGCAGTAGCGCCATCTTGGCATTCTCTGACTAATAATTTTATATGGTTTTATAAGGCGGCAGGCCTACTGGTAATTCATCCAATCAATAATTTGTTATAGCGGCTTTCTTATCGTGTAAGAGATGCGTAACCGTTGGTGTTACTTTTAGTGCCAGTATTAATCGTAATCGTAATCTCAGAACTTCTAAAGCGCTACTCGAAGGCCAAGCGCAGGGAACCAGCCTGTTCACGAGCGCTGCGTCAAATTAGAGGGGTTTCCAAAGAGTAGTCCAAAGGAGGTCGAGTCTGGTTACCAGAGGTCCAGATCAAGAGAGGACGCAGAGCAGCTGTTAGGCCTAATGCTAATATTATTATTATTATTATTATTATTATTATTATTATTATTATTATTATTATTATTATTATTATTATTATTATTATTATTATTTATCTATTTCCTGGCCGGCAAAAGTGCTCCCAAAAGCCACTGCGTTAAAACGCTGTATCGTCAGCGAAAGGCGTTGGAATATTATTACTATTATTATTATCATCATAATCATAATCATCATCATCATCATCATCATCATCATCATCATCATCATCATCATCATCATCATCATCATCATCATCATCATCATCATCATCATCATCATCATCATCATCATAATTATGAAGATTTGAAGATTTAAAAATTGCAAGTTAATATAACCAAAAAGACCGGAAATACGTTAATAATAATCTTAACACTGCTACTTTCTCTGCTATGCAACTTTATAAATTATGTCCATGTCGTTAGCTTAAATTTACAAAATTCAACTGGTTTTCAGATTAAGTGCTTTCGTGGAACAATTCTGAGAGGCACAATTATACAGCGTCTTCGTAAGAGTTAATATTGCTGGGTTCACATCGGCAGCAAAGATCTCAGTAGCCACTATCACACCAATTAAGAGTTTTTCGATACTAGGACCATATGTATAGGCTAGTCTGTTGTAAACCCAGCAATATTAACTCTTACGAAGACGCTGTATTGAAAGCTCTAACAGAATCCCACATCCGAATATATGACGCGAAAACGGCTGTATATACGGACGGATCTAAAAGAGCAGAAGGCAAAGAATCGTGTGCCTATTACGTTACCTCCCATGGCCTCTACAACAGCTGCCGGATCAGCGACGCCGCGTCCGTCCTGGCGGTGGAAACGATGGCCATAAAGCAGGCGATTGACTGGGCCGCAAAGGCCAACATATCAAACATCGTAATTTTCTCAGACTCCCTGGGAGCGAAAAAGAAACAACAATCACCAGACTCCGTTTCGGCCATTGTCTCCTTAATGCAGAAATGAAGCTCTGCGGCAAGCACAAGACAGGAAACTGTGACCAATGCAACACATAGGAAACCGTGCAGCACTTCCTCCTGGAGTGTCCAGATCAAGCTGAACTACAGGACGAACTCATAATATACACACGCAAGAACTTGAGTCTGGAACTGCACACTGTTCTCCGCCAAACCAGCTGCGTTAACACCGTCTACAAGTGGCTGAAACAATCAGGAAGGAAAATCTAGTCATCTCCACTAGGATGCAGTAGGGTAGCGAGTGGCGTCGCTATCCTAACCAAATGCTGCAAATATCCAAAGACGGAGGAGAAACATGGCGAATACGGGCTGCCATTAAATAAGCCTGGCCACTCACCCCACCCCACCCACCCCTCCGCGTAACCTCACCTCGTCGTCATCATGCCCCACCCCTCACATCACTTCACCCCATCCCACCCCACATCAATGGCAAAAGAAAACAAGCCAACAGGAAAACAACCGAGAAGAACGACGACGAACACCCAGAAGAAAGAAGAACAGCGACCAACAAGGAAGAAAGAAGTCAAAAGCGACAAACTTTAAAAATACTGAACTCCGTTATAACTTACATAATGAACACTGTATATTAAAATCCCCAAGGACATTCACCCCTCTAACATGTAACCAAGGCAGAGGAGAGGAACAAACACAACTACGCTGCGAGAGCACTGGGTAAAGCCTACCTCCAGTCACCCCTCTGGAGTTTTCTGGTTGGGTAGCCGGCCGACAGCTTACCTGCCTTGGACCCCACAGCTTAGGACACTTTACATGTAAACCGTTCTTTGTTATGACGCCAGTCATCTTCGATATGACGCCGTCGTCAAATAAACGTATTAGTCAGTCAGTCCACCACAATCCGCAGTGATGATGATGATGATGATGACGACGACGACGAAAATGAGAGAGAGAGAGAGAGAGAGAGAGAGAGAGAGAGAGAGAGAGAGAGAGAGAGAGAGAGAGAGAGAGAGAGAGAGAGAGTGAGAGAGAGATAGAGATGTGCTTTCACCAGACACTGCTGTTAACCAGGTGTCTATAAAATGGCTCGTCTATTTTATTGTCTTTATTCTGTTGTACTGTACTGCAGTCGTTGCAGTCCATTTCATTCGAATGGATCATTTTAAATATATTGCACGTACTGTATTGTATTGTCCAGAGAAACTTAGTGAACAAGCAACGAATTTATGAACGCAATACACAGTTGTAGGCCTAATTGTAATCGTAAACTCCAAATTTCCAAAGCGCTACTCTAAAACTAAGCGCAGAGCACCAGCTTATACACGAGCCCGATGATTTGTGAACGGTAGCGTTAAAGGCGCTTCATAAAATGTCTTGACAAATAGACTGGATTTGTATGAGAACGTGTGCTAATTCCGACTTCCAGTAAGGTCAACGTCAAAGGACTTATATTCTCCAACTCGTCTAGGGAGCAACAAAAGGACGCATATATAGCCAGACAGACAAGCAGACGAGCAGGAAGATAGAGAAGAAGAGCGTTTTGCGGATCGATAGCGAGATATTATGATGACTATCCATTTTGGCAACGGTGGTCAACGATGATAGGACTTACTCTCCAACTCAAGCCAAAGAAAGGCTATCGACAATTTCTATAAACTGAATAATTTTAGGGTTTCGATGCTTTTAACGACATATTCATCCTAATTAGCCTTTTCGTGTATGTTTTAAAATTTCATTCTTGCCGATGATATTTTTATTTGGCTCAGATAAGTCACAACAAAGAGTCCGTTTGCAATATAAAGGAGGCTGACGGCCTGATCTGCACACTATCCGGTTTGAATGAATGAATTAATCAAAGAATGAAAAAATAAAAGACTGAACGAACTAATTAATGAGCTAATGAATAAATTAAGGAATGAAGGAAGGAAGGAACGAATGAATGAGTGAATATAATTATAAAAGAATGAAAGAATGAATGAATGAACGAATAAATGAGTGAATGAATGTGTCAGAAGCGGGTGTCTCAAAGTCACGTATGTTTTTGAACAATGTGAAAAGGGCTGAGACAGAGACAGAGAGACAGAGACAGGGAGAGAGGCGAGAGACAGAGAGAAAGAGACAGGGAGAGAGAGACAGGAGTGTCAGAAACGAAACAGAGACGGAGAGGCAGAGAGAAAAACATACATAAAAACAGAGATAAAGAGAGACAGAGGAAAAGAGAGAAAGAGAAACTGAAAGGCAGAAAAAGAAATAGAAAGAAAAAGAAACAGAGGAGATAGAGACAGAAACAGAGACACAGACAGAGAGACACAGAGACACAGAGACAGAGAGATGCTTTCACTAGACACTGCTGTTAACTGGGAGTAGTGTGGTCAAGACATGCTTCATGGTTTGCGTCCATGTCAAGACACCTGATTGGTCAGTCGGCTTCAGGCCCGCCGAGAGAGGGGGCAGGGGGGACAAATGCCCAGGGGCCCGGCGATCTTTTAGGGGACCGGGCCGGGCCCGCAATCAACTTATGAAAAATATTATAATCATGCAGTTATACAAAGTTTCTGATTTATGCCTTTTTAAAATATATTTTCTGACTCTTAACTACAATCAGTTTAAACGATAAGCACCTTAATAAAATCATAGTTGTATATATAATATAATTTCGTAGGTCGTACTTGCACTTTTATTGTTTCAATTTATTTATATTATTTTTTTCGTACGCCCGTATAATGTTATATTTATACTAGCTGGTTTACCCGGCGTTGCCCGGGGTCATAAGTTTCACTCCACCACCACCACCACCACCACCGCCACCGCCACCGCCGCCGCCGCCGCCGCCGCCACCACCACCACCACCACCACCATCAGTTAATGTGAAGTGAAATCCCAACGGCTGCGCCATAGGGCGAATCTTTAGAAATGCGTGCTGGTGACAGAGAATAATCTTCTCGGGTGTCGCCATCTGGCGAATGAAAATAGGTCGACTCGAATTTGTAAAAAGTCGGGGTTTGGGAGAGTTTTTTGCCCGGGACACCATGGAAGCGGTCAAAAGGGGGACGCGAAGCCTCACACTGGGTGTGTAATGGCCACCCCGAGAGAGTAGTGAAGGTTTGGAGTGAAAAGGTCCAAAGGTGTAGAAATGCATCGCGGTCAAAGATGGCTGTGACAGACAGACAGACAGACAGAGTTTCTTCTTTATTTATATAGATAAAGCCTAAAGATAGTTAAGAGGCCCGTGACTGCTCTGCCTAGGGACCCGTGACTGTTCTGCCTAGGGGCCCGCGATTGCTCTGCCTAGGGGCCCGTGACTGCTCTGCCTAGGGGCCCGGAATTTCTGTCGGCGGCCCTGGTCGGCTTCCACGTAGGTCTGACTGAGTCTGCAGATTTCGTTGCTGTTCGGTTGTTTACCGAGTGGCGACGGCGTTGCGAACGCCGGATCGGCGAACAGAAGTAATAGAAGTAGATACTGAAAGATAGGGATGACAACCATTATGTGGAAGAGATACACATACATGCACACTGACAGACAGACTGAGAGGGAGGGAAGAAGGGTGGGAATGAGAGAGGAAGATAGAGAAATAGAGAGGGAGAGAAAGAGTTCAGCGCTCGTGAATAAGCTTATGTAATGTAATGTAAATCTCCGAAATTTCTCAGCGCCACACAAAAGCCACGTCAGGGAGACCAGCTTATTCACCGGCGATATGCTTTCGCTTAGCTTTAGAGTAGCGCTTTAGAATTCTGGAGTTTACGATTACATTTACGAGAGGGAAGAAGAGAGGGAGGGATCGGAAATTTGGAATCCGATAAAAAAAATTCCAAGAAATAGAAAAAGGTATATTCAAGAATGTACTGTATGCGCTTGAGAATTATTATAAATGATAAAATATAATCTAATGACTTAGTCGCCTTTCACAGTCAACTACTGGCGTTCTATTATTGGCACCACGTTTAGAGCACATGGTTAAAGATTCTTAAATCAGTTCTTGGATCAGTTCCAAACATGATGCAACCACAATGTAAGAAATTTACTAATATTGGTTGCTGTCACTGGCGTAAACTTGTCCAAAATGTTGGGGGAGGGAGATTTGGTTATTCAATCTACACTTGTTGCATTGGGTGTAAGTCCATCTCAATTATTGGGGGCACGTGCCCCGGCTGCCCCTCCCCCCAGATTCTACGCCTATGTTGCTGTCGTATGTAACATAGATTTGATTATTCATTCTACACTTGTTGCATTGGGTGTACAATCCATCTCAATTATTGGGGGCACGTGCCCCGGCTGTCCCTCCCCCAGATTCTACGCCTATGGTTGCTGTCATATGTAACATAGATTTGACTATTCATTCTACACTAGTTGCATTGGGTGTACAATCCATCTCAATTATTGGGGGCACGTGCCCCGGCTGCCCCTCCCCCAGATTCTACGCCTATGGTTGCTGTCGTATGTAACATAGATTTGATTATTCATTCTACACTAGTTGCATTGGGTGTACAATCCATCTCAATTATTGGGGGCACGTGCCCCGGCTGCCCCTCCCCCAGATTCTACGCCTATGGTTGCTGTCATATGTAACATAGATTTGACTATTCATTCTACACTAGTTGCATTGGGTGTACAATCCATCTCAATTATTGGGGGCACGTGCCCCGGCTGCCCCTCCCCCCAGATTCTACGCCTATGGTTGCTGTCGTATGTAACATAGATTTGATTATTCATTCTACACTTGTTGCATTGGGTGTACAATCCATCTCAATTATTGGGGGCACGTGCCCCGGCTGCCCCTCCCCCAGATTCTACGCCTATGGTTGCTGTCATATGTAACATAGATTTGACTATTCATTCTACACTAGTTGCATTGGGTGTACAATCCATCTCAATTATTGGGGGCACGTGCCCCGGCTGCCCCTCCCCCAGATTCTACGCCTATGGTTGCTGTCATATGTAACATAGATTTGACTATTCATTCTACACTAGTTGCATTGGGTGTACAATCCATCTCAATTATTGGGGGCACGTGCCCCGGCTGCCCCTCCCCCCAGATTCTACGCCTATGGTTGCTGTCGTATGTAACATAGATTTGATTATTCATTCTACACTAGTTGCATTGGGTGTACAGTCCATCTCAATTATTGGGGCACGGCTGCCCCCTCCCCAGAGTCTACGCCGATGGTTGCTGTCATGTGTAACATAGCAAAGCCAATTAATTATCTTACTCAGCCCAGAACTGGAAAAACCGTCTGTTGCTTGATTTGTTTTGTGAATTCAGACGGCCTAATCGGTTAGACTACGGATTGTAGGCGCCTGCGGATACCTTGACTCAACCCTTCTCCCGCACGTTACTAGGCCTAGCAGCAGTATACAGTGCATACGGTAAATTATCTGTTGACATTGGGCTTGAGCTATAGAGACAGGTTAAAAGAGAAGCTTACAGCTTGGTATACTGGTAACTGAACGGTCGGATATAAGAATTCCTTAAGTCGTCTAAGCCCATTCATCGTCATTTCACGTGATGGAAGTTACTTTCACGCGTTGTCATTCTTAAGAAATCTGTGAACATGTCTTCTCCGTGGACCGCTGCCAGTCTTAGACTGTGGCACTCTCTTCCTGCAAACCATCTTCCTGAAGATTATGTGTTAGCCTTCCGACTTCGACATAAAACTCATCCTTCCCTGACTTCTCCAACAGCTTTTCACGTTTCTTTTCGTTTCTTTGCGGATTCCCTCTTACCCTACAACCGGAATCGTCCTGGAATTTGGCATGCACTCCGGTTTTGCTTAGCAGCGACTACTGATGCATTGAGCGTATACCCTTATTGGCACCCTCTTAAAATAGAAGTAATTCGACGTACAGTGCATATTTAACACACGTGAATAGTAAAATAAGACTATCAACTCTTGAGCAGCTCGTACGTGGAGCTGAGACAGCCACTCTTGTCTACAATTGTCTGGGACGGGGAGATGGTTGAATGGTAACACGCTGGCACGAAGATCAGAAGGACGCAGGTTCGATATCCGCTAGCCCCTCAAGGTTAACTCAGCCTTCATTCTCTAGGTGCAGGGCCGCATTAAGACTAGGCCTAGTGCGGGCCCGGGTGCTGTGACTGGCAAATTTCATCACAGAAACATTTGATGACCTTATTTGGGAATTTTTTATAACTTTTTTGGGGAATTTGTTCTTACATTAAATTTTTTTATTTACTTCCAAAAATGCGGGCCCCAAAATCTGCGGGCCCGGATGCTGCAGCACCCTTAGCACCCCTCCCCCAATGCGGGCCTGTCTAGGTGGCGATTGTAAAATGAACAGTAGTATAGATGGGCACCATTCCTGGCTGCCATACAGTTAAATTCGACTCCTGTTCAACTTGTTATCGTCTGTTACTACTATATCATGTAATCTTACTGCGTGCTTGTTAGTTTCAATTAATAAACGGAGATATTATTATTATTATTATTATTATTATTATTATTATTATTATTATTATTATTATTATTATTATTATTATTATTATTATTATTATTATTTTTATTATTTTTGCCCTGAGGTACTTCATTCCCCCAAGGTCTTAGAAATTATTATTATTATTATTATTATTATTATTATTATTATCATTATTATTTTTTTTTATGCCCCAAGGTACATATGATCCCTCGGGGACTTAGATATTAAGTTGTTGTTATGTTTTTTCCAGGAAATCAGGCCTCGTCCTCCGTTGAGTCCCTGAATGTGCCACGGAATGCGATGGCATTATAACGTTGAATGCAGATGGAAAGGCGCTGGAAAAGAAAGGTGCCCTCTCTCGGCTCCCCTGAAGCGGCCGAAAGGCGCCGACCGACCTCGCGAATGAAATCGACCCCGGCAGCGTTGATTGGCCCCAACGTTTCGAAGGCAATGGGAAGAAATAGGTGGGACGGCTGTAGCCCTGAATATTTCTCGGCTTTACGAATGGCAGCCTGCTCCGCCGCGGTCCCCGCTGCGTTTGCTGTGTGAGCAATGTAGGATGCCGCACAGGTGTGTATCACAGTGGCGTCCCAGGCCAAGTATCTACCCGCCGCCCACGGAACCATTGCCGGTCTCTTGCCATCCGTGCGGAACAATTATTATTATTATTATTATTATTATTATTATTATTATTATTATTATTATTATTATTATTATTATTATTATTATTATTATTATTATTATTATTATTATTATTTTATTTTATTTATTTTTTTTTTGCCCCGAGGTATACAGGATCCCTCAGGGACTTCAACATTATTTATCAAAGTAGATTTGTCCGGAATGGGCCCTATGACTTATAGCGCTTCATGACCTATCTGAATGCATTTAAAGCACAATTTCTGTTGTTTTTTTGTTTGGAAACTTTCTGCATTGCGGATATATAAACAGAGTACATATTATTATTATTATTTTATTATTATTATTATTATTATTATTATTATTATTATTATTATTTTTTTTTGCCCCAAGGTACATATGATCCCTCGGGGACTTAGATATTAGACTATTTATTGTTATTTCTGGAAAATCAGGCCTCGTCCTCCGCAACATCAGTAAGGTGGACGAGGCCTGATTTATTATTATTATTATTATTATTATTATTATTATTATTATTATTATTATTATTATTATTATTGTTATTATAATTATTATTATTATTATTATTATTATTATTGTTATTATTATTATTATTATTATTATTATTATTATTATTATTATTATTATTATTATTATTATTATTATTATTATTATTATTATTATTATTATTATTAAACTATGACAGATAATGATGTTAAAATTTGGACTCAAAGAATAGCTAGCCTTGTAACTCCTTCATTACGGCCAGAAGTTAATTGGTGCAGACACTGAAGAATACGTAGGGGCCTACCCTGTCAGCATTTCCATGAACACCGGACACAACTCATATATGGGCTGTATACACTTCTGTGAGCTTTATGACTTATAGCGCTTCATGACCTATCTGAATGCATTAAAAGCACAATTTCTGTTGTTTTTTTGTTTGGAAACTTTCTGCATTGCGGATATATAAACAGAGTACATATACAACTCCTCTACCTCCTGTCAGTTCCTCTGCCTCCTCTTTCCCCTGTCTCCTCTCTTTTATGGTCTCTCTGGCATCGGGACTTGGTACTTTCCACGGCTAACCTTAACTTGTGAATAAGCTGTTGCTCTGCGCTTAGCTTCAGAGTATAGCGCTTTAGAAATCTGAAGTTCACGAGATTACGAGAGTTCTGACTTGGGCTGGCAAGCCTAATAAAGGATATATCGACTTGATAATATTCTAAGTAACTAAGGCATGGGTTACTAACGCATCTTATAGATAGGCCCTCACATCTCTTGTTCTACACCTTTCTGGAAGAACTTAAAATATATGATTCATCATAAGACAGAGGAAAATGGCGATTGCTTATTCATGACGTGATAAACAGTACTACCGAAAGTCTTTTAATAACAATATGCCTAACTAGGCCTACGTCATAGACCTATTATATTTGACTTTTAATGAATAGTGTGATGCGGACGAGTTAAGTACATATTTCAAAAAAATTTAACCTAAGAGAAACATTGTACGCTCATAATGAATTATTATTCCTACGAAGAAGGACAACTGCTATGGGCAGTTAATTATCAGGACATCGTCCGTTTCAGAATAGCAGTAAGAAATGGTGCAAGAGACAGTCAGCGTTTCTTCCTCGGTCCGCCGACATTTCGCACCGGTACACTCTTGGAATATTGCATACAGGAACATTTCTTTCAAGGAGTGGAGTTTCTGACCAGCGGAAGAAGCTTCGACATGCGGCTTGGATTGGAAGCAGCCTGCAATCAAAGAAGCGAAGAGATCATCGATCTGCTGCTGCAGAGGTCGATTGATGGAAGAAGAAATTTCTCTGAGAATCTTTTCGTGCTGCTGAGCCACGGAAAATTTGAAAAGGCTCAACTGTATGTAGACAACATGAGATTTGATGTCAATGACAGTAGTCTGATGATACCAGCCATGTATCTCAAGTCGAACGCTGGACGAGCAGGACAAACTCCGCTACATGTGGCGGGTCTCTTTGAACAAACTGGCATCATGGATTCGTTGATAGGACACGGTGCGAGAGTGAACCAGACCGATTCGGAAGGTTACACGGCGTTATATCTGGCCTGCGCCCGTGGCAACTACGACTGCGCTCGACTGCTCCTCAGGCACGGCGCCAAACCCTCCACTGCCTCCCAGAACTACACCACCCAGGACTCTCGATCACCTCTTTTCGCAGCTTGTCATCTGGCCAGCGCTTCCGAACAGAACTACAACATAGTGCATCTGTTGCTGCAGGCTGGATTGGATCTGTCTCAGGAACGTTGGGTTGCAAATGCACGTCGGTTCGTGTCGGATCGTTTCTACAACGCCATCCTAACAGCCCGAGAAAATACCTCGCAGCTGCGGAATCTGTGCATCGGTGCAGCGCGAGATGCCCTCAGCCTTGCAACGAATGGTCGCACAATTCAGGACAACGTCGAGACTCTTCCGTTGCCGAAAGTGATGAAGGAGGAGCTAGCGTTCAAGAGCCCAGAACCCTCGGACGACGAGAGCGATTGATTTCTAAAGACAGTTTAGTGAGAGGACGATTGACTTGCCTGTTTTCGTACGATTAGCACTTTCTCGTTTTCGTATGATTCGCACTTTCTCGTTTTCGTACGATTCGCACTTTCTCGTTTTCGTACGAGTTGCCATTCCTCGTTGTTTTAAAGTCTCAGGTCTCTAGGCTGAACTTGTTTAAATTTAAATTATTACTAGAAGTCAGTGGAATGTTGGCCAGGTTCAGATTTATTAGCTGCTGGTAAAGACGCCAGAATCTGTATATTGTTACGTTAAAAATTCTAGTAATTTACCTGCTTTTGTTTATCTTCAGCGTATGCTTCCGTAGGCCTAAAATAGCCGCAGGTCCAAAAAGGCTGGCAGACTTCTACAAGAGCGTAGACTGATTGAATTGAACGAAATTTAAAAAAAAATCTTCTTACTTGACATCAGGCTGACTTAGTCCATAAGGCCAGTTTTGTTCACGCAACTCCAAATGTAACAGTGATTTCGCACACGTAGTAGATTACTATTTTGTGTAAAACACAACTTAAAAGGCAGAATACAAAGCTATTCTGATGAAAATTTGAAATGGCAGAGTTTCAGATTGGATGCAACCGGAAACCAGTGTATAGGCCTTTTATTACCCTGTCTACTTCAAGGAGATTTGTCACATGTGGGTTTAGTATACAGTGCCAACACAATTGCATCACCTACTAGTTGCCTAAATCTAAATATGTAGCCTAAACTACACCTCAGCTAGCACGTCAGCGTATAACCGCTGCCTCTGAACCACCGTTTTAACGTGCCATCTGTTCCGACCAGTGCGCAGACGTATCAATCTCCTGAAATTAACTAATAATTATTTGTATAGTCAGCATATACATATATACATGTAATTGACTATCCGAGACAACAGGCGAAGTAATAGGCTTATACAAACGTATCCCAAACTGACAAGAAACACATTATTTGCAAGAGAGCGTTTCTTGTAAGTTTCACTTGGCCACCTCATTAGGCCTAAGCTTCGTCTGGTAAAGCATGCAGTGGACGTACGCTGTATACTTCAGCTTCCTCAAAATCTTTTGCTGTTTTTATGAAAATGGAAAGATTGCTACAAAGCGTAAAAACCGAAAATGGCAGGACCATAATACAAACTGTTGACATAGGCAATGGGAGTACGTTCACAACTTGCCCAAGGTGGTCGTAACTGGGCTACTACAGTACTCTAGTCATCCTATATCGAAATTTCTAGTTATGAAACCATTGCGCCGATTGCATGCCATCATTGACCGGATCAAAGGGCGAGGGAGGAGATTGCATAGGTCACCAGCTCTCATACTTCGGGACTAAGAAAATGCAGTCGCTAGCGTGCTGTGTAGCGAAACTGCGGTGTTGCTTGCAGCAGGCCAATGCGCAGCAATGTAACGCGAATTAAACTGCGATTGAAATCAGTTTCCGTGACGCTTAGGCCTATATCTTGTGTAATGTAAATGTAATTCAAGGAACGAGATCATTGTCAGTTTGTCCCGTTAAATTCTAACCCCAGCCACCTGGCAGACATGTGCTGCTGCTGTTTTGAATCACTGTGCAGGAGTGATATTCAGTTAACAGAGACTGCATTTGAAATTGGATGTCTTGGAAATTAAATTGTTGAAAGTGAATGGAGGCAACATCAGAAAGCACAGTGCTACAAATTCTCCGACAGTCGCGCTCACTAGGCCATAATCCTAATCCTATAATTGTACTCTTAATCCTAATCAGTTAATCCACATTGGTCGATGCTGCTTGGATGGATTGAACTGGTTGGATTGAAATATAATTATGGCCCAACGAAAATGACAGTCAGGGTTAGGCAAAAATCAACAAGTGAAGAAGTAATTAAATAACTGCATGTACTGCTGTTAGGTGCAGCTCGATCTTGGTCCTACTCAGTATGTGTAGGATTTGTTGAGGTTCCGGCCGTTAACAGCCAAACCTTGGCCGCAGATGGCGCTTTTGGTGGGCTGCGGCTTAACGCTCTGCCTTCTTCTCGCCTTCTTCTGAACGCGACGATGGAGTCGCAGGGCCAAGTCTTCAAGCGAAGCAGGCATGTGGAAAGAATGGTCCATGTCTGCTACAACAACCTCTGTAGCCTCAGTGGTCGTGTACCTAATTTCTTCCGGGTTTCCATGTAACGATGTTCCAGTTTCCCGGGGTTTTACAGTTTCAGGTACACGATGTTCCGTTGTTCCAGTGTTGCGACGTTCCGTGACTGCATCTAAGCGTTGGCCGAGGCGTTTACGATCCTGGGTAAAGTCCTTGGCACAGCGGTCATCCATTTCCACCGGAACCGTCTGCTCGAAGTCCCTAAAGTCGACGAAACTTGGCGTGTGTCCGTTACAGCCGGTCTTCTCGAGTACGGGCAGCGAAGCGAAGCGATTACCCCAGATGACCTCCGACGGCAGGTAGGAAGTGCGGAACTGGGTCGAAGCTCCAGTCGACTCAACCACACCCTCGAACATCACAATAATTTCGAAGCGTTCGTCGCGCAAATTCTGTCGCGACGCGGTCCATAGAGGGCTTTCAGCGTCGATCCTGTGGCTAACGAGGATCGGCCACGGCATGAACACGAAGCTGTCCGTCACGCTCGACTGCGTGTCCAGGTGCAGTGGGTATTGGCAGAGTGGAATGCGTTCACCTTCACTAGTCAGCCGGTCTTTTACCATCAGGGCCCGAATCGACGTCCCGATGATGTGGGACCTCCGGATGTCACCCATGCGGAACTCGAGGCAGTAGTCGGACCCAGCGTCGTTGAGACGTATCACAGCGTACCTGCTGAAGAGGATCGTGCTGGCGCGTCCGTAGGGGCGGGACAGCTTCCGGAAGATGACCCCGGACAGAAAGAACGCGATGCAGACGCCACAGAGGATCTGGACGAAGAAGAGAATGTAAGCGAGCGGATGGCAGTCGGACCGGATGTAGCGCACGCCGTAACCGATCGTCGTCTGGGTCTCGATGGAGAAGAGGATCGCACCAGCGATGTCCTGGACCTTCTCCAGGCAGGAGGAAGGCGACGGTGGCGGTGAAGAGACGGAAGACGACGCCTGGACGGAGTAGGATGTGGAATTTGTGGTCTGCGACGCGTTCGAATCGCTTGGGTCGTAGTAATCGTCGATGACGTTGTTTGGGGTGATTGTAAACCACCAGAGAATGCCGAACCCGATCCACGTGAGGCTGAATGAAGCCATCCATATGACCAGGTGGTACTTCCATTCCATGTCGACCATAGTCGTGAAGATGTCTCGTGTGTACTGGAGACAGCGCGTCGACAGACTCACCTTGCTGTAGACGTGTCTCCGTCCGCACTTGGACACCAGACGAAACTCTTCGTCGCAAGTCGAATCGATGCGGCATCTACCGCCGATTGTCTCCGGTTCTGGGAAAGGTAGTGCTGCCGCAACAGCTTCCGTATCTCCATCCACCGCTGTAAAGTCTTCTGCAGCCGCTGCTGGTGCTGCTCTGGAATCGCCACCACTTTCTTTGAGGATCTGAATAACGTGGTCTCGCTCGAAAGGTGAATTCCAGTTCAAATAGACATTGGCATCCTTTGATTTCTCTCGGTTTCTGACGAGATTAGAAGACTGTGCCACTGGAGGTAGTGACGGGGACAGGATGAGTGGAGAAATCATGCGATGAGCAAGCAATTGCGAAGAAGCCGTCACACCTTCTGGAAGAGGAAGATGTGACGAGGCAGATGGTGGTGAAACAGATGAAGCTACCTTTCCAGACGGCGGGTAATCGGTTTGCGGTATGTGTGAAGCAACCAGCGTTGAGAAAGAAGAAGGAGACGTTGAAGTCACCTTGGAGTTAACTTCATCGAAGGCCTCGTTTTCCACTGGATTTGGCATTGAATGAGAATCCGACTCATCAAGGACCGTGTTTCCCACTGGATTTTCCACTGGAAGAGATGCCAACTCGTCCTCCTTACCGACGAAACCCCGATTCGTGGCATCGAATGCCACGCGGACATCTCTCCCATCGGAACCTCCTTCTGGAATGTTCTCCGCGCTGCAACATCCTCGTTGCCCCACGTCTTCGTCGACTGGATTGTAACCTTCGTTAGTGTGGCACTCCATGGATCGCAGCAGCTGCACTGAACACAAAAGAAGCAGAATGAATCTATCGAAGCGTGACCGTCGCCGAGCTTAACAAACGAAACTATGCGACCCAACGCAAAGCTACACATCGCATTTAAGTATAAACTTAGGACTGCTAATACCGAAGAAAACACTAGCAAGCACAGACAGACAGACACTTCAAATATACAGACACAAGCACATACAGACAAAGAGACAGACAGACAGACAGACAGACAGACAGACAGACAGACATTACAAATATACAGACAAAAGCACATACAGACAGGCAGGCAGGCAGAAAGACAGACAGGCAGACAGGCAGGTAGACAGGCAGACAGACAGACAGAGATATTAAGAATACAAACAGGAAACACAGGAGTATACAGAAAGACAGACGCTACGAATACCACGTGACACACAAGAACGTGCCGCCAGACACGGCGTTCGCCCCAGGGGAGGGGAGAACGATGGGGAGGCGGAACGATGGCGTTGGCAGGATTACCTGGTAGACACGAGCGGCTGCTGATGCCGCTGTTGGCGGAGGTGGTGGTGGAATGTGGGACGACAGTGATACCGAATCTACGGAGATTGGTTCCGCTGTCGAAAGTGACAGACACGAGACCAGTGAGGTCAAAGGTCGCAGTTCCGCTTCGTTTATATACACGTGTGCATCTGCATATACAGGGTTATTATATATAAACGCATGTACATATACGGACGCGTCTGTGTGTATGTATGTGTGTGTGTATGTATGTGTGTATGTGTGTGTGTATGTGTGTGTATGTGTGTGTATGTGTGTATGTATGTATGTGTGTGTGTATGTGTGTGTTTATGTATGTATGTATGTATGTATGTATGTATGTGTGTATGTGTGTGTGTGTGTGTGTATGTGTGTATGTGTGTGTATGTGTGTATGTATGTATGTGTGTGTGTATGTGTGTGTTTATGTATGTATGTATGTATGTATGTATGTATGTATGCATGCATGCTTGAATGCATGCATGTATGTATGTATGTGTGTGTATGTGTGTGTATGTGTGTATGTATGTATGTATGTATGTATGTATGTATGTATGTATGTATGTATGTATGTATGTATGTATGCATGTATGCATGTATGCATGTATGCGTGTATGTGTGTATGTATGTATGTATGTATGCATATGTGTGTGTATGTATGCATATGTGTGTATGTGTGTATGTATTTATGTATGTATGTATGTGTGTATGTATGTATGTGTGTATGTATGTATGTGTGTATGTATGTGTATGTGTGTGTATGTATGTGTATGTATGTGTGTATGTGTGTATGTATGTATGTATGTATGTATGTATGAATGTATGTATGTATGTATGTATGTATGTATGTATGTATGTATGTATGTATGTATGTATGCATGTATGTATGTATGTATGTATGTTTGTATGCATGTGTGTATGTATGTATGTGTATGTATGTACGTACGTGTATGTATGTATGTGTGTATGTATTATGTGTGTGTATGTATGTATGTGTATGTATGTGTATGTATGTGTATGTATGTGTGTGTATGTGTGTATGTATGTATGTATGTATGTATGTGTGTATGTATGTATGTATGTATGTATGTATGTATGTATGTATGTATGTATGTATGTATGTATGTATGTATGTATGTATGTATGTATGTATGTATGCATGTGTGTATGAATGTATGTATGTTTGTATGTGTGTATGTATGAATGTATGTGTTTGTATGTATGCATATCACGTGTGTATGTATGTATGTATGTATGTATACATGTATGCATGTTTATATGTATGTATGTTCGCATGTATGCATATATGTATGTATGTATGCATGCATAGATGTATGTACGGGAGAGGTTGTGTTGACGGATATATAACTTAGATAATACTATAGTTGCATAGATTTTCAGAGAGACAGAGAGAGAGACAGAGAGACAGACAAAGACAGAGGCAGAGACAGACAGAGTTGAAACTCGATAGACTGTTATGTCGAATCTGAAGTTTCTTATCAGCTATAGAGTTTGCTCATTTTGAAGTAGGATTTCGGTGTCTTTCATGTTATCATCATTTAAATTTAGGGCTCAAATAATACAAATATGTATTTTAACAACTAGTTTTGCCGCCCTATTTGCCGTTCCCGGACAAGGCCGCCGGGGCGGCCGCACCACTCTCATACCCCTAGCTACGCCACTGTGGGTATACTATCTATGCATGCATGTAAATAAATACAAACATATGTATGTGTGCATGCATGCATATATATGTATATATCTATGAATGTATATGTATACATGTATGTATGCTTGTAAATGGTAAATTTGCTACGTCGTATGCATCAGAATTCTTGCATCCGCATATACTATGTGTGTTTATAAGTGTGTGTGTGTGTGTGTGTGAGTGTGTGTGTGTATGTGTCAGTGTGGATGTCTGTGTGTGTGTGTTTGGCCATCATCCTTGTTCCCTCTCTCGCTCTCTTCTTCGTTCAGATCGATGCGTTTGCCAATCGATTTCGGATTCGATACAGACACGCTATGGCGGCTGTTCGCATTTCCCTGCTGTTCGCATTTCCCTGCATCCACATGTTCTTGTTATCTCTCCAGAAAACCCAGAGACTTAACATATATGGTTCGATGAAGGAGATCTGCGCCTGGGTTTAAACGACATTGGAGGAAGGCGCATGTTGGAGGGAAGAGATAAAGATCTGTTGCTAAGGCGAAACACACGCTTCGAATATACAGCGACAACTGCAAAGGAAGACACAAAGAAGAAGAAGAGCAGTCTATACTAACTCTAAGGCAGCCATGGGTATGAAGTGTTAGCGACTTCATTTTCTTAGCCTCGGCATATGAGGGCGGGGGGGGGGCGAGTCTCGCCTTCCCACCGACAAAAGAACAGTCGCTGTACTCATTATATCCGAGTTTTCTAGGGGCACACGCGGAGCAGAAATCTCGAACCAAATTTCTGCCCTGGCGGGGATTTGAACCCCGACCTCTCGTTTGACAGTGCAACACGTTAACCAAAACACTATCGAGCATTCCCCATGTTGACTTAAGATGGATGAATACGTACGCAGATAATAGCCTATATAGGCCTACATAGAATATATAAAAAGAGAGATAATTATAAAGACAGACAGACAGACAGACAGACAGACAGACAGACAGACAGACAGACAGACAGACAGACAGACAGACAGACAGACAGACAGACAGGCAGACAGACAGAGGTGTAAGACGATACTTAAGAATGCAGGCGCAGGTCACACGAATAGGCACATAGACAAAAAGAAAAAACAAAGCTAGAGATGGGGCGAGATAATGGAAACACACAAAAGCATTCGATGCTGTTTTACGAAATGAAAGTGCGTCATTTACACATAAAAATTCTGGAACTCATTTATTTAAATTTGGAGGGGTAGAAGCTGGTCAATCGCGTTTCCTCCCAATTTACTGCTGAATAGGCCTACCCCAAATATTTCGGCACGCGTAGCCCTATAGGCTTGCTATAATGATATTGCAGTCATACATAGACCCTATTGTTTATTAGTTTGCATGTGTAATTCGATATATGAAGATCGAAGTGTTGTATATGGCATACCTTAATGTTGTTCCTGTGTCTCTCCTCAGATTCCAGCTGAATTCCCTTTAAAATGAATCGAATCGATTCGTTATTTTACGGATATTGAATCCAAATATCGGTCGCTTATATTGTTTAAGCTAATTAAATATATGCAGATATTAGCAGCCACACAAACTCACATGATATGTATTAAACAGTAGTGCATACAAGCTGGTGGGCAGGGGCGTAACTTTAGTCTAAATAGTTGGGGGTAGTGGTACCAATTTCTTACACACAAAGCAAGGCAGAGACTGCGATCTCTGGGAAGGCACAACAATAAAATATTGATTGGCACTGTTCAAAAAGTGAGGGGTACGGAACCCCCAATCTAAAAAGTGGGGGTACGGGTAACTTTCGTACCCCCACAAATTACGCCTATACTGTTGTGTATAGTAGCCGAATGAATTGAGCACTCGGGTTGTAACGTGGAGAGTACAGGTTCGAGCCTCCGCTCAGGAGATCATCATTGTGTAAGGACCTTGAGCAAATCCTTCGCAAACAGTTGCCCACCACCACGGATGTTCTGTCGCACGATTGTGTACGCACTTCTGAATCTTGAAAGGAGAACAATAACAAACACACTCCCTTGTACAGTTGTAGTGTGTATATATAGACAGACCGTGGCATACCAACTGCGGGAATAGGTTATTATAGAGTTGTACAATTGTAGCGTGTGTATACTGTGTGTAGACAGACCGTGGCATACCAACTGCGGGAATAGGTCATTATACGGTGTTCATACCTTATGGACACATCGACTCTCCCTCCTATCGACCTTCATGCTACATTTCTCAGTTCGAACTGACATCATCATCATCGTCGTCGTCATCCTCCTCCTCCTCCTCGTGCTCATCATCCTCATCATTCTCATCCTTCTTATCCTCATCATCTTCATTCTCATCCTCACCATTCTCATCCTCCTGCTCCTCATGTTTATCACCCTTATCATCGTCCTCCTTCTCATCTTCATTCTCCTCCTCCTCCTTCTCCTCCTCCTCGTCATCATCATCATCTTCATCATCAGTTCCATTTGGCGGCGATGGGTGCTCAGATTTTCCTCAGTCATTTTTTCAAGTCCGGTACACCTCTCAGTGTTAATTTAAGTCTTGCAAAGTCCTCGTTTATATTGTCTATCCAGGGCAGTTTTGGTCTTTCTTCTTTCCTTCATCAGCTCCAGTAATTCTATCCGCCTGGTCAAGACATCCGACCCTTCGCTGAGTAATATCGGCAAACAGAGTTTTTGGACATCTATAGGGACTGTCCCATATGTCATCATTTCTAATCTTCGAACCGTGTCTGGAATCCAAGAACTGCGATACATTGGAAGCGTCGCAGACTCCAGCAGACCTACGGGTTAGTAGGAAAACATGGAGTTCTGCTAATTTTAATCACTCTGCACCGAGTATTACTAATTTATTGTCAATTGAGTACATCCTGTAAAGACAATATGGACCTAATAATTATATCTATATTTACCATCGCTTGCATATCACATATTAAGAAACCTTACGAAAGTGTCAGAGATAGGCCAATAGCTAGAGAATAGGTAAATATCACATTTAAGAGTCTGTTTAATTTTTTTTAGACTTAATTTAAGGACATTTAAATTTAAGAGTAAATTTTTATACTTTTTTTATACAAGACTGTTTGATAGATCACTCGAGTATAGTCTTAGCGTTCCTTGCGTATGGCCTACAAGTTCGTTTCCTTGGCTGAATGTAGTTCGCTCCGGGAGACGAGTTCGTCTTAGGTGACAAATTAAGGCGTCTTCAGTCGTATTCTGATCAGACTAATTAATGCAGTGACAGTAATTTCGACGTATTTCAGGCATCACTTGTCTCAACGCCAGAGGTCGCGTATCTGCGCATCGTATGTCGCGATTTCTTGAATGTTACGAGACGGATTTCGTATGCCCCACAGGCCTACATTATCTCAACCCGTGCAGGATATCAATTACGCACCGAATGGAGAAGGTGCTTAATATACAAGTAATGCCATCTTAAGACCAAACGTATGGGCACTGAAAGGAAATGAATGCAAGGCGAAGACAAGGAAAGATAAGGTAACGCAGGGCAAGGTTATAAGGTGAAGACAGGGCAAGGTAAGGTGAGGTGTAAAGTAACGTAAGAGTAAGACACGGCAAGGGAAGGCAACACGGGCGTCCGCAGGAATTTTTATAGGGGCCAAAGTTTCTGGGGGGAGGCGTGGAAATTTTTCTGGGGGGTAAAGTGAAGTTATTGCATGGAATAAACTATTCATGAGCACAGAAAACGAAACAATTATCAAAATCCATGGGAAATGCCCCTTTGCCCCCCTCCGGACGCCCCTGTAAAGTAGGACAACGGAAATGTAAGATCAAATCAGGTCAGAATAGTCCAATACCCTTCGAGTGTATAGTCAGTATACTCTTTTGTAGACGCATTCGCAAGAGGAACAAGTAGAGCAGAATTCTCGAAATGCCTCTTTACCCGGGCAGGTGTTCGAACCCCGACCTCTCGGCTGACAGTCGAGAACTCAGACAACAGGAGTGACTAAAGACCATCGCGCTTCCAAAGCATGTATGCTGAAGTGGCTCTTAGTGGTGATGCTACCCTACTGGGGTCAAACCAATAGGCAGGGCAAGCCAAGGGCTGTAAGACGAAAAAGGGAGGGAATCAAATAAGACTTTGATCCAGGTGAATATTGGCTTAGAATCAATGGCGAACTGGTCATTGTGCCCGTTTGCGATGGCACATGGGCTATTCTGGTTTTAGCGCGGGTGGCCCTGCGGTAGAAAGGAATTTATTATAGGCCCTACCTCAATGGTCAATGAATTAATATTCGAGATGGCAAGGCCCCAAAATGGCCCAAATCCGACTCTGCTTAGAATTCTAATTGTCGATGGGCGATGGCACTTGAGAATGAAAATTGCGTGTACTATAGAATAAGCGATCAACGGTTTCGGGAGTCAGATCCTATATAATTGCATAATAAGTCCTAGTGATAATTGCCACAATAAAGTCAGTCCTGTGATTACGATATACTGTACTATCTAATTTAATCCAAGAACTTTTATAGCGCCAATGTTTTAATGCTCAAGGCATCAATTCATGGTCGTTATACTAAGCAAAATCGTTGCGCAAGCAAAATTCTATCAAGAGCGAGTCCCGTCGAAAGCCAAGAAGGAAAAAGATCTGATGAAAAAGGACTGCCAGCCAACAGGTCGGGAGTTCAAATCGTATAAATCAATACAGTACAAAACAGTACAGTATTTGATTGTATCCCTCCTAAGTTCAGAAGTGCACAAGACCACACGACAGAACACCGATGGCGCTGAGCAATTGTGAGTGAGGGACTTTCTCAAGGTCCCGACACAGTAGCTGGATTTAGGGACTTTCTCAAAGTCCCGACACAGTACCTCCCTCGGGCGAGGCTCGAACCCCCGCGCTACAGGGCGAGAGCTCGAACCATTCGGCCACCGTGCCACACCTGTCACACAGCCGATATATCTGATTCAAATGCCTGCCCAAACTGAAAGACAAATATATACATGGAATATATCAGTCATTTATAAAGCGCCAAGTTAGAGCCAGTGAAACGCGTCTTTGCTTACGTCAAGTTTAAGATAGGTCAACGCATCGAATTTACTTTTCAATACAGCCGATTCTAGTAATGAAAACGATTGCATCGATTACATACTCATTGACCAAATCACACAGCGAGGGAGGAGATTGCCATGGTTACCTGCACTCATACGCCGGGGCTAAGAAAATGCCGTCGTTAACGTATCATGTAGCGAATCTGCGGTGTTGCTTGCAGCAAGCCAATACACTGTAATCTAATGAGGATTATACTAGTAATGTAACTAGGATTGTGTCTTGTGTAATGTATATTGAAGGAAGGGGATCGTTATCAGTTTGTCCTGTTAAATTCTAACCCCAGCCATCTGGCAGGCATGTGGTGTTGCAGTTTTTAATCACTATGTAAGCGCGATATGCAGTAAACAGAGACTGTACTTGGAAATTTCCATCGTGAATTGATGCAGAGTATATGAATTGGCTACAATATATTAATATCCTGCAGCTGTTGATGTAACAATTAACGAAGAGACAATTATCTCATCGCACGGTGATCGCTCGGATTACTGTTGATCTGAGTCAATTTTTACCCTTATCTAGGCTATAGAGGCCTGCTGGAAGGCCTATGGGTAGAAGTTAAAAGCATGGAGGTAATGTATCTGTAAACAAATATATCCCGAGTCAGTGGGAAGAAGACCTATGGGCAGATGTGACATATACATGTAGGCCCTATGGGGATAATGGGGATAATAATTATGGGGATAGTTATTCTATAATATGAGATATTCTAAACCGGAAGGAGGCTGTTTTCCAATTTCCAATCCACTCTCCGCTCGGCCGCCAGATGCTTGGTTGTCTCGCACATGCGCGGGGCTACTGCTCAATGTGGAAGCTCTGCCTACAGAATCATATTGGCCCGTGGCCCTCTGGATATCCAGAGGGCCATGGTTGGCCCCTCTAGTTGGAACCATCTTCCACAGGAATTGCAACTGCAGCTTCTCAGTCTTTCTCTTCCTCTGTTCCGCAAACGCCTTAAGTTCATTTTATTTGTCAGTGATAGCACTGACTTGGGTAAGGAGCTCCTCTGTTTCATTGAGTGGCGCTTTTAGAAATATCAGATTACAATTACAATTACAAGTCCCTTATTAACGCTCGCCAAAGCTTCACGCAGCTCTTTGAGAAAATTGCCAAACCTGTCATATGGCTGTTCTTCGTTTCATCCTAAGTAGATTTCCGCAATTCTTGTGACAACTGACTACATCCGGGTTTTATTTCGATCGTATCCAAATGCAGATGAATAGCGGAAGAAGATTGAAACAAGGAATGTCGCGCTATGTACCCCGCGTGACTCAGTCTGCCCCTTTTCACTGGCATAGGCTGTAGTAGAGGGAAGGGAGCTTAACCCTCGGGCTACCAAGGGGGGGGTGGTTACCACCCCCCCCCTACGTTTTTCTGGAAAATTTTTTTTAGCACATGGAATATAATTTTGACAGTTTAGGTAGCTGTAGGGGGTCCATTTGCACACATTTTGAGGTAAAAGTCGTGATGATAGCCCACGCCATAAAAAAGTTATACCCGATATAGCCTAGGTACCACTATTGAAATCAGGACTTTCTCTCGTCAGCTGTTAGCTGTTGTCGACTATAAAGGTATTCATTATTCTTTCTGGAAGAGAAACAACTATGCCATTCTTTAGAGGGAATGTAGGGCTATATTTGCATACATATTTACATACATACAATCATACATACATACATACATACATACATACATACATACATACCTACATACATACATACATACATTCATACAATCATACATACATACACACATACATTCATACAATCATACATACATACATACATTCATACATTCATACAATCATACATACATACATACATACATACCTACATACATACATACATGCATTCATACAATCATACATACATACATACATACATACATACATACATACAGACATACATACATTCATACAATCATACATACATACATACATACATACATACATACATACATACATACATACATTCATACATACATACATACCTACATACATACATACATACATTCATACATACATACATACCTTAGTTATTTGTCTTTTGATAACCGGAAGTGATCATAATAAATAATAATACGCTTTTTCAGTGTGAAAATCACTGATGCAACATCACAACGTAAACCGATATGGTTGGGTATGGGGAAGGGCTATAAACAGTTGAAGCAGAATGCTAACAGAGTAAAGCAGTGCTGTGAAGTGTTCAAGAAGCCGGTTTGCAGGAAGCATTCACACAAAACAATGAAAGTAACTTGCAATAACTGCAAGGACCACTGACGTTTTTGACTGCCGGGAAAAATTACATAATTTCTTGTTTCATGTTGATATAGCTGCACGCCTTTAGGTTTTGCCTGCAACTAAAACAGACTTTGGAATAGTTTGTATTGTTGAAAATTAAGCCTCATTATATTTAGAATATTCTTGGATACATAGTTCATTTTCAAAACCCACATCATTTATATCTTTTTATCCAAATAGTACAAATTGTGTGGGATAATATCAGATATCGTTAAATGGACCGGTGCCTTTGTTAAAAACTATATAATTTCGAGATGCATTCATATATTTTACAACTAAATATACCATTCTTTTCAGAAATGAATGCTGAATCAAATGCTGTATTACACGATATGATATTTTAAACCAAACACGAAATTCCGGGGGGGGGGTGGTAACCACCCCCCCCTTGGTAGCCGATGTCGCAAAAAAACCTTGGTAGCCTGAGGGTTAACACTCTGCCGATGAGGGTTGTGTATGTACATGTGTGTGTGTGGTTTGACCTCTGCCAATCCTTATCTCGTTGCCCCTGTGTTGACAGCTCGTAAATACTGAATATACATAATATCCTTCTCTCTCTCTCTCTCTCTCTCTCTCTCTCTCTCTCTCTCTCTCTCTCTCTCTCTCTCTCTCTCTCTCTCTCTCTCTCTCTCTCTCTCTCTCTCTCTCTCTCTCTGTCTCTGTCTCTGTCTCTCTCTGTCTGTCTCTGTCTATCTCTGTCTGTCTCTGTCTCTCTCTGTCTCTCTGTCTCTCTCTGTCTCTGTCTCTGTCTCTGTCTGTCTCTCTCTCTCTCTCTCTCTCTCTCTCTCTCTCTCTCTCTCTCTCTATCTCTGTCTGTCTGTCTGTCTGTCTGTCTGTCTCTGTCTCTCTCTCTCTGTCTCTGTCTGTCTGTCTGTCTCTGTCTCTGTCTGTCTGTCTCTCTCTCTGTCTGTATGTCTCTATTTGTCTGTCTGTATGTATGTCTCTCTCGCTCTCCACAGTTTAATTAGGCCTACATATACTGTATATGAATAATTATGTAAATAGAAAGATATAAACTTCATACTTTACAGTCGTATACACAGACTGAGATATAGAAACACAAATAATACAGCCTACACTTGCATACGGACGTATACAAAACATATATATATAATATATATAAAATATATGCATATATATGCACATATATTTATTGCACATACGTAGCCTATGCATGTATTATGAGTGTGCAACAGTGGAAGCTTACAAACTGATGCGTTTAAGACGCACGTGACGCGTACAATTTACACACGCTAGTGTTTGTAGACCATTTGATTTTAGACAACTGTTACAGTTGACTGTTTTACAGTCACTTTTATCGGCTAGTCAAATAAAGTCGTGCCTATTCTAATAAAGACACACCCGGATAATCTATTGAAATAGAAACCTCATAAAAATAGAGTCCTTAACCGCAAGGCATAGGCCTAATTTGATTTACTGCAGTTCTAGTATAATTAGATGACTTTTCTGGTTACTCTGCAGATGAAAAGTTTAAAAAACCAATAGGACCGTTATAGCTTGCCCTTGCCGAGTACGTTTTGTAAACCAAAGTGCGGTTAGCAATTGGTAGAATAAAGGATATACTTACTTACTTCTTGATCTTTGTAATGGTATAATTGTCAAGAACTTGTTCAGAGAGCACCTTTTCAAGAAAACTCGTCGGAGGTACTCTAGACAAAACTGGACAAGTCCGCGATTGCGTAGAATGGTCTTCAATGGCAGGCGAAATATGAGCACAGAAAGCGCCTGTTCCCGCGACTTCTCTTTTTGGGCGCTGTAGAAATCCGGAGATTACGATTACGATTAGAAGCTCATGTCGCAGATTGCATGGAAGTCTGTTCCTGATTGAGGACCTAGGCACCAAATGACGGTAAAACCGTAGTTTAGGTTGCTAAATTACCGCGTATTAAAATTGTTTCATAGTAAAACTCAAACTAGAAGTTGGAGTATTGATGAAAATTAAACATAAACTAGAGGTTGGATGAGGGATGAAAATATAGCTCAGACTAGAAGCTGGATGATCGATAAACATATAACTGCAACTAGAAGTTGGATGGGCAATGATTATTATTTTTTGTATAATAAAGTTTCAATGCAAGTGCATAATTTAGCAACCTAAACTACGGGTTTACCCCAAATGACTTCCCATAGTAAACTTCCCCATGATTAAGAGTGATAACAAAGAAAACGATTTAAAGTATAAAGTCACATTTTTAATATTAATGATTTTGTAACCTGCAATCAGCTGTTAAAACATTTCCTTACAGATTTTTTATACATTTCAAACAATGCTTTTATTCAATTAACCGAAATAATTAAGCATTTATACTCGTGTTTACAATTCAAAAGTATTACAAAATAAGCGTGTCTCGAATGTTAACGTAGCTTACTAAAATAAAACTCGTGCCTAATAGTCTAAAACAGTCCCACATTAACCGCTCTTTAGTGTTTTAACATATTTTCTGAAAAAGTATTCAACGGGCATACATGTAGTATCAGAATCTCTTCCGGATGGCTCCCTCTACAAATTCTAGAATAAATTATGCTTGTAGCACTTAAAAATGGATAATCATGAATGATTTATAACGTCAACCTCCTGGACTAGAAGGAGAAATCTGTGAACAGGGATGGAACACTGCGGAGCAGCTAGAGAATAACGCATAACCATCAGGATTTCAAACTCTATGAGCTTTTGATTAGGTAACCACGTGAATGTGCGTTACATGCGTCGTTGCCATGAAAGATTTACTCTTAAACTACTCTACAGTAAGGTTTCTTACGTTATTTTCGTAAAGACACACAATCCAGGTAAGATTAGATGAAAAGATCAATGTGAAGGATAAGATCTCAGTATATTAAACAAATATATTTCACTCAGAGAAATATAAGTATGTGTAGTTTATTTAAAGACTAAAAAGAGAATAAAGTGTATCACAAATATCAACAAACACAACAAAATGCCAAATATTCAGGATACATGACATTCTTGATAACACATTTTATCTTTCACAATGACTACACATAACGTCCAATATTTAAATAAGCAGAATGAGCCTACTTAATACATCATGAATGCAACGAATATACTAGGTATCAATAGTCTAAAACAGTTTCACATAATGATGTACAGCTAACCGCTCTACTAAATTTATTTGCACAGCTATATTTAATATTTTACAATAAAGTCATCAAGTAGTGGAACCCAGAACGAACGACCTATCCGCGCATTTAGTGACTGTAGCATAAATTTCATTTTGAAGACATGCAGTAATCACAGGGTCTTACAATTATGTGAAAAGAAGGCAACACCTTAGCTATGTGGTGCCTCTGAGGAAGAAACGTCGAATTCTCAATACAAGAATGCCTATTAAGCATTCTGAAGTGAAAGTGGTACAAAATAACTATTCATGTATAATCCCAGCACTTCTATAGCATCGTTTCTTTATCTCAAATTACTGTTGTTTTCAACTGTAATTTTGTGGTACCATAATTCAAAAGTATTGACACAGGTCAACACACAAATCGTCAGGTGGTTCAAATCGATGGCTAGAACAATGCTCCAGAAATTCTTTCTTTATTTCAAACAATTCGTCGCATATACCACATCCATAAGATTTTGAAAAAGACGCCTTTGAATCCACAGGAGATTTGAATTTGCTAATGTACAGACATTCTCCAACTTTAATTTCCGATAAAAGACGTCCAATTCCAAAAGAATCCAGATAAATGTTCTTTGAGAAACGTTCATTTGGTTTATCAATAGCGACTGTATAACTAAGTGTGTTAAAATGCCCAGACGGTTTAGGAATTACCTCACTTATCATGTTAAGATCCTGTGGCTGTATTCCTGCATGTAGCTTAAACTGCTTCGCTACAGAACTACTCTTTCTATAAGGTTTGTTGCATGTAATTTCCTTCTCACTTGCATGGGTCTTCCTGTGTCTCCTCAGATGTTCAAATTGTGAGAATCCCTTATTACAAACCTTGCATGTGTATGGCTTTACTCCTGTATGTGTCCTCATGTGAATCTTTAGACCATCGACTAATGAAAATGGTTTCTGACAAAACTGGCACGTGTATGGTTTTTCACCAGTATGGGTTCTCATGTGTTTTCTCAGAGCTCCACCTTGGGTAAATGATTTCTGACATATCTGGCATCTATATGGTTTGTTGCATGTAATTTCCTTCTCACTTGCATGGGTCTTCCTGTGTCTCCTCAGATGTTCAAATTGTGAGAATCCCTTATTACAAACCTCGCATGTGTATGGCTTTTCTCCTGTATGTGTCCTCAGGTGAATCTTTAGACCATTGACTAATGAAAATGGTTTCCGACAAAACAGGCACGTGTATGGTTTTTCACCAGTATGGGTTCTCATGTGCATTTTCAGATATCCACCTTGGGTAAATGATTTCTGACATATCTGGCATCTGTATGGTTTTTCACCAGTATGGGTTCTCATGTGTTTTTTCAGATCACTATGTCCAACAAATGATTTCTCGCACAACTGGCACCTGTATGGTTTTTCACCAGTGTGGATTCTCATGTGCATTTTCAGATGACTGCCTTTAGTAAATGATTTCTGACATAGCTGGCACCTGTATGTCCTGTATGGTTTTTTACCAGTATGGGTTCTCACATGCCTTTTTAGATCACTATTACCAGCAAATGATTTCTCACATAACTCGCACCCGTATAATTTTTCACCAGTATGCGTTGTCATATGCCTGTTCAGATTACCACCTACAGTAAATGATTTCTCACATAACTGACACCTGTATGGTTTCTCATTACTATAGGTTCCCAAGTGCGTTTCCATGTCAGATTACTACCGCAGTCAAATGACTTCCGGTACTTTGTTTTTCTCAAATATGGCTGGCTTTTTGTATTCACTGTTACTCTCTATTAGGGATACTTTGATAAGCTCTCAGATGATCACCTTGAGCATATGGTTTCTGAAGTTATTGGCATCTTCTTGGTTTTTAAATCTGCTTCTCCAATCAGCAGAATCTAGACTTTAAGTAAGAATTTGTATGGCTTTTGAGAAGCATCAGTTTTGGTATGCACTTCAAAGCAACTGACGAAGTAAAAGTTTTTGGAATTGTTGTTGTCACAGTCTTTCCAGCACGAGCAGTGTCCAGTTTTTGACATTATCGACGACTTCATTTAAGTTTGCCTCTCAAATACTTACAAGAGGTGTGCAAGTTTCACCTTGTTCAGTAGTAGTTATTTTTCGTGAAAAGGAAGAATTAGTCACACAGAAAAAACTTTACGACTAAAAACTGAAGCTTTCTGACCTTTATACAATAGCACACCTTTATGGTATTGCTCACTGTGATTTAACTGAAAATGAAATAGTTGACTATAGCAAAAGTTGTAGTCGAATAAATCCACTGTAATGTTCTTGGGGAAGATTAATGAGGTCCAGACCTTGTCTTACAACTGCATTTTGAAGTTCTAAGAGAATGTTGCTCGTCTTCCTCATGTACTCGCTAAAACAACAGTAAAACCTCAATATTAATGTTTTACAACACATAAGATAATTTAATAGCTGCTCCTTATGGTAAATTGGCTATTCTCCATTCATAGTTGAGTGAATAGTTAGTAATAAAGGTAAGGCAGAGTTCAGAGAATCCCTTCACTAATTACTCTAACAATCTGTCTAGCTCAAACCTCTAATATTATTGCTCTGTCTAAAAAACTGGCCTGACACCTGGACTTAGAACTATATTATTCCATGAAAAGTTAACTAAACTAAAATAGGGCCTAATGCAAATTCCAAATCACACCATCTACTGACTTCAGAAAATTTTCCAGAAGTAGCACAGCTAAAAGTTCCTAAATTTGTTAAAAGGCTATCATATTATTTTACAGAAGATTTCAAAACTGATAAATATGCACAAAGAACTTCCGAGATGAAATGGACAAATGTTTATGTTGCAGTTTAATGCAATAGCTTATGAGTAGCTCAGTCATCCATTCTTCCGGCTCTTTTCCACATTATACTAGCATATCCCAGTAAAGGACTCGGTCATACACCATAGACTTTGCTTGCACAGGAGAACCGCGTGTAAGTGGTATGGGGATATTTGAACGTCAGAAACTTTAAGATACGCTTGATGTCCCATTTTCCCACCCCAAAGATCCAGAAGGACGGATGATGGTGAACATAAACGCTTGGAGATGGTGTCTCGTAAAAAAACACCGGGAGGAAGGAAATGCGGAAGCACATCCCTATATATCAGGATATATACAGCACTGGGAAGTGGCCCGAGGACTTCCTACAGACCATCATGATCCCCATAAAGAAGAAAAACAATGCAACGGCTTGTAAGGACCATAGAACAATTAGCCTGCTCCCACACGCAGCCAAAATCATGCTGAAGATAATCACAAAGAGAATCCAAGCAAGGGTAGAAGCGGACAAGGGCTTAGGAGAGGATCAATTTGGATTCAGAAAGGGTAGAGGCACAAGGGACGCCATCGGAGCCCTGAGAGTGCTAACGGAAAGAAGCTTAGAGTACGGACAAGAGGTCTATATCTGTTTTGTGGATTATGAAAAGGCGTTTGACAGAGTAGATTGGAAAAAGTTGATGAATGCACTCAGAAGAAGGGGCATAGATTGGAGGGACAGGAGGCTAATAGGAAACTTATATATGAACCAAAAAGTAAAGATAAGAATAGAAGGGGAGTACTCAGAGGAAGGAGAAATTGGTAGGGGAGTAAGGCAAGGGTGCCCACTATCACCACTCCTCTTCAACATATACATAGAAGAACTGATACAAGAGGCAATGGAACAGACAGGAGAGGGTATAAAACTGGGTGGAAGACTCATAAGAGCCCTAAGATTTGCTGACGACCAAGCAATGCTGGCAACTACACAGGAGGGACTGCAGAAATTGATGGATCAACTAAACAGGACCTCAATAAAATACAATGTCATGAAGATTAAAATCGGAAAGACGAAGATTATGAGGATAAGTGCAGGGGAGGAGGAGATAGAAATGAAAATAACAATAAATGGAGAGGAGGTGGAACAGGTCAAGAGCTTCTGCTACTTGGGAAGCGTGATAACAACAGATGCAAGATGCCATAGTGATATTAAACGAAGGATAGTATTGGGAAAAGACGCGTTCACGAAAAGAGGAGAGTTGATGAGAGGAGGACTGAGCAAAGACCTAAAGAAGAGACTTGTCAAGGCACTGGTATGGAGTGTTGTACTGTATGGGTCGGAGACGTGGACCATCAGGAAAGAGGATAGTAAGAGATTAGAGGCCTTTGAAATGTGGATATGGAGAAGAATGGAAAAGGTGAGCTGGACGGAGCGAATGACAAATGAAGAGGTGTTACAAAGAGTAGAAGAAAAAAGATCACTGATGACAACATTAAGAGAAAGACAAAAGAACTGGATTGGACACATACTAAGAGGAGACTCCCTCTTGAGAGAAATCTTAGAGGGAAGACTGGAGGGAAAGAGAAGGAGAGGAAGACCGCGACAGATGATGATGGGATGGATGATGACAGAAGGATACAGCGGAATGAAGGGAAGAGCACAGCAAAGAGAGGAATGGCGTCATTGGAAGTGGAAACCTGCCGAAGGGCAGAGAACTTAAAGAAGAAGATCCCTATCTATCCCAAGCAGAATGAAAACGACAAAACCAAAGAACTTAACAATGTTAACGGGCCCCTCAGACTACCATGGGGAGTGTGACGTTCGGCAGGAGAGGAAACAGGGCATCTTCGGTAGTCAATGCATCAAAATATGCAGGTTTGGCGAGTCCCTATTGTGGATCAGATAATTGCCGTAATATTGGAAGCGTTTGAAAATGTGGATGACGGAGTAAAGCTTGGGGAGTCTGATTTGCAGATGACCAGGTACTGGTAGCATGTACCAAGCTGGGCTGCAGAGAGTAATGGGTGCTCTGAACACACCTGAGGAACAGAGTATGAGGATATGCATAAAGAAACCAAAGGTGATGGGATTTAATAAATACAAAGGATAAGGATAACCATTGGTATCGACGGTGCATAGATCTAGCAAATCAATCAGGGAAGAAGAACAATGAGAAATGAAACATTATGGAAGAGAGAAGAGCTTCTGAGAGTTAGACTGAATCTCGATCTAGAGAGAGGAATAGTGAAAAGCCTTATCTGGAGCATGACACTAGATGAATTGGAGATATGGACTATTGGAAAGGCAGAAATGGAGAAGCTTGAGAAATTTTAAAGGTTGCCTTGGTGAAGACTGGCCAAGATCAGCTGGAGCTACTACAATACAAGTGAGGTGATGCAACTGGAGCAAGAGAAGCAAAAAAATAGAAATGAATTGGATCGGCCACACACCATGTGGACACACGCTCAATCGAAAGGTCTTGGGTTCAAATCCCTGCCACGGCAGAAATTTGGTTCGAGATTTCTGCCTCACCTGCACCCACTAGCCAAATCAGCCATATTGAGTACACTGGCCGTACAATGTTGGTGGAAGATGAGAGGGTGGTGGAGAGGACTGGCCATCCAATCTCACATGCTGATGCAAAGAAAATGAATTCGCTAACACTTTATACCCATAACAGCTTCAGGGCTAGCTTAAGGGACTCTTCTTCTTCTTCCTCCTCCTCTTCCTCTTCTATGTCGCATATGTAATTTAAAATAACGCATACTAAGTTTGTTTTGAAACTTTCAGCAAGCATTTTTTTATTGCACTTTCCACGTTGGGTCAGTAGTAAGAAGGGCTCAGTAGCCACTGAAAACTGATTCCTTAACTGAATGGCATTGCTCATGTCTTAATTACAGATCCATCTCAAATATTAATGTCATATTTTAAACACATATATATAGGTATGAATCGTATACAAATTCATCCTCTTATTCAAATTCATCCTCTTGTGTAAATTTATAAGCGTTTGTCTCCTGCTAGTAAAGATTACTTAACACTTACTTACCTAACCCTCGCAATATTAACTAAAAAATTACAACGTCATTAATATTAAAATGTCGTGTAATTCATTCATTTCGTGTCAACAATTTCTCTGTAGGAAATAAATGAGCATGCGTTATGATCGTTCATTAGGCAGCAAATAAATATATCAGGATCGTCTATAGCTATCGGCCTAGAGATTTTCATACAGACAAGTATAAAAAAAAACCTATACATATGTATAAAAAATGGCAAAGCGTAAGATTTCTTATATTCCTCGGTATGACTTACCAGCCATCGCCTGCGGGAGAATAAAATATTCGCTCACACTGCAATACTAGAAACTCTCTCGATGGCCTAGCCCTCGTTGAATAAATGTGGTTTTCCACTAAATTATATGCAAAAAGTTTTATAGAATCTAACCAGTTTTGGCATTAAGGTCGAAAATCAGGTTTCTACCAAATTTAATATCTGTGTTTCTACTGTCAGTAGCACAAAATGGCGAGCAACGAAAGTGTTCGCTATCGTGAAAAGTACGCTGGAGTTTATGAAAGTATATCCTGTCATCTAGCGAGTACATTTTAACGTGCTACTCAGCTACTGCAACTAAGATTTATGCATTCATTCATTTCATTCAATAACCATGGGCTCAGCGCCCGTAGGTGTCTGCCTTCTTTACAATGTCTTTCCACTCCGTTCTGTCCAGTGCCGAGTGGCTCAGTTCCTGGAGACTTGCTCCACACCATTCTTCAATGTCATCTGTCCATTCCCTGTGAGGCCACTTAATTTGTGCCTTCCACTATTCCAAAAATCAAAGTTTTAATTTTTCTATCCTCCTTCATTCTGCAGATATGTCCGAAAAGTCTTAACTTTCTCTGAATAATTGTTTGCATGATATTTTCAGTCAGATTAATTCTTCTGTATAATTCTTCATTGCTGATCTTTTGAGTCCATCCTATTCTGAGAATCTTACGATAGCATTTTCGTTCGAATGCCAACACTCTCTTTTGTGAAGCCTTTGTAAGCACCCATGTCTCGCATCCATACATCATATGCAACTGAACACACATGTCTTTAATACACTCAGTTTAGTCCTCATACTAATTGCCTTGCCTTTCCAAATTTTGTCCATGGCTTTCAGCACGGCTGTTCCTTTGGCTATGCGTATCTTTATTTCACTTTTTCAGTCTAAATCGTAGGTTAAGATTTAGTAATCTTAATCCCAGGTTTTAGCGTCCGAAATTATTTGCATTGAAACGTTCTAATACAATATACAATTCCGGCTGATCCCCGGAATAGCGGACCCCTATTTTTAGCCGTACCTAACAACGAGGATATACATTTAAGATCAGCTTTTAAAAATGTAATCAAATTTGTTTTAGTTATAGCCAGATTTCATGTTTGAGCGACAATAAGTTATTTTAGGCTAAGACTGACGTTGGTTGAACTATCACAGTGTATGCAGAAGTAGTCCGTGTTGCCTGGGATGGACCACACTTAGTTTCCTGAATTGGACCGATAATTTGGGGTGGTCCATTTAAGGACACCAGCACTTGCAATGCTATGCTGTGCTTGAGGTGATAATTTATATAATAATAAGTTCCACTGGCTTGTATTATGTCGAACAACATTTTCTTTCAGTTGTATATGTAGATGTCTACGAGCAAAAGAAAATGCGGGGACTGCTTGATGATGATGTGTTCCTCTGTGCAAACAGTGTGCAATTCCTCTAAGTAGGCCCCTGTTAATTGTTAAGTGTTAGAAACAAAATGGTTGTAACAACATGTAAGCATTAATAAAGACTTAACTAATCATTTAGTCGTAATTAAATAGTCTATAGTTAACCATGTATAGTCTATATTTAACTAGTGATTCTGATCGACAATGTAGGGCCTACATCAGGCCCGCATTAAGGGGGTGCTAAGGGTGCTGCAGCACCCGGGCCCGCAGATTTTGGGGCCCGCATTTTCGGAAGTACATTAACAGAAATGTTAATGTAAGAACAAATTCCCAAAAAAGGTCATGAAAAATTCCCAAAAAAGGTCATCAAAGTTTGTGTAAGAAGAATTCCCCCAAAAAGGTAATCAAAAATTCCCAAAAAGGTCATCAAATTTTTCTGCACGATGAAATTCGCAATCACAGCACCCGGGCCCGCACTAGCCTTAATGCGGCCCTGGCCTACATTATGCTTGTAGCACTTACAAATGGATAATTAATCATGAATGATTTATAACGTCAACCTTCTGGACTAGAAGGAGAAATCTGTGAACAGGGATGTTAGAGAATAACGCGTTAGAGAATAACGCGCAACCATCAGGATTTTAAACTCAATGAGCTTTTGATTAGGTAACCACGTGAATGTGCGTTACATGCGTCGTTGCCATGAAAGATTTACTCTTAAACTACTCTACAGTAAGGTTTCTTACGTTATTTTCGTAAAAGCACATTATCCAGTCAAGATTATATGAAAAGATCAATGTGAAGGATAAGATCTCAGTATATTAAACAAATATATTCCACTCAGAGAAATATAAGTAGGCCTATGTGCAGTTTATTTAAAGACTAAAAAGAGAATAAAGTTTATCATAAATATCAACAAACACAACAAAACACCAAATATTCAGGATACATGACATTCTTGATAATCTTTCGTAATGACCAAACATAACGTCCAATAGTTAATCAAAGCAGAATGAGCTTACGTAATACATCATGAATGCAACGAAAATACTATGTATGATGTATCAATAGTCTAAAACAGTCTCAAATAATGATGTACAGTTAACCGCTGTATTAAATTTAACTATCTAGTCCAGCAGAAATATTTGCACAGCTACATTTAATATATAACAATAAAGTTGTCAAGGAGGGGATCCAGAAGGAAAGACTTTACTGCGTCTTTAGGAATTATATCATGAAATTTCATTTTGATGATCTGCAGTAATTACAGCCTTACAATTATGTGAAAAGAAGGCAACACTTTAGCTATGTGATGCCTCTGAGGAGGAACCTCTTAATTCTCTAAACCAGAATGACTACTAAGTATTCTGAAATGAAAGTGGTACAAAGTAACAATTCATGCATTTATAAATCCCAGGACTTCTATAGCATCGTTTCTTTATCTCAAATTACTATTCTTTTCAACTGAAATTCTGTGGTATCATAATTCAGCACAGGTCAACAGCGAAATCGTCAGGTGGTGAATATCGATGGCTAGAACAATGCTCTAGAAATTCTTTCTTTATTTCAAACAATTCGTCACATATACCACATCCAAAAGATATTGACAAAGACACCTTTGAATCCACAGGAGATTTGAATTTACTAATGTACAGACATTCTCCATCTCTAATATTCGGTGAAGGACCTACAATTCCACAAGAATCCCGTTCCATGTTCTTTGAGAAATGTTCATTTGGTTTATCAATAACGCCTCTACTACTAAATGTGATGAAATTATCAGATGGTTTAGCAATTACTTCACTTCCCATGCTAAGATCCTGTGGCTGTGTTCCTGCATGTAGTTTAAACTGCTTCGTTAAAGAGCCGCCCTTTGTATAAGGTTTCTGGGATGCGAGTCCCTTCCCACTTCTATGGGCTCTTCTGTGTCTCTTTAGACTTCCAACATGTGTGAATCCTTTATTACAAATCTCGCATATGTATTGTTTTTCGCCAGTATGGGTTGTCTTGTGCGTTTTCAGATGACTGTCTTCATTAAATGATTTCTGACATAGCTGGCAACTGTATGGTTTTTCGCCAGTATGTGTTCTCATGTGAATTTTTAGATTACTACCATCATTAAATGATTTCTGGCACAACTTGCACTTGTATGGTTTTTCACCAGTATGTGTTCTCATGTGCCGTTTCAGAACACTAAGTCCAGCAAATGATTTCTGACATAACTGGCACCTGTATGGTTTTTCACCAGTATGGGTTCTCATGTGCGCGTTCAGAGAACCACCCTGATTAAATAATTTTTCACAAAGCCTGCACCTGTATGGTTTCTCGCCAGTATGGATTCTCATGTGCATTTTCAGGTTACCACTTTCAGTAAATGATTTCTGACATAGCTGGCACCTGTATGGTTTTTCGCCAGTATGAGTTCTCATGTGCGTTTTCAGAATACCACCTTTAGTAAATGATTTCGGACATAGCTGGCACCTGTATGGTTTCTCGCCAGTATGGATTCTCATGTGCATTTTCAGGTTACCACTTTCAGTAAATGATTTCGGACATAGCTGGCACCTGTATGGTTTTTCGCCAGTATGAGTTCTCATGTGCGTTTTCAGAATACCACCTTTAGTAAATGATTTCGGACATAGCTGGCACCTGTATGGTTTCTCGCCAGTATGGATTCTCATGTGCATTTTCAGGTTACCACTTTCAGTAAATGATTTCTGACATAGCTGGCACCTGTATGGTTTTTCGCCAGTATGAGTTCTCATGTGCGTTTTCAGAATACCACCTTTAGTAAATGATTTCGGACATAGCTGGCACCTGTATGGTTTCTCGCCAGTATGGATTCTCATGTGCATTTTCAGGTTACCACTTTCAGTAAATGATTTCTGACATAGCTGGCACCTGTATGGTTTTTCGTCAGTATGGGTTCTCATGTGTGTTTTGAGATCACTATGTCTAGGAAATAATTTCTGACATAGCTGGCATCTGTATGTTTTTTCACCAGTATGGGTTCTCATGTGCCTTTTCAGAGAATCACCATTAGCAAATGATTTCTGGCACAACTGGCACCGGTGTGGTTTTTCACCAGTATGGGTTCTCATGTGCGCGTTCAGAGAACCACCTTGATTAAATAATTTTTGACATATCTTGCACCTGTATGGTTTCTTGCCAGTATGGGATCTCATGTGCGTTGTCAGATGACTACCGCAACTAAATGATTTCTGGCACAACTGGCACGTGTATGGCTTTTCACCAGTATGGGTTCTCATGTGCGTTTTCAGATTACCACCTGCAGTAAATGATTTCTGACATAGCTGGCACCTGTATGGTTTTTCACCAGTATGGGTTCTCATGTGCTTTTTCAGAGTATCACCTTTAGCAAATGATTTCTGGCACAACTGGCACCGGTGTGGTTTTTCTCCAGTATGGGTTCTCATGTGCGTTTTCAGATCAGCATGTCTGGCAATAGATTTCTGACATAACTGGCACCTGTATGGTGTTTCGCCAGTATGGGTTCTCATGTGGGTTTTCAGAGTACCTCCTTCAGTAAATGATTTCTGACATAGCTGGCACCTGAATGGTTTTTCACCAGTATGGGTTCTCATGTGCTTTTTCAGAGTATTACCTTTAGCAAATGATTTCTGGCACAACTGGCACCGATGTGGTTTTTCACCAGTATGGGTTCTCATGTGCGCTTTCACATCACTATGTCTGGCAAAAGATTTCTGACATAACTGGCACCTGTATGGTCTTTCGCCAGTATGGATTATCATGTGCTTTCTCAGATTACCTCCTTCAGTAAATGATTTCTGACATAGCTGGCACCTGTATGGTTTTTCACCAGTATGGATTCTCATGTGCTTTTTCAGAGTATCACCTTTAGCAAATGATTTCTGGCACAACTGCCAGCGGTGTTGTATTTCTACAGTATGGGTTCTCATGTGTGTTTTCAGATCAGTTTGTCTGGCATAAGATTTCTGACATAACTGGCACCTGTATGGTGTTTCGCCAGTATGGGTTCTCATGTGCGTTTTCAGAGTACCTCCTTCAGTAAATGATTTCAGGTGTAGCTTGCATCTGTATGGTTTTCACCAGTATGGCTTCTGAATTCTGGCTTTTGATAACCATAAATTTTTATATGCACTTCAAAGCAATTGAGTGAGCAAAAGTTTCTTCAATTCTTATTGTCATAGCCTTTCCAGCACGAGCAGTGTCCAGTTTCTCACATCATCGACGACTTCATTTAAGTTTGCCTTTCAGATGCTTACAAGATTCGTTTAAGTCTCATCTGTCAGTGGTAGTTATTTTTCGAGAAAGGGAAGAATTAGCCACACAGGAAAAACTTTATGACTAAACACTGAAGCTTTCTGAGCTCTAAATAAAGGCAAACCTTCATTATATTGCTCAATGTGATTTTAACTGCAGATGAAGTAGTTGACAATAGCGAAAGTTTTAGTCAAATAAATCCACTGTAATGTTCTTGGGGAAGATTAATGGAGGTGTACACCTGGTCTTACAACTGCATTTGAAGTTCTAACAGAATGTTGCCCGTCTTCCTCATGTACTTGCTAAAAATAACAGTAAAACCTCAATTTTAATGTTTTACAATACATAACATAATTTAATTGCTGCTCATTATGGTAAACTGGCTATTCTCCATTCATGGTTGAGTGATTACTTAATGAAAAAGGCAAGCCACAGATCAAGAATCCCTTCACTAATTTTCTGCTAAGAATTTGTGTCTCTCAAACGCTTCAGCTCAGTCTAAAAAGAGACTGGCCTGACACCTGGACTTAGAACTATAACATTCCATGAAAAGTTAACTAAACTAAAATAATGCCCATTCCAAATCACAGCATCTCATAACTCAGTTGTTCCCAGAAGTAGCACAGCTAAACGTTTATAAATTTGCACGCGTCGCTGAATGTGTAGCTTTAATATAAAAAAAATTAAAAGCAAACTTCTTCAAACAACATTTTATTCTATTTCTCGTTATGTCACATTTTAAGTGTGCTCGATAGTGTAGTGGTTAGCATGCTAGACTGTCAATTGAGAGGTCAGAGGTTCAAATCCATCCATGGCAGAAAATTGGTTTGAGATTTCTGCTCCATCCGCCCGCACCCATTAGCCAACTCAGCTATAATGAGTACACTGACCATACACAGTTGGTGGGAAGATGAGACGATGTATGTTCCATGTCAGGGCAGTGCTGAGTAGGGTAAATAGATTCCTTAATGAATGATTTAATGACATTGTTCATAGAGCTCTATAGTTGTGTTACATAGTCTAGGTTTGAGCCTAGCTCTTTTTTAATCCATAATAGACCTTCTCAAATATTAATGTCATATCTAGAATTCTTAAACACATAGTTAGGTATGAATCGTATGCAAATTCATCATGTTATTCACTAATCCCCATTTCAGTCTGCATACCATAAGTTTTAGTCAGCAGAATACACTCTTCTTGTCTTCATAACGACAACTTGAGAACTATGGATAAGAGTAGGCATAAGGTGACAGTACCTGTTCCTTTTGACTAATCTGTATGCTGCCTCTAATGGTGTGTCCATCCACTTTTTTTAACGTTGATAGCAGCAATGCTTTGGGGTTTCTAATCATGACACCGAATTGGCTTCCAACTTATCTTAAAGTGCATTTTCTTCAAAGGCTGTATAGTGTATTAAGGGGTTCAGGGCTTCCTCTCTTTTGTTCACAATGCATACCGCACCGCTTTGCAGTCTATCAGAAAGGTATCATACTTCAATTTAAATTTCATTTGACACTGAACTTTGGCCAAACACATTATTTAATATCAGGCCTGGTTTTTCAACCTTATCGCTATCTTACTACGTCATCATATAGCTATAGTGTTGGTCAAATCTAAAACTACAAGTGTGATCTATAGGTGAATGCGCATGCTCAGTTTTCCATCTGTATGTAATGATTTGGCAATTTTTCTTTCTTTAAAAACAAATACTCTGCCATCAGTGTATACGTCTGAAGTTGCCACCATGTACTCACACAACGCTGATCACTTGTCGTCGTTGACTACTGGATTTAGACACTTGTGACAGTGTAGACTACTTGCATGTTTCATTTTACTGCTGCAGTCATAATTTGAAATAATATCACTTCTAAGATATATAAAAATATGTGAACAAAACTGAAACTAAAATTCTTGTAATTCAAAGACAAGCATTTTACTATTTGGAAGCAGTTGCTAACACACAACCGTTTTTTGTACGGATATTGTGCTATTGTGCTTCTTTTGGTAATGTTTGTCTTTAGCGTCCGAAATTATTTACATTGCATGAGCGATGAAAACGTTTCACAGTTAAACTCAAACAAGAAGTTGGAAGATTGATGAAAATATCAATGAAACTAGAAGCCAGATGATCGATTAAAATATTACATAATAAAAGTCAAACTAGAAGTTGGAATTGCGATGAAAATGGATCGTTTTGATGCCGATATTATTCCCGTGTATGACCGATGAAAACATTTTATTTCTAGTTGGAAGATTGATGAAAATATTCACGAAACTAGAAGCTGGATAATTGATTAAAATATAACTGCAACTAGAAGTTGGAAGATTGATGAAAATATTCACGAAACTAGAAGCTGGATAATTGATTAAAACATAACTGCAACTAGAAGTTGGATGAACGAATAATTTCGGACGCTAAAGACAAACATTACCCTTCTTTTCGCCAATGTATGTATTGTTTTTGTAAATAATGAACATTTGTCTCCTGCTACTAAAGATTACTTACTACTTACTTACTTAACCCTGACGTCATCAAATAAATAAATGACGCAAATAATATTAAACAGAGGGGATAATGTCCTACAATCCCACCAATGAACAAGTACCGAAATACATATACACAATGTAGAAAAAATGGTAAAGCGTAATATTGCCCAATTGAAAATTACTTATTTACGCATGGTGAACAACGAGTTACAAAGAACGGTGAAAAGGAAGTGGTCTAATGTTCCTCGGAATGACTTGTCAGCCAACGCTTGCGGGATAATAAAATATTAAGCTTAAAATATAATATAACTCTCTCGCTGACCTTGCTCTCGTTATTTGAATATGTGTGTCCACTAAATTATATGCAAAAGTTATAGAATCTAACCAGGTTTGGCATTAAGGTAGAAAAAATCGCACAAAATGGCGACCAACGTAAGCTTTTCATAATAGGGAAACCAAGCTGGAGTTTATGAAAGTATATCCTGCCATCTGGCGAATACATTATAACGTGCAACAGCAACTAAAATTTTATGCCTACGTAAATAGTATTAGCAAGAAAGAAGGAACAGATTATAGGAGATTTGGCTCATTGTAGTGCATTACCGTAATAATGCAAGTAGGCCTAAGCCCTATTATTATAAAAAGTTATGTCATGATCTCGACATAATTAATTAGGCGCTAGGCCTACGCAGAACTGAGCGTGGAAACCCATCTTGCGCAGGCGCTGCGTCATATCCGAGATGAATTGCTATTAAACCTGGGATACCGTTTATAGGACAAGAAAGATTGGAAGCCACAGTATTGGATAGTTCAGAGTAGACTTTCTTACAAGATTTTGGATTAAATGAATTTTCGAGTGAGAATTCTTAGGACAATATACAGGCCTGCGTTTGGAATAAACTGCCGTCAAACATGCATAAACTACGTTGCGCGCATATCCCTTTAAGGGCTGTGTACACACCCATCCTCTTTGGTTTTTTGCTGTTTTTAAGATTTTCGGATTTCGGATCATAAAAATCATGGCATGAACAACAGCTCCAACTCAGTTTAATTCATTTATTGGAAGCTGGATGAGCGATGAAACAAGAAATCAAACTGAAAGCTGGATGAGCGATGAAAATAGAAATCAAACTGGAAGCTGGATTGGCGATGTATGATGTATCAATAGTCTAAAACAGTCTCACATAATGATGTACAGTTAACCGCTCTATTAAATTTAACTATCTAGTCCCACAGTATTTGCACAGCTACATTTAGCTGCATGAAAAGACGCCATTCAACTCTCTATAAAATTGTCAAGTAGGTGATCCAGAAGGAAAGACTTTACTGCGTCTTTAGCAACTATATCATGAAATTTCATTTTGATCACCTGCAGTAAATACTGTAATTATAGTCTTAGAATTATGCGAAAAGAAGGCAACACCTTAGCTATGTGGTGCCTCTGAGGAGGAACCTCTTAATTCTCTAAATTCATCACAGGTCAACAGCGAAGTCGTCAGGTGGTGAAGATCGATGGGTAGAACAATGCTCTAGAAATTCTTTCTTTCTTTCAAACAATTCGTCACATACACCACACCCAAAAGGTTTTGACAAAGACACCGTTGAATCCACAGATTTGAATTTGCTAATGTACAGACATTCCCCATCTCTAATATTTGGTAAAGGACCTGCAATTCCACAAGAATCCGGATACATGTTCTTTGACAAACGTTTGTTTGGTTTATCAAATACGCCTATACTACTATTTGTGTTGAAATGATCAAACGGTTTAGGAATTACTTCACTTCTCAGGTTAAGATCCTGTGGCTGTGTTCCTGCATGTAGTTTACCGGTAAACTGCTTCGCTAAAGAACTGCCCTTTGTATAAGGTTTCTGGCATGTGAGTCCCTTTCCACTTCCATGGGCTCTTCTGTGTCTCTGTAGATTTCCAACCTCGCATATGTATTGTTTTTTGCCAGTATGGGTTCTCTTGTGCGTTTTCAGATTACTACCGTCATTACACGATTTCAGACATAGCTGGAACCTGTATGGTCTTTCACAAGTATGGGATCTAATGTGCATTTTGAGATGACTGCCTTCATTAAACGATTTCTGACATTGCTGGCACCTATATGGTTTTTCACCAGTATGGGTTCTCATGTGCTTTTGGAGAGAACAGCTTACATTAAATGATTTCTGACATAGCTGGCACATGAATGGTTTTTCGCTAGCATGTGTTCTCATGTGAATTTTCAGAACACTAAGTCCAGCAAGTGATTTCTGACATAACTGGCACCTGTATGGCTTTTCACCAGTATGGGTTCTCATGTGTGTATTCAAAGAACCACGTTGATTAAATAATTTTTGACATAGCTTGCACCTGTATGGTTTCTCGCCAGTATGGATTCTCATGTGCGTTCTCAGTGTACAACCTTGATTAAATGATTTCTGACATAGCTGGCACTTGTATGGTTTTTCACCAGTATGGGTTCTCATGTGCGTTTTCAGAGTACCATCATTAGTAAATGATTTCTGACATAGCTGGCACCTGTATGGCTTTTCACCAGTATGGGTTCTCATGTGCACGTTCAGCGAACCACCATGATTAAATAATTTTTGACATAGCTTGCACTTGTATGGTTTCTCACCAGTATGGATTCTCATGTGCATTTTAAGGTTACCACTTTCAGTAAATGATTTCCGACATAGCTGGCACTTGTATGGTTTTTCACCAGTATGGGTTCTCGAGTGCTTTTTCAGATAACTATTACTAGCAAATGATTTCTGACATAACTGGCACTTGTATGGTTTTTCGCAAGTATGGGTTCTCATGTGCGTTTTCAGAGTATCACCTCTAGCAAATGATTTCTGACATAACTGGCACCTGCATGGTTTTTCACTAGTATGGGGTCGCATGTTCGTTTTCAGATTACTACCCAAATCAAATGACTTCCGGTACTTTTGTTGTTTTTCTCAAATGTGGCCTGCTGTATTCAATTTCTTTCCATTAGGGGTTCTTTAAAGACATCTCAGATACTTATCTTGCCGAAATTGTTAGCATCTTTTTGGTTTTTTAATGTGCTTCTCCAATCACCAGAATCTCGACAAAGTAAGAATTTACATGACTTTTGATAAGCATCAGTTTAGGTAATCACTTCAAAGCAATTGACTGAGTAAAAATTTCTCCAGTTGTTGTTGTGATAGCCTTTCCAGCACCAGCAGTGTCCAGTTTCTCACATTATCAATGATTTAATTTAACTTTGCCTTTCAGATACTAACAAGATGTGTTCATGTTTCATCTTTCAGCAGTAGCTATTTTTCGAGAAAAGGAAGAATTAGTCACACAGAAAAAACTTTATGACTGAATACTCAAGCTTTCAGACTTCTATATAATAGCACACCTTTATGCTATTGCTGACTGTGATTTTAACTGAAGATGAAATATTTGACTATAGCAAAAGTTGTAGTCAAATAAATCCACTGTAATTTTCTTGACGAAGATTAATGAAGCGCAGACCTTGTCTTACAACTGCATTTGAAGTTCTAACAGAATGTTGCTCGTCTTCCTCATGCACTTGCTAAAAATAACAGTAAAACCTCAAAATTAATGTTTTACAATACACAACATAAACTAATTACTGTTCATTGCGGTAAAATGGCTATTCGTTCATAGTTGAGTGACTTATTAGTAATAAAGGTAGGGCATAGTTTTTAAGAATCCCTTCACTAATTTTCTGCTAAGAATTTGTCTTGCTCAAACCCTCAACGTTACAGCATTGTCTCAAAAGAGACTGGTCTGACACCTGGACTTAGAACTACACCCTTCCATGAAAAGTTAACTAAACTAAAATAATGCCAATTCCAAATCACGCCATCTCATAACTTCATAGTAGTTTCCAAGGTAGCACAGCTAAATGTTTCTAAATTTGTTTAAAAGGTATATTATTTTAGAGAAGGTTTCAAAACTGACAATTTTAGAGTTGCAAACGATTGGAAAAAAAGTATTAAAGAGATCTGAGACCATATGCTGACTTTAAAAGGTTGGTTTTATATCAAATGACTGAAAATTACCATCGCATTGAGTAAATTAAGATCCCTTCCAGATGCTTCCAGAAATATTTGGGAAAATTCCATGCTGAGACGCCATGCACATTTTACAATTCACCAGATGAATTCAACACCATATTTATTATGCTCGTATTCAATCATAAGCAAGATTTATTGGTAGCAAATGATGGGAATCATTGGAGGCTGAAAGAATTATAAATGCAACAGTTGCTGTGTCCACTGCTAGCTAACATGTAGCAGAAAAACACTGCAGTGCCACTCGGAACACTGCAGCTCCGCTTAAAACACTGCAGCTCCACTGTCGCAGTTAAATATGGATCATGCCTATCACTCCTGTTCTCATAAAGTATATGCACCATTACTAGCAGATTACTTGCATGTTTCATTTCACTGCTGCAGTAGCAATAAAAATACCCTTTTATGATATCTAAAAAACATGCCAACAAAACTCAACTTAAAATTCTTGTAATTCAAAAACAAGCATTTAGCTATTTGGTAGTAAGATAACATAAAACCGTTTTTTTATACAAATATACAGTACAACTTTATTTTTATATTTCCTCCTCGCAGAGTTCAGAAGTGTACATCACCATGTGACAGAAAATCGATGGCGCTGGGTCGATACGCAGCAACTTTGGGTAGATTCGAACCTGCAATACTCTGGTTATAAGGCAACGAACATGCCACTACAACACCTCATCCCCTTTTGTACTGATATTGTGCTACTTGGTACTTGTCGGTTTCACGACCACCAAACACACCGAAAGAAAACACCACAACATGAAGTTAACTTTATATTTCACGTTATTAAACTAGTGGCGGGATGAACGATTAAAATGTTAATTTTAACTGGAAGCGGGATGAACGATTAAAATGTTAATTAAACTGGAAGCGGGATGAACGATTAAAATGTAAATTTAAACTAGATACGGGATGACGATTAAAATGTAAATTAAACTAGATACGGGATGACGATTAAAATGTAAATTAAAATGGAAGCGGAACGAACGATTAAAATGTAAATTAAACTGGAAGCGGGATGAATGATTAAAATGTTAATTAAAGTAGAAGCGGGATGAACGATGAAAATTTGGTGGTCGTGAAACCGAGACGATGAAAATTTGGTGGTCGTGAAACCGACAAGTACCTGCTACTTTTCTCCAATGTGTGTATTGTTGCTGTAAATTATGAGCATTTATCTCCTGCTATTAAAGATTATTTTCTATTTACTTACTTAAGCCTCACAACATTAAATAAAAAATTACAACGCCATTAATATTAAACATAAATTTATATTATTTAATTCATTCATTTCCTGTCAACAATCTCTCTGTAGGCAATAAATTGAGCGTACGTTGTGATCGTTCATTAACTCTTTAAATAAATCACAATCATCTATAGCTATTGACCTAAATGATATTGGTGGTAGTGTGCTAGATTTATCAAACTTTCCATCAGAACCTTAAAAAAATTCTGACAAGTGTATAACTTTCAGTATTTGTTCATAAAGGTACATACTTTGTAAGAAACCGAAGGATACATAAATTTTTGATCGTTTACCGTGTTTTTGGGCATTTTTATTGTTGCTGTCATTCATGTCCGGCCCGCTGTGCCGATCTAAACAGCGCAGGCTAAACTTATGAAAATCGCCATCAAAACCTTCGAAAAATTCTAACAAGCGTATAACTTTCAGCATTTGTTCATAAAGGTATATACTATGTAAGAAACCGAAGGATATACAAATTTTCGATCGTTTAATGTGTTTTTTGGCAATTTTATTACCCTGTTGTTGATGTCCTGTCCGGCCTGCCGATGTAAACAACGCAGGGCTTTATTTACACACGATATTCAGAGTAAGGTGGTAAACGTACGTTTTAGCGTATTTAATTATTGGCAGGATTTCGAAAAAATGAATAGCGTAAATAATTATTTCATCCACCTTCCAGCTTTTAGTTTAGTTTAATATTACACATTTTAATCGTTCATCCATCCAGCTTCCAGTTTTAGCTCATTTTCATCGCATATCCAGCTTCTATTTCAAGTTTTACTATGACATGTTTTCATCGCTCATCCACGGCAACGATATCGGCGTTCAACGATATAGTTTCATCGCAATTCCAAAGTCTTCTAGTTTCCGTTTTATTATGTAATATTTTCATCATTTATCCAGCTTCTAGTTTCAATAATTTTTTATCAATCATCCAATTTCTAGTTTGAGTTATATTTTCATCAGTCATCACAATTGCTGATAACTATCCACTATAAGAGTGTACATATAATTAACGCACCTAACGTGGAGGATTACCTTCTTCGCACATCCAGCTTCTCGTTTGATCTCCATTTTCATCGCTTAGACAGCTTCCAGTTTGACTTATATTTTCATCGCTCATCCAGCTTCCAGTTTGATTTCTATTTTCATCGCTCATACAGCGTCCAATAATTAAATACGCTAAAGCGAACGTGGACATTTCGTCCAATAATTAAATACGCTAAAACGTACGTTTACCCAATTATTAACCATTAGCCTGACATCTACCTTACTTGGGTTTACATTATTAAATGGCATTAATCTGTACCTATGTACGGTATGGGCATCATATCTGTAGGCCTAACTGTTGCTCAAACTGGTTGGGGTTTATGCAATCTGTTTGTCAGAGAAGGCTTTCTGGTGCTTCATCTGTTCAGATGCTATCTATTGTGGATCAGTAAATGCAAAGACTGAGTGCCTGTGTATATAAACAATATGGTCGTCACTGACTTTGCTCCAACAGAGCACTGCTAGCTACCAGTCTTGTCGCATAATGCAATTCGCTAAGTTAGTAAGTAACACGAACTTTAAGTTCCTCGAAAATTATAATATATGCAAACATCTTAAGAAATGCATTCAAAAGATGCTGTCAGCTGCGAAGGCTCAGAACGAGAGAACCAAAAACAATGCTCTGACTTCTCTTCATTTTTTGTTAACAAGCTTGACAATCTTAAATGCAAAATTGCCCAGTGTACTGCCAATCTTAAATAGAATGACCTACTGCTTGACCCTGACTTTTCTGGCACTGTCTAGCAATGTATCACCTAGCTGTAACTTAATTACTTGGAAGTCTTGTCTCTCTTTAATCATTTTATCCCTAAATCATCTCCATTGGACTTCATACCTACATCACTTCTTGTCTCCTGTTCCATTGTTTTCTCCCACCTTACTGCACATTTGGCCAACTTGTCTTTACTGAAGGCTGCCTTCCATCAAGTTTTAAATATGCTTTTAGTCATGCCTTTACTTAAGAAACCTGACCTGGACATCAAAAGCCTGTCAAACTTTAGACTCATTTTCAACCTTAACAACGTACATTTCTAAGATTCTCGAACGTCTCTTCCTTACACAGATCAAGAAGCACAATACTTCATCTAATTTCAGTCCTTACCAATCAGCTTACCGCAAAGGCTACTCTACTGAAACTGCTCTCGCCATTACGCTGGACAACATCTTCTCATCTGTTGATAAAGGAAAGGTGTGCCTCGACCTAATAGTGCTGCTTTCGACACTGTCAACCACCAGCTTCTACTCTCTAGACTCGGTAAGAACTTCGGTGTCTCTGGGACTGCCTTAAATTGGTTAGCTTCTTACCTTTGCAATCGGTCTCAGCAATGGGCATTGGTGCTGCTCGATCGAATCCTTCTCTCTGCACTGCTGGTGTCCCTCAGGGCTCTGTTCTCGGTCCCCTTTTATTTACCATCTTCACTTCACCAATCAGTCGCAAAGCCAGTCGCTTTGGAGTCTAGTTACAGCAGCATGCTGATGATACTCAGCTTTTAATCACTCTGTAACCAACGGATCAGTCCGGTACAGTAATACTAGAAGAGTGCCTCTCTTCAATACATGCTTGGTTCTGCAATGGTGGCCTTACTATAAACACAGACAAGTCTGAGGCAATCATGTGTGGCTCATGCCAGACACTGTGCTCTTTCCCTTCTCATTCTAGCCCTGACCTTGCTGGCACTGTTGTTCCAATATCAAAGACTGTCAAAACACTTGGGGTCACTTTGGACAGTAATCTCACATTCCAATCCCACATAACAAACCTTTGCAAATCTTGTTCCTATCATATCAGGGCTATACGTCACATAAGGTCTGCTCTTACCTAAAACATGCCTCAGATCAGAGCCTGGCCTCTTGTCTGCTCTCGCCTCGATTATGCCAACTCTGTGTTTGCAGGCATGTCAGATCTTCTAGTCAACAGGCTTCAACGCATCCAAATTCTCTGGTTCATGTGGTGTTGCGAGCATCTTCTCATTCAAACTCATTAACTCTGCTCCATCAGCTGCATTGGCTGATGGAGCAGAGTTAATGCTCTACTTTGCTTTTTGTTCAGAATCATGCAAAGTGTTTTAACATTGAAACTCCAAATATAATGTCATTTGATCAGCCACTATATGTAAAAGCTGTCAAAATTGCAATGAAAGCACATTTGGACATTGTTGTATGCTTGGATGGCTTTCACACACTTACGAGTTTTTTGGGACCAATTGGACATTTTATGAAGAGCTTCGGTTTAGAGGAGGTTTTGGGGAAAATATTTGGTCCAAACACTGTTGAACATGTACTCAGTGGAAAGGCCCTGATATTTGTTGAGGGTCAAGAATTAAGGGCACAATGTTATAAGCAGTTTTAATTATGTCCTTGGCCCAGAATACATAAGTGTGGAACAAATTTTCTCTGCTATCATCAGAAATGCCACAGTTAGCCACTGTTCAGAATTTCAGGAGTGGCCCTAACATTTGGTCCGATTACTCTTCCTACATGGGCGACATAGTAGGCCCCTAGTATCCTTCTTATAGCCCTCTTCTGCATGGTCTTCCAGTTCTAACGATGTATAATTTATGCTTGTCAGAATTTTTTTAAGGTTCTTCAAATTTCTAGCGGACTATGGAACAAGTTCCGGAAATCCTGGGCTTTAGCGTCCGAAATTATTTTGCGATGAAAACATTTCTTAGTAAAACTCAAACTAGAAGTTGGAAGATTGATGAAAATATTACTGAAAGTAGAAGCTGGATCATGGATGAAAATATTACATAATGAAACTCAAACTAGAAGTTAGAATTGCGATGAAAATGTATCGTTTTAGGGGTCATCCATTAAATATGTCAACAAAATGGGGGAGGGAGGGAGTTTGGAAGTGTTTGGCAATTCTTGACAAGGGGAGGGGGTGTTCAAGACAAATTGATGTCAACAATAATTTAATCAAAAAGCAACCATAGATTCGGAAAGTCTTTATGAGTGAGCTATTTCTTTTTTGCTTGCAATTTAATCAAATGTAATATTTTCTTCGTTTTAAATTATCTTGTTTATTGTTTCCAGATTAATTAGAAAATGCACTGCATAATCTCTTAAGTGTTAATATCCTGGGTTCTTTTCGAAAAATTAATATTTCGAGTTTCTTTTTGACAGAAAGATAATTCTTTTGGATGGGGGGATTTATTTTTGACATAATTTTATTAGGGGGTCCTTGAATGTCTAACAGTTGTTGACAAGGGGAGGGAATGGGTCAAAAACTGCCTAAAATTTGTTGACATAATTGATGGACGATTGATGAAAATATATTGTTGACATAATTAATGGAAGATTGATGAAAATATAGCTCAGACGATGAAAATATAAATGAAACTAGAAGTTGGATGAACGATGAATATTTATTGTATTAATATTTATTGTATCAATAACTGGGGGCGTGGTGGCTCAATGGTAAGTTCGGCGCCTTGTGACCGGAGGGTTGCAGGTTCGAATCCCACTCTAGCCGCTCGCTACGTACGGACCTTGGGCAAGTCCTTCACTCGCAATTGCTCGTGGCGCTTCGGCGTGAAAATTCAGGCACATTATCGAATGCTGTATTTGGGAGCGCCTCTGAGTAGTAGTTGACTTCGAGAGGTGCTATAGAAATATCCGGAATTAACGTTTAAATGAAACTAATTTCGGACGCTAAAACCCAGGATTACCCAAGTTCCAAAAATACATATACATTTGTAGAAGAAATGGTAAGGCGTAAGACTGCTTAATTGCCCATGACTTATTTCCGCATGCTGAATAACGAAATTGTAGAGAACGATGCATGAAAATGAACTGGTCTAATGTTACGCTATGACTTACCAGCCATCGCCTGCGGTAGAACAAAATATTCAGATCAATCTACAATATTAGAAACTCTCTCTCGTTGACCTAGCTGTCGTTAATTAAATGTGTTTGTACACAAAATTATATGTAAAATGTTATAGAATCTAATTAGGTTTGGCATTAAAGTCGAAAAATCGGGTTTATACTGTCACCAGCACAAAATGGCGAGCAACGAAAGTCTTTCACTATAATGAGAAAAGTAAGCTGGAGGAAAAGTATATACTGTCATCTAGCGAATAGATATTAACGCGTTACTGCATAAATAATGAACAGTTCTAATTCTAAATTGGTATTTAAATAGTACTAGAAAGAAAGAAGTAAACAGACCGTTGGAGAACTGGCACAGAGGGCTCACGCCCTTAGTGGCATCCCATTAGAATTACCCTACATTAGTAGTAGTTGACTTCGAGAGGCGCCATAGAAATATCCGGAATTAACGTTTAAATGAAACTAATTTCGGACGCTAAAATCCAGGATTACCCTGTATTGTACCTCATTGCAGGGAATTTTTATGAATATGTGCACTTGATTTAAAGGAGTGAGGCAGGGATGCATCTTGTCTCCATTCCTGTTTAATCTATATGCTGAAAGAATAATGAGAAAGGCAGAACTGGAGGGGGCAATTGAGGGAGTAAAAATTGCTGGAAAGACACTGAATAACCTTAGATACGCGGATGACACAACATTAATGGCAAAAAGAAAAGAGGATCTGGCAGAACTGATAAGAAGGGTCAGGAGAGAAAGTGAAAAAGCTGGTTTATACTTCAACATAAAGAAGACAAAGGTCATGACAACAGCAGATTGGGATAGTTTTGAGATAGACGGAGAGGAAATAGAGGTGGTAGAAAGCTTCACTTTCCTAGGATCACTGGTTGGAAAGGAGGGAAAGTGTGATCCAGAAATAAAACGAAGGATTGCTATAGGGAAAGCTGCAATGACCGGACTGGAAAAGATATGGAAAGACAAACATGTGAGCATAGAAACCAAAAAAAGGCTCGTGAGAGCACTAATCTTTCCTACGGTACTGTACGGTTGCGAGACGTGGACAATGACAAAGAACATGGAAAATAAGGTTAACGCTTGTGAAATGTGGATATGGAGGAAGATGCTGAGAATATCTTGGACTGAGAAAAGAACGAACGAATCAATACGAGAGGAGATTGGAGTTGAGAATGAAGAGTCGTTAAAACAAACTGCGACAAGAATGAAGCTAAGGTTCTTTGGACATGTTATGCGATCTGATGGTCTGGAGAAGGAAATGATGCTGGCGTGCGGTGAGGGGAGGAGAAGACTGGGTCGCCCAAGGAGGAGATGGATGGATGAGATACAAGATGTAACTGGCATGAATTTGGCGGAATTGAGAGACTTGTCATCGAATAGGAGACGGTGGAGTGTGTTCACCAGGACGATCGCTAGAGCTCCACGAGCTGACAGCACAAGGTGACAAGGTGTGCACTTGATTTAGAAACTAAGAACAGAATAACGTGTATCGTAAATATCAATAAAAACAACAAAACAATATATATTCAGGAAATATGACATTACTGATAACACAATTATCTTTCATAATGACCACATTTAATCTAAGCAGAATGACATTACTGACTACATCACGAATGCAACGAAAATACTATGTATCAATAGTCTAAAACAGTCTCACATAATGATGAACAGCTAACCGCTCTATTAAATTTAAATATCTAGTGCAGCACAAGTAATTGCACAGCTACATGTACATTCAATGTTTGACAATATTAAAGTTCTCAAGTAGTGGAACCCAGAACGATAGAATTTACTGTGTCTTTAATAACAATATCATAAAATTTCATTATGATGACCTACAGCAAGTCTAAGGGCTTACAATTATATAATTATGTGAAAACAAGGCAACACCTTAGCCCTTTGGTGCCTCTGAGGAGTAACCTCTGAATTCTCTAAATCAGAATACCTACTAAGTATGACGAAATGAGAGTGGTACAAAGTAACTATTCTTGTATGTATGTATTCCAGCGCTTCTATACCATCGTATAGATCTTAAATTACTATTGTTTTCAACTGTAATTTTGTGGCATCATAATTCAGCACAGGTCAATACACAAATCGTCAGGTGGTGAAAATCGATGGCTAGAACAATGCTCCAGAAATTCTTTCTTTATTTCAAACAATTCGTCGCATATACCACATCCAAAAGATTTCGACAAAGACGCCTTTGAATCCAAAACAGATTTGAACTTGATAATGCACAGACCTTCTCCACCTTTAATTTCCGGTAGACAACGTGCAATTCCACAACAATCCGGACACATGTTCCTTGAGAAATGTTCATTTGGTTTATCAATAACGCCTGTACTATTAAATATAATGAAATTATCAGATGGTTTAGCAATTACTTCACTTCCCATGTTAAGCACCTGTGGCTGTGTTCCTGCTAAAGAACTGCTCTTTGTATAAAGTTTCTTGCACGTCAGTTCCTTCTCACTTGCATGGGTCCTTCTGTGTCTCTTTAGATTTCCAATATGTGTGAATCCTTTATTACAAACCTCGCATATGCATGGTTTTTCTCCAGTATGGGTTCTCATGTGCTTTTTCAGATTATCACCTTTAGCAAATGATTTCTGGCACAACTGGCACCGGTGTGGTTTTTCACCAGTATGGATTCTCATGTGCATTTTCAGATCAGTATGTCTGGCAAAAGATTTCTGACATAACTGGCACCTGTATGGTCTTTCGCCATTATGGGTTCTCATGTGCGCTTTTAGAGTACCTCCTTCAGTATATGATTTCTGACATAGCTGGCACCTGTATGGTTTTTCACCAGTATGGGTTCTCATGTGCTTTTTCAGAGTATCACCTCTAGCAAATGTTTTCTGGCACAACTGGCATCGGTATTGTTTTTCACCAGTATGGGTTCTCATGTGCATTTTCAGATCAGTATGTCTGGCAAAAGATTTCTGACATAACTGGCACCTGTATGGTGTTTCGTCAGCATGGATTCTCATGTGCGTTTTCAAAATACCTCCTTCAGTAAATGATTTCTGACATAGCTGGCACTTGTATGGTTTTTCACCAGTATGGGTTCTCATGTGCTTTTTCAGATTATCACCTTTAGCAAATGATTTCTGGCACAACTGGCACCGGTGTGGTTTTTCACCAGTATGGATTCTCATGTGCATTTTCAGATCAGTATGTCTGGCAAAAGATTTCTGACATAACTGGCACCTGTATGGTCTTTCGCCATTATGGGTTCTCATGTGCGCTTTCAGAGTACCTCCTTCAGTATATGATTTCTGACATAGCTGGCACCGGTATGGTTTTTCACCAGTATGGGTTCTCATGTGCTTTTTCAGAGTATCACCTCTAGCAAATATTTTCTGGCACAACTGGCACCGGTATTGTTTTTCACCAGTATGGGTTCTCATGTGCATTTTCAGATCAGTATGTCTGGCAAAAGATTTCTGACATAACTGGCACCTGTATGGTGTCTCGCGAGTATGGGGTTCCCATGTGCGTTTTCAGAGTACCTCCTTCAGTAAATGATTTCGGACGTAGCTTGCATCTGTATGGTTTTCACCAGTATGGCTTCTGAATTCTGATAGGTGTTTTCAGATGACTTCCTTCATAAAATGATTTCTGACATAGCTGGCACCTGTATGGCTTTCACCAGTATGGGTTCCCATGTGCGTTTTCAGATAACTACACCAATCAAATGACTTCTGGTATATGTATTGTTTTCTCAAATATGGTTTGTTGTATTAACTATTTCTCTCCAGTAGGGATTCCTTGATGAGCTCTCAGAAGATCACATTCAGCATATGATTTCTGAAATTATTGGCGTCTTTTTGGTTTTTGAATCTGCTTCTCCAATCACCAGAATCTAGACACAACAAGAATTTGTATGGTTTTCAATAAGCATCAGTTTTGGTAATCACTTCAAAGCAACTGACGGAGTAAAAGTTTCTGCAATTCTTGTTGTCATGGCCTTTCCAGCACCAGCAGTGTGCAATGTCTCACATTATCGACGACTTCATTTAAGTTTGCCTTTCAGATGCTTACAAGATTCGTTTAAGTTTCTTCTGTCCGTGGTAATTATTTTTCGAGAAAGGGAAGAATTAGCCACACAAGAAAAACTTTATGACTAAATACTGAAGGTTTCTGAGCTCAAAATAAAGGCACATCTTCATTATATTGCTCAATGTGAAAGTAATTATTTATACTGTGATTTAACTAAAGATGAAAAATTTTACTATAGCGAAAGTTGTAGTCAAATAAATCCACTGTAATGTTCTTGGGGAAGATTAGTGAGCTGCACACCTTGTCTTACAACTGCATTTGAAGCTCAAACAGAATGTTGCTCGTCTTCCTCATGTAATTGCTAAAAATAACAGTAAAACCTCAATTTTAATGTTCTACAATACATAACATAATTTAATTGCTGCTCATTGTGGTAAACTGGCTATTCTCCATTCATGGTTGAGTGATTAATTAGTAAAAAAAGGCAAGCCACAGTTCCAAGAATCCCTTCAATAATTTTCTGCTAAGAATTTGTCTCTCTCAAACTCTTCAGCTCAGTCTAAAAAGAGACTGGCCTGACACCTGGACTTAGAACTACAACATTCCATGAAAAGTTAACTAAACTAAACTAATGCCCTTTCCAAATCTCATAACTGATAGTAGTTCCCAGAAGTAGCACAGCTAAACGTTTATAAATTTTTTTAAAAAGTCTATCATATTATTTTAGAGAAGATTTTGAAACTGACAACAGAAATATGCACAAAAAACTTCCCAGGTAAGAGGGACAAAAGTTTATGAGCACGTTTAATAAATTCAATAGCTTAGTTGTAGCTCCATCGTGCATTCTGCTGGCTCTGCCAGACTTCCACCTAGTACTAGCATACCCCAGCAAGGACTCGGTCATCCACCATACACTTTGCTTGCACAGGAGGACCACGTGCAAGTGGCATGGGGTATTTGAACATCACAGGCTTTAAGGGACGCTGGGTGTCCCATTTTCCCACCCCAAAGAGCCAGAAGCACAGACGATGGAGAACATACACGCCTTGTGATGATGTCTTGTAAAAAATACTGGGAGGAAGGAATCTCGAAACCACATTGCTATAGATCACAAACATATTAAAAATGACAAAAACGAAAGAAGTTAACAAAGCTAATGGGACTCCTTTGCTTAGAACGTCACACAGACTACCATGGGGAGTGTGACGTTCAACAGGAGAGGAAGCAGGGCATCTTCGGTTGTCAACCAGCAGATGTAGCAAGATGTGCAGGGGAGTCTGATGAAGGCCATGAGATATGCAGATAACCAGGTAATGGTAGCACGTACCAAGCTGGGCTGCAGAGAATAATGGATGCCCTCAGCAAAACACCTGAGGAATAGAGTACGAGATTACGTATAAAGAAAACAAAGAAAAATGAATAACCATTGTCATCGACGGTGCATAGATCTAGCAAGTTAATCAGCTTAAATATTCTATCTTGGAACTTTAATTACATATGACAAATGTGCCGCGCCGAGAAGAAGTGCAATGAGAAAGGAAACATTCTGGAAGAGAAAAGCTTCTGAGAGTAAGACTGAATCTCGATCTAAATTTAGGAATAGTGAAAAACCTCATCTCGAGCATGACACTATATGGATTGGAGACCTGTAGACTTTAGTATTCCTAAAAGAAATCTTTCAGTCAGAAAACAGGAGAATCTGATATCATTTCCAGTCTCGTAATTTTAGAGCTACAAACGATTGGAAAAGCATTAAACAGATCTGCCACCATATTGTATTGTATTGTATTTTTCGGATATTTATAAAGCGCTTCTAGCGGGCAGGCCATTCAGAAGCGCTGCCAGTGTGAGAGACCCCGAGAGAAAAAGCAAGTTCTAAGAAAGGTAAAAAAGGAAGAGATGTTACAACAGAGAATAGAAGAACGAACGAATGGAGGAATCTCATTCCAAAGAGCAGGGCCAATGGAATCAAAAGACCTTGATTGAGCCAGAGAAGTCCTGACACGGGGAATGAGGAGGTCCAAACGGTCAGAGGAACGAAGAGGACAAAGAGAAGCAGCAGAGTGAATTAAGTCACATAAATATTTTGGTGCGAAACCAAGTTGAGCCTTAGAGACAAGGATGAGGACCTTGAATTGGATGCGGGCATATGCTGTCTATATGAGGTTGATTTTATATGAAATGACTGAAAATTGCCTTTGCATTGAGTAAATGAAGATCCCATCCGGTTGATTCTAGGCCTTTGGGAAAATTACATGCTGAGACGCCATGCACCCCTTGCAATTCAACAAATGAATCCAACACCATTAATATTATGCACATATTCAATCACAAGTAACAAATAATGGTAACAAGCGATGAGAATCATTGGAGGCTGAAGGAATTATGCAACAGTTCCAGTGTCTACTGCTAGCAAATATCTAGCGGAAAGACTAAAAACACCGACACTTGAAACACTGCAGCTCCACTGTCTAGGTAAAATATGGATCATGTCTATCACCTATGTTCTCAAAAAGTCAAAGTACTATTACCTGGAGATTACTTGCATGTTTAATTTCACTGCTGCAGTTATAATTTGAAATAATATCGTTTCTAAGATATATTAAAAATATGCAAACAAAACTGAAATTAAAATTCTTGTAATTCAAAATCAAGCATTTTACTATTTGGAAGCAGTTGCTAACACACAACCGTTTTTTGTACTAACATTGCGCTATTGTCCTTCTTTTCGCCAATGTATGTATTGTTTTTGTAAATAATAAACATTTACAAGTCTCCTGCTACTATAGATTACTTACTACTTACTTGCTTAAGCCTCACGTCATGAAAAAAAATGACGCCAATAATATTAAACAGGGAGGATAATGTCCTACAATCCCACCAATGAACAACTACCAAAATACATGTATACACAATGTAGAAAAAATGGTAAAGCGTAAGACTGCCCAACTGCACATTACTTATTTACGCAAGGTGAACAACGAGTTACAAAGAACTGGTCTAATGTTCCTCGGAATGTATGTATATTCGTTTAATTCTTGACATCAAGCTTTGCTGGCAATAACGCAGCAAATTACAGAATGATAGGGATCGGGAAGATGCTAAATGTCTTGGATGGGCCTACGGCAGCTCCTAAGTGACATCAAGTGTCTACTAGAGTTTAAATTGAGGAATGACACCAATCAACGCTTGCGGGAGAATAAAATATAACATAACTCTCTCGCTGACCTAATTGTCGTTATTTAAATGTGTGTGTGTCCACTAAATTATATGCAAAAGTTATAGAATCTAACCAGGTTTGGCATTAAGGTAGAAAAAATTGCACAAAATGGCGACCAACGTAAGCGTTTCATAATAGGGAAACCAAGCTGGAGTTTATGAAAGTCTATCCTGCCATCTGGCGAATACATTTTAACGAGCAACAGCAACTAACATTTTATGCCTACGTAAATAATAATCTTCGTTTAATATTTTCAAACTGACAATTACGCAGTATGATTACAAATCAGTATGAACGGATGATCGCAAGTTATTACAGGAGTCGAATTTAACTGTATACGGCAGCCATGCAAGGCGCCCATCACCTCCTACATCTAATTTTAACAACTCACCATCTCGCGAATGAAAGGCTGAGTGGACCTATGAGAGGGTTGCGGGAAGCAATCCCGCTATCTCTTGCTCTTCACGCCAGTGATGTTACCACTTCTCAGTGCCTCCATCATCATAGCAACCCGTCCTTCATCCTCCTCCTCATGTTCCTCTATGTATCAGCCCCCGGGCTTTCCACTCAAAACTGAAGTCTGACCTTTTCAAGTACTCCTACCCTGACTCATCTGATACTCCGCCTTCCAATTAATCTCGCCGTAAACGACATCCGCCTTGACAGCTGCTCTGGCTCTCCTGACTTGGACCTCTTTTGGACTACTCTCTGGAAACCCCCTTTGATTTGGTTTGGCCTTCTGGAAATCGGACTTGGACCTCCTTTGGACTCTCTCTGGAAAAACCCCTCTGATTTGGTTTGGCCTTCTGGAAATCGGACTTGGAACTCTTTTGGACTACTCTCTGGAACCCCCTCTGATCTGACGTAGCGCTCGTGAATAGGCTGGTGCCCTGTGCTTGGTCTTCCAGTGGCGCTGTAGAAGTTTGGAGATTACGATTACGAAGAGACTGAGTAGCTTGTCCAACCCAAATCTCAGTGTAGGCCACCACTCTCTCTCTCCTCTCCATTAAAGAAATATATTCCATTCAGAGAAATATAACTATGTGCAATTAATTTAGAGACTAAGAACAAAATTAAAGTGTCTCATGAAGACAACAAAACACCAAATATTCAGGATACATGACATTCTGGATAACACAGTTCTCTTTCATGATGACCAAACATAACGTCCAATATCTAATCTAAGGAGAATGAGCTTACATAACACATCACGAATGCAACTAAAATACTAGGTATCAATAGTCTAAAAAGTCTCACATAAAGATGTACAGCTAACTGCTCTATTAAATTAAATATCTAATCCAGTAGAAGTATTTGCACAGCTACATTTTAATATCTAACAATAAAGTTGTCAAGCAGTGGAACCCTGAACGAAAGACTTAAATGAGTCTTTAGTAACTATATCATAAAATTTCATTTTGATGACCTGCAGCAATTCTAGCCTTACAGTTATGTGAAAAGAAAGCAATACGTTAGCTATGTGGTGCCTCTGAACAGGAACCGCTGATTTCTCTCAATCAGAATGCAAAACAAGTATTCCAAAACGAAAGTGGTACAAAGTAACTAATCATGTATCGTTTTTTTATATTTCATTACTATTGTTTTCAACTGTAATTTAGTGGTATCATAATTCACCACAAGTCAAGACAAAAATCGTCAGGTGGTGAAAATCGATGGCTAGAACAATGCTCCAGAAATTCTTTCTTTATTTCAAACAATTCGTCGCATATACCACACCCAAAAGATTTTGACAAAGATGCCTTTGAATCCACAGGAGATTTGAATTTGCTAGTGTACAGATATTCTCCATCTCTAATTTCCGGTAAAGGACCTGCAACTCCACAAGAATCCGGATACATGTTCTTTGAGAAACGTTCATTTGGTTTATCAACAACGCCTGTACTGCTAAATGTGTTGAAATGACCAGACGGTTTAGGAATTACTTCACTTCTCATTTTAATATCCTGCGACTTTGTTCCTGCACGGAGTTTAAGCTGCTTTACTGAAGAACTGCTCTTGGTAAGAGCAATATTGTTCGTGTGTTGCTTCTCAGCTGCATGAGTTCTTCTGTGTATCTTTAGATGTCCAGTTCGTGTGAATCCTTTATTACAAACCTCGCATATGTATGGTTTTTCACCAGTATGGGTTCGCATGTGCACTTTGAGATGACCGGCTTCAGTAAATGATTTTTGACATAGCTGGCACATGTATGGTTTCTCACCAGTATGGGTTCTCATGTGCTTCCTCCGAGTATGACCTGTAGCAAATGATTTCTGGCATAACTGGCACCTGTATAGCTTTTTGCCAGTGTGGGTTCTTATGTGCATTTTCAGAGTACCACGTTGAGTAAATGATTTCTGACATAGCTTGCACCTGTATGGTTTTTCACCAGTATGGGTTCTCATGTGCGTTTTCAGCTGACCGCTTTCATTAAACGATTTCTGACATAACTGGCAACTGTGTGGTTTTTCACCAGTATGGGTTCTCATGTGCGTTTTCTGAGCACCACCTTCAGTAAATGATTTCAGGCATAGCTTGCACTTGTACGGTTTTTCACCAGTATGGGTTCTCATGTGTCTTTTCAGATGACTACCTTCATTAAATGATTTTTGACAAAACTGGCAGCTGTATGGTTTCTTACCAGTATGGGTTCTCGTGTGCGTTTTCAGATGACTATGTCTAGCAAATGATTTCTGACATAACTGGCACCTGTATGGTTTTTCACCAGTATGGGTTCTCTTGTGCCTTCTCAGAGATTCACCTTGAGCAAACGATTTTTGACATATCTGGCATCTGTATGGTTTTTCACCAGTATGGGTTCTTATGTGCGTTTTCAGCTTACTGCCATTAATAAATGATTTCTGACATAGCTCGCACCTGTATAATTTTTCACCAGTGTGGGTTCTCATGTGCGTTTTCAGAGTACCACCTTTAGCAAATGATTTCTGACATAGCTTGCACATGTATGGTTTTTCGCCAGTATGGGTTCTCATGTGCGTTTTCAGAGTATCACATCTAGCAAATGATTTCTGACATAGCTTGCACATGTATGGTTTCTCGTCAGTATGGGTTCTCATGTGCGTTTTCAGATTGCTGCTTTTATTAAATGATTTCTGACATAACTGGCACATGTGCGGTTTTTCTCCAATATGGGTTCTCATCTGCGTTGTTAGAGTACCACCTTCAGTAAATGATTTCTGACATAAATCGCACCTTTATGGTTTTACACTAGTATGTGTAAATGTGCATTTTCAGGTTATTACCCCAATCAAATTACTTCCGGTAGTTGTCTTTTTCTCAAATATGGGTTCTTGTATTCACTGTTTCTCTCCCGTCGGGGTTCTTTGATGAGCTCTCAGATGATCACCTCGAGAATATGGTTCTGAAATTATAATTATTGGCATTTTTTTAAAAATCTGCTTTCCCAATCACCAGAATCTAAACAAAGTAAACATTTGTATGGCTTTTGATAAGCATCAGTTCTGGTATGCACTTCAAAGCAATTGACGGAGTAAAAGTTTCTGCAATTGTTGTTGTCATAGCCTTTCCAGGACCAACAGTGTTCAGTAACTCACATAATCAACGACTTCATTTAAATTGGCCTTTCAGAGGCTTAAAAGATGGGTTCATGTTTCATCTGTCAGCGGTAGTTATTCTTGGAGAAAAGGAAGACTTTGTGACACAGAATAAAGTTTATAACTAAATACTGAAGCTTTCTGACTTTAATATAATAGGAAACCTTTACACTATTGCTCACTGTGATTTTAACTGAAGATGAAATATTTGACTATAGCAAAAGTTGTAGTCAAATAAATCCACTGTAATTTTCTTGACGAAGAGTAATGAGTACCTTGTCTTACAGTAGGGAAACTTGCAGCAAGCTGACACATCACAGGTGCAAATGCCAATCACAGGTGCAGATGCGCATCACAGGTGCAAATGCCCATCACAGGTGCATCAAGAGCAGGAGCTTCAGCTTCAGCTGCATCAGCTGAAGCTGGATTAGCAGGAGTAGCAGCAGCTTCAGATTTTATTGAGTACATAAGACCAGACTGTGTACATACATGTATACACACACAGTGTGTGTATGTGTGTGTGCAATAGGCCTAAGTATCTTTCACGGGTTACTGCTATCAGCCGAAAGTCATCCGGTGTGCGTCATAATGATATGCACTCGTAGTTGCAAGTTAACGACACTGTGTGATAACAAAGATCATTAGCGTCGCCGTCCTCCTTTATCCAGGCTTGGGACTGGCACTGCCAGAGTACAAGCTTTTTATAATTTTCGCTTGTCGGCGCCATCCGACCATCGATATTATGCGTTTCTGTATTCTACATAGGCCTATAGCGGAGTAATTCATTGATTAAAAAATTTATATATTGGTGAATATTGGTGAATATTGGTGAATAATGCATCCAAACTCCAGCCCAGGCAAATAGGTAAATTTCAAATGTCTATAAAACGTAAGGAATATAATATAAAAATTTTCTGACCTGGCGGGGATTTGAACCCCGAACCTCTCAATCAACAGGCCAGCACGCTAACCACTAGACCACGGAGCTCCACATATTGGCATTCATAAATATCGGATCTCATGCAGGCAAACCCTAGACGCCTATAAATATTTTGGTTGAAGGACGGGATGAATTAATGAAAATGATGGATTCATTGGATGGGACGACTTCATTTAGTTAAAATCCTTCACGCGAGGCGTTCTAACGTATGGATAAGTCCGATTTTATTTATTGCGATTGCAACATATCGATGGTCAGATGCACACATAGGCCTACACGCTGGTAACGCAGCTCCAATTTTCGCGCGTTTGTCACGCCTCGTGGCATGAGAATCCTTGTCGTTGCAATATTGTTTTTCGATAATGTTGGGTATAGCAGATTTAATACGTTCCGTATTTCGGGCGTTATTAAAAACACCGGCGATATGGACAAAATTGAGACGAAAGCAGAAAGCAGCGAAAAGAAAGATTGCCACAGGTAAGATTGTTAAATGACTCAAGTAGTGGTAAATTACTGCCTTCTAGGCAAAAATAAATAAACACATCGGATTCGAATCCGCTTCGGGCACAAGGCACCGACATGCATCAATATACCACCATTTGCCTCTTTTTTGGCTTGATGATTGCACCGTTTCTGTATTTTCCGCAAGCCGAATACACGCTGGACCTCGGTACTCGCCAGGCGGCCGTACAACAGTGCACTCTTTGTAGCGGAGTCTTTCATTCATTAAATAATTTATATAGTGGGTCGCAACGAAGTTTTGCATCCCTACTCCAGCCCAGTGAAATAATAAAGTTTGCAAATGTCTATAAAATGTAAGAGATATACGTTTATCTGAATGAGGTCTGATGTTATTGATTTACACTCCATGGTGCTAAGTGGTCTAGTGGTTAGCATGTTCGACTGTCGATCGTGAGGTCGTCGATTCGAATCCGAGCCAGTTCAGAAATTTTTCATATATTATATCTACGTGTGTGTATTGCCTTGCTGTGTCAGGGAACGCCTCAAAATCGTGGAATCTATTCCGGTTTCATTAAAGAAACCTACGTGTGCATCAATGACAATGCCAGTCGTCAGGGAACGCCTCAAAATCGTGGAATCTATTCCGGTTTCATTAAAGAAACCTACGTTGATGCCTACCTGTCGTCAGGGAACGCCTCAAAATCGTGGAATCTATTCCGGTTTCATTAAAGAAACCTACGTGTGCATCAATGACAATGCCTGTCGCAGGGAACGCCTCAAAATCGTGGAATCTATTCCGGTTTCATTAAAGAAACCTACGTTGATGCCTGCCTGTCGTCAGGGAACGCCTCAAATTCGTGGAATCTATTCCGGTTTCATTAAAGAAACCTACGTTGATGCCTGCCAGTCGTCAGGAAACGCCTCAAAAACGTCAAATCTATTCCGGTTCCATCAAAGAAACCTACGTTGATGCCTGCCTGTCGTCAGGGATTGCCTCAAAAACGTCAAAACTATTCCGGTTCCATCAAACAAACCTACGTTGATGCCTGCCTGTCGTCAGGGGACGACTCAAAATCGTGGAATCTATTCCGGTTCCATCAAAGAAACCTACGTTGATGCCTGCCTGTCGTCAGGGATCGTCAGGGATCGTCTACAAAACGTCGAATCTATTCCGGGTTCATCGAAAGAAACCGCACGTTGATGCCTGTGCTGTCGTCAATCGACGCTCAGTATCATATCATTTAATCCCACCAGCTAATAAATAACCTTATGAGAAAAACATACATTACTAGGCTGTTATACGGCATCAGGACTATTAAAAACATATATAATGAGTATATAATGTTATAATGTTATAATTTAGTTGCTTCCACCTCTTTGCATAACCTGTTTGTAAGCCACAGTGCGTTTCCACTGGTCAAATAAAGGACATACTTACTTACTTATACACGTGTGTAGGCCTACATATAAATATATACCAGACTTACATTAGAACTTCCGCGGGTAGCGTTAAGATGCATACGGTTGAAACCCAAAATACGGATAGCAATTGGTTAAATAAAGAATTTAAATAAATGCTTATCTTATCTTATAACGTCATCAAACTTTCGTTATCAACCCAAGAATTAAAAGATTCGGGATATCCCAGCCACTTTACGAAAGATTTCTTTCCGCGTTTTTTTTATAATCTTTTCGATCCTAAAGACTTCCTGAGTCGTCTTTTGTAATTCCTTTTCGTAAAAAGATCCTTGAATCTGTTCTCCGTTAAAATCTGTTATCTTATAGGTCGGAGGATCGGTGTATTGAATTTTTGTCACAGTAAAGACTTCTTCTGTCCATCTAGGTGTAAAACCCGCTTCAAAGAATTTCTTCTTCTTAGAAATTCGGACTTTATCGCCTATTGAAAATTTAGGTTTATGAGGTGGTTTGGTTGTAAGCCCCCATATAAATTTCTCCATACAATAGTCTCATTTGCTTTCATACTCGCTTTTATTGGAGTCATTTTTATGGAAGAGTGTCTAGTGTTGTTATAATGATCAACCATATTTTCTAAAACATCGAGATATTTTCTAGTCGAATTAGCAGTGAAATATTTGAACATTTTCTCCTTCATAGTTCTATTCCATCGTTCGATAACGGATGATTTTTCTTCATTTTCAATAGAGTAAATCTGGATTCCAATTGATTTCACGTCTTTGTTATAAAACTCTTTACCTTTATCGACCCACAGTTTCTCGGGTTTCCGTCCGCTACTGGAAAGTATTTTGGTGAAAGCATCGAACACAGATTTTCCGCTCTTATCTTTTATCGGGACAAGCCACCCGTATTTTGAAAAAATATCGATAACACTTAATAAATATTTAACGCCATCGTTATATTTCGCGAAAGATTGCATGTCTATAAGATCTGCAGCCCAAGTGTCGTCAACACCTTTAACGTACACCTTCCTTTTTGGGAAATGTCGTATTACCGGTTTATGCAATTCGACAGCGAGTTCATCCGTCCATTTTTGAGACTGTTTAACAGCTGGCTTTGAATCGGAAGTACCTAAACCTAAACCAAGATTGGCTTTTGTCGCTAAAATAGGTTTAACTATCGCTCTTTCGACACGCTCACGTAATGTAGGATTAGATATATTATTTAATTCATTTACCATTACTCTGTCGGCGGCATTTCTAGCAGCGGTATCCGAATACTGGTCATAAGCTAAATCGTGAGAGTATGCTGCTTTATCGACTCTGTCCACAGGCTGACTCCAGTCTTTGGGGGAGCCGTCAGGATTCAATCTTAAATCTAATCTAGTTCCGGGCCCAGTAAACGAATGTCCTGGAAGATGCAATTCTCCAGGGAATCGAGCCCACGGCAGCTTTATATTTTTCGTAGCTGAATTTAAAGACCCAACTAGATCGCCTCCTGTTTTGGTAGTGGAAACAAAACGAGTTTTAGTTTTTCCGCATTCGACACATACGCCTTTAAGCATAGGTCTTTTATTTTTACTGATGAAATTTTGAATATTTGTCATTTCAGTTTCTCTCTTGCACTTTACGCAATACATCTGTTCCATATACATTTTAATATAAAACTATTTTTATAATTAAAAAAGAAATGGAAGTTAAAGATTTATCTTGGAACGACGAGACATCGAAAAGATTTAAAAACCCGTTATTACCTAGAAGTATAAGGGGTCTGATCGTAGGGAAGTCTGGATGTGGTAAGACTACGCTACTATTAAATTTACTTTTAAACCCAGGATGGTTAGACTACGACAGCCTACAGGTTTTTGGAAGATCTCTCTTTCAACCGGAATATAAAATACTTAAAAAAGCATTCGAAGAAAAATTGCCTAAAGAAGCAATTGTCAATTTGTTTCGTTGTCAAGACGAGATAGCCCGGTTGAATGTATCTCCAATATCAGTCGTTGAAGAAATGGCTAAAAGTATAGTTAAAAAATCTGATATGAACTGTCGATTCTTTGAAACTTCGGAAGAAGTCCCCGATCCGAGAGATTTGAGTGCCAAGCAGAACCTGATGATTTTCGACGATTTACAATTAGAAAAACAAAACAAATGTGAATCTTATTATATCAGAGGAAGACACAGTAATGTTGATTGCTTTTACCTCGCACAAAACTATTTTAAGCTGCCTAGACAGACTATCAGAGAGAATGCAAACTTTATCTGTTTATTTAGTCAAGACCTTAAAAATATTAATAATATATACAACGATCACGTAGGCGTAGATGATATGCCTAAAGACGAATTTGTAAAACTGTGCAAAACTGCGTGGGAGCGTCCGCACGGATTTGTAGTGATAGATTTAACCAGTAAAAAGAATAACGGCAAATATAGAAGTGGGTTAGATACATTTTATATGCCTTCAGCATAAGCCTTCAGCTTCTTCATAAGTTATATATTATATATATTATATATATAAAATGGAAGCGCGGTTAGAAAAGATAGTTCTGAACACAGAAAAAATCGCTCGTAACACGGAGCCTAAAGAGTCATTCAGCATTTTGGTGAGCGAAAGGAGCACGCAAATTAGAACAAAATTTAATCCTCTGATTCAACTTGACAAAAACAAAAAGTATGAAATGTGTCTTGTTAATCTTGAGGCTTATAATTCCTTCCCGAACATATATTCTTTAAACAACAAGTTTGTGTATTCGCCGGATAATGGTAAAACGTGGTTTACTATAGAAATCCCAGAAGGGAGTTACGAAATCGTAGATATAAACGAACACATTCAGAGAATCATGAAACAATCTGGACATTATGACGAAACTGGAGATGCGTACTGTATAACGTTACAAGCGAACAACAATACTTTGAAATCGGTATTAGATATCGGTGTGTGGCGTTCTGCGCCCGCCCGGACGCCTGCACTCTCGTCGCGCCGGGCGGGTTTCCGTGTGGTGGTGGTGACTCCAGCCCACTGCCCGTCTGGAGCCCCACCAGAGTCACTGCCTTGTCTATTTCTAACGTAAAATGGCTATTCTCCATCTCTGCCCATAGTGAACGTTCCTATCAGAGAAGATTCAGGATTGGCCGCTTAAGAAAGGCAACACTATACAGTTCTCTCTCCGGGTCTGACTCTGCTTCTTCCGCGGTCGCCGGATGGGCAACGTCCTGCAGGATGGCCGTCCTTCAGAACAGGGTTCGTTTTCTTACCAGCAGAAGTCTTCCCGCTTCGTGTGCCTTCTTAGCTACGGGCTTCCCTTTACTCTCCGTCTGATCTAAACCTTGACGTACCATTCTACATCTCGTGACTCGAACTATCGCCATTTATAAGGGACACCAAACGTTTTCTAATCTTCGGAAACAAGGAATACATGCGACAAGTCTCTGCATCACATCGTCCTAGACACCGGTCTATTGGGCAACTGTCAAGGGTAACTCTCTACGTCATGTCGTCTAGGCACATGTCCATACGTCTTCCCATCGTCACGTTTATCTCACTCCATTTCCGTGCAGGGCATAGCGGCCTCACACGTATTTTGTCATGCACCACATTTACGGAGTAAGTTTCCTTACCCGTCCTCTGTGTTGGCAATTATCGACCAACACAGTGATAAATTCTGCTTCGGTAAGATAACGGTAAGGGTATCTACGGTACTCTGATAGTGAAGGTCTTCTCTCTATGACCTTCCTATCTACACACAGAACTTCGTTCCGACCTACGCACGAGGGGGCCCATCCTCGCACTTCAGTCAGTCCTCAGAGCTGTGTGTTACGACAAGCAAATATGTTTCTACATGGGTATCCGACTACCCGGACTTTCACGTATCGCTCTCTTGGTCTGCGTTAATGCCCCTTTTACCTGGGGACGCTCGTACACTTCACCTTGGGACTCTGACTAGCTGGGTTTCGCTAGTAAAGCGGACGTGTCTCTTTCGGACCTGGGTACCCGAATACCCGACCCGAATATCTTGGTCTGATCTCTTTCCGGTTTACACAACCTTTTATCTTCTCGCTATTCAGAATTAGTCTGTCTCGAGACCTGAGCAGCCCCTTACTCCACAAGCCGTATCTCTTGAACATGACTGAATCCAATAGAGAACGTAACAGTTGTGTCTTTTTCCGGGAGCGCACAGACTCGTAGGCTTCGTTTCTCGGTCCTCACACTCGATTCTGCTAACGGTATCTGTGGGTAAATATCAGTAACTTTACCCCGTTATTGCACACAGACCTGTGTATTTTTCCCCCGTGGGAACTTTCCCGAACACCGGAACAGACAACGGTCGGATCGTCCGGTTGGACTCCCGGACGGATATTTGCCGGTAAACCGCGGGAGTAACTATGACTGCAAGGGAACCAAACACGGTGACCGCGAATGGAAAATTTACCGGTAGTTCCCCGATGTTATCGAACGGTACCAACGGGGTCACCCTCCCCGTACAAATCGAACTGTCACCACCGGGGACTTTGCTTCCCCGTTTTTATACAGACCTGTGTTTTCTCTAACTCTCACGATCGGTCCCTCCCCGAGGTTTACTCAGCCTGTTAAACTTTCACAATCGGGATTCAGACCGGCTCGCGATCTAACGGCAGGGTGGGCCCCAAACCTGTCGAATCGGCGGTCAATCCAATACCCAAGAGTGATTAGATTCGGCTGTAACTCGGGATCGCACTGGACGATACTTGAACTGAGTTATCACCAATCGGGTCTTCGCCCGCGTATCTCTGACTGCTACCACCGGGCTTTGCCCGTGTATCTCTGACGGTCAACACCGGGTCTTTGCCCGCGTATCTCTCTGACTGCTACCACCGGGCTTTGCCCGTGTATCTCTGACGGTCAACAACGGGGGCTTTGCCCGTGTATCTCTGACGGCCAACACCGGGTCTTTGCCCGCGTATCTCTCTGACACTCAACAGCGGGAACTTTGCCCGTATATCTCACCAGACATCAACCGGTCTTTCCGGTATATATCGAAACGGACATCTACGGGTCTGCTTCCCCGTCTTTTGTACAGACCTGCGTGTATCGAACGGATCACCGGGGCCTTTCCCAGATCTATCGTAAAGTCACCGGCGGGCTCACCTTTCCCATCTTTACCGAACGGCCACCGACTAGGTCTGCTTCCCAGTCTTTATCGAACGGAACCGCCGGGCCTTTCCCGGACTTTACCGATACAGACCTGTGAGCCGTTATCTCTCACGATCGGTCTTTCCCTGTAACGCGAACCAGATACCAACGGGATCTTTCCCGTCTTTCTATCGTACAGTCACCGGCGGGCTCGCCTTTCCCGTCTTTACCGAACGGCCACCGACTGGGGCTGCTTCCCAGTCTTTATCGAACGGAGCCGCCGGGGCCTTCCCCGGACTATCGAACGGTTTACCAGCGGGGTCACCTTCCCCGAACTTTACCGACACAGACCTGTGAGCCTTTATTCCTCACGATCGGTCTTTCCCCGATTCAGCCTTCCACGATCAGACTCGGTACCTTTCGCGATCTACAACAGGGTGGGCCCAACCCCGCTGAATCGGCGTTTACCAGCACCGGTCAGACCGCCTTTGGAGCGGCTGTCACTCGGGAGCGCACTGATTAGCCTTGTACCGAACCGGTAACCAACGACACTAAAGCACCGTGTCGCTGTACATGTAAAGCGCAGTAACGCCGCTCTACAATATAGGCAAAACACCGTGAGGCAGCCTATACTTATCCCTCGCCACACTATACCGTGGCTTGTTCCTTATATACTAGCCTACGCACACCTTCTCAAATACAGGTGTCTAAGGTATCGAAATCAACCTATGATAATAAGCGCCGCCCTAGCTTTAGGCCTTATTTATTGGACCGAAAAGTGTGTAAAATTATTCTAATTAATAATTTAAATCGCTTGAATGGCAAAAACAAGCTCAAACTTAATTATTGGCTATTTTAATATCGCGTTAGTGCTACCATTTACGCATCGGCCGCTGACGCCCTGCGATGCATTATATCACCGGATAACGCGTCAATAAGACAGATATTATTAAAACAACATACATTCGAGCCCAGTGGCCAGTCCGCCACACTCTCCCCACCTTACTTAGATGCGGAGCATCTCTGACAAAATCGGGGATCTTAATCACTCGTGACACAGAAACATCTCCAACCCAGATCCACTTAGAAAGCAAGGAACCATTGTACCACTGGTTATAGGGCGGAATACCTCGGTCATCTGGACGACTTACTCGGTCAAGTACTCAATCCAGACCCATCCATCTCCGCACCCCGCACGAACGCCAAGTAACGATGATAGCCTGAGCATCTAAGAGAAGCCCATCTCCTGCGAACCGTACTGACGACAGCCTGTTTAATGGTGCTAGAGATCCAAACCACCACCCTACTGGCAACTTGTCTAATCCACCAAGTCGCCAACCTTAGCCGGCCCTCTGTCATGAACCTGAGCTCTACCTAACCCATATGGCCAGGAGACCTAGGAGAGAAAAGTCACCAACTATCTCCCGATCTTGCATATAAACGATAACTCCTTCACGTCACGCACACCTCCAAAATAAAACAACGGAACACAAATAATCGAACATGGGAAGTGACAGCCGCTTATGATAACATATTTTTTTATGTTTCTTTTTTTTATATTTTTTTGTAGTTTTCTTTTCAAACATATTTTCGTATTTGCACAATTGTCCAACAAGTAACGAAACTTTACAACACACTATTCTCGCTAAGCTTCGAGACATTAATACCGCAGTATCAGCGCATATACGTACGATATCACCCAATAACATCTTCTCACCAAGGATACACTTAACAATCACCATCGGAAACTTTCAGGAAAACTCCTGCAATTAAACGGTACCACAAGGATCACCGACTGCCTTGTAACTCATGCGGTATTAAACATACGCATCACTGAAACATTGTCAACCTGGAAGTGCTCTACGCAAAAGCATTGTCGAGTGAACATTTCCAAAATCGTACTTCAAGAGCAGTCCTCTATCAAACGGTAACTAAGACACCGATCACCACTCATAAATGCCAACAGACAGTCCAAAGAAAGGATTCTCATCAAAGGAAACTAAGAAAATCGGTCTTCGAAACAGTCGAAAAGAAACATCTGATCAAAAAGCAAACTCAAACAAATGTCCTTCGACATAGTCCAAAAAACCACCGCAATCAAGCGGTAACTAGTACCGCTAAGTCACCATACTGTATCCTACGAGAAACAGTCCAAAAGAAACGCTCATCAAAATGGAAAATCAAAAATCGAACTTTGATAATTGTCCATAAAACCACCGCAATTAAGCGGTAACTACTGTACTCTACGAGAAACAGTTAAAAAGAAACATTTCATCAGAAGGGAACTCAAAATAATGTCTTTCGACATAGTCCAGAAAACCTCCGCAATTAAGCGGCCACTACTACCGATACTGTTACTCATTCCAACAATATGAAAAACCGTCCAAAAGAAATATTTCATCAGAAGGAAACTAAAAAAGATGTCTTTCGACAGAGTCCAGAAACCTCCGCAATTAAGCGGCAGCTAGTACCGCAAATCATACTTGTACGAGCAACAGTCCAACAAATGAAACACCTCATCAAAAAGAAACTTAAAGATTGTCCTGCGACTAAAGTCCATAAAACCACCGCAATTAAGCGGTAACTACATCATACTTCTGATGCAACTCTATGTTTATCCTCGTTACTAAGTCTCAAAATTACTTCAGTAACTTGTAACCAATGCTCGGTAGAGGATACGTTCCTTTCCCGAGCTGAACTCTCAAAGGGGTTAACCGCCGACTGCACTCTTATTAGTGTCGGCAATGAACGTTCCAATTCTAACCCAAAGGAAACAACATGGGACCAACGACCTTTCCTTTCCGGAAACCAAGAGACAACCCCGTGGCCTGCGTTCTATAATCGTAACGACACAAGCCATTCTGCTACCCACCAACGTTCGGAACTACCTGGACGACTACACTTGCCACAACTGATCCGACGTCATGCCTAAGATTCGCCTTTTCACCTCCTCCGGCAGCTCCCTGTGCACACCACCGTCTTATTTGCCCCTTTTGTCAACACTGACACAAACGACGTAATCAGTGTTCCTCCAAATACCCGGGCTCCTACGGTTCCTATGCACTTCCAGGGGTCTCCTTCCCCTATTATCCACTGCCTCCAACCTGGTGAACTCTATTGCGAACTTCCTAGTCTCTGCAACCCCGCACGAACGCCAAGCAACGATGATAGCCTGAGCAATAATCCTTGGTGCGAGCTACCACTCTGCGACCGTAGAGAAGCCCATCTCCTGCGAACCGTGCTGACGACAGCCTTTTTAATGGTGCAAGAGATCAATAACGTGAATCGTGCTTCGACGCCAGTCGTCCATCATCCAATTCTCGCCCTTCACTAGATTCTCGAAATCGACATCAAAAATCCCAAGCGATGATCCGTCTACAACGTTGACTTTCCGGTTATCTGTTGCCCCTTTTACTCGGTCGTACTTATGGTCTGTTTCGCATGCTTATTCACTCTTATAAGCTGCCTCAAGGTTAGCCAGTTCTCATCGTAGCACCTTCCGTGCTAAAACTACGATTGGCGAACGCATCTATACAAGCGTCGCAATCACCCGTTTCCAAAATATCACTAGCCTACTAACTCTCATGCACTACATTGCTCAGACTTTCTCCATGAGCTTGCCCGTAAGTGCAAACGTTCATTCGAAATAGGCTAGTCTGACCTTCGGACCCGTAACTGGCGTTAATCTCTTCATTTGCCAAGCTACATTTTTCTGTATAGCAAATCTCACAGCAATTGAGATGGGCCTTTTTAAAACGTATCTGAATTGATCAATTTTCTATTGATCACTCCCTAAGTAACGTCGAACTCAACTTAGAACTTCGTCAACAACGCGGCTACTGCCGTCTTTCCATTGTACTCCATAAATCGTATTACACGATGGGTCAATTTATTGCCTCTCTTCTGAGTAACAGGCGTTTTCTCACACGCCTCTTTAAACCGTATTTCTTCGGTATTTCTCGTCGATTCATTTTCGACACTATTTGACGCTAACCGTTCTCGTTGCTCTTCTAAATAACGTACTTCATCCCCGTACGCCCATTAGCAACCTCCGTATATCTCACGGTAGGAAAACGGTTCACTTTCCTCGACAGTGCTTAATACAAGTCACTTCTGAATAACGGGCGTCTTCCCAGTACGCCGTTTAGATTCCTTCGTATATCTCACGGTCTTCAACCGAGTCACTTTCACTGCCGGTCAACTGCCTTAACTTCACCCCTACCACCGAGAGTGAAGTTGGGCCTCTTGTACGTTCCCGTGTTCCTGTCTCTGTTTCACTATCTCTTCCGTAACTGTAAGTCTCACCGGCGTTTCACAGCGTAATCGACATTTGTCGCTTTCCCGGTCTACGCCTCGTAACGAATTCGTATTTGTGTTCATTGCCACTGAAATCGTACATACACCGTACATCATCCACTGTCCGGTAACCTCACCAACAAACACTCGCTTTCTGCGTAAAATCGTCTCCAAACAAAGAACGCTGTTCTCGAACTTCGAAAACAACTTTAAAAGACTCTCAGAAATCTTCCAAGGAGAACAACCCATCGAACCAAAAACTAACGCAGAAAAGACATTGATCGGTCACCACCGAAAGAGAAGCGGACGGAAAGGACGAAACCGTAGGGGAGGAAACAAACACGCAACCACTAAGAGGCAACAACACGCAGAGAAACGATCTCAAAGAAACCAGGAAAACAACGAATGAAACCTGGGAACCGATAAACAAAGCAACTTCCACAAGAACTCGGAAGGCAACCTTGGAAAGAACTGCAAACAACAACAGGCCGCACACAACACCAGCCTGCGGATTCACCCGAAAACGCCAAGAAGAAGAAAACGGCAGACGGCAGCATAAACTACCGAAACCTCAACCAGCAGAAACGCAGAAACAGAAAGAGTAGAAAAACAAACTCTACCGAATACTCCAAAGAATCCATTATCCACACAATGTCCGTAGCTCTTCACTGCTACTATGAATTACTCATACGCCCACACCCAAAACGTATAGGATTTGTACCGTGTACTCAAACGAACTCAAAGGCTCCTGGTCTAGCTTCCACCGCTTTCCATCGTATAAGTCGCGGTACTCTAACGTCACAAAAAGTCTTTATTAAACAAGCTCTGTATCCTTAACTGTTCGCAGCCAGAACTATGATCTCGTAATTTGTATCTCTCTAGACACCTACCTCAGTAATCCTTGGAAAGAACCTCAACCATTCCTCAAAATCATTGAGAATACGATCCTCTCAAATGGCCAATCGGGGCCGCAGCTTCCGTTTCAATTGCACTAACTACACCAAGTGCAACCGATTCACAACCACCACACATTTTACCGTGTCTATGTACGAACACTATTGTGGCCTATACTTCTGTGCTCACTGTGGGAAACATCACCCGACTCGTCATCTGCATCTTTTAGAATTTCCTCTCATCTGTAATAAGAAAACGCTGGTACCCCACTTCTGGTACCAGTTGTGGCGTTCTGCGCCCGCCCGGACGCCTGCACTCTCGTCGCGCCGGGCGGGTTTCCGTGTGGTGGTGGTGACTCCAGCCCACTGCCCGTCTGGAGCCCCACCAGAGTCACTGCCTTGTCTATTTCTAACGTAAAATGGCTATTCTCCATCTCTGCCCATAGTGAACGTTCCTATCAGAGAAGATTCAGGATTGGCCGCTTAAGAAAGGCAACACTATACAGTTCTCTCTCCGGGTCTGACTCTGCTTCTTCCGCGGTCGCCGGATGGGCAACGTCCTGCAGGATGGCCGTCCTTCAGAACAGGGTTCGTTTTCTTACCAGCAGAAGTCTTCCCGCTTCGTGTGCCTTCTTAGCTACGGGCTTCCCTTTACTCTCCGTCTGATCTAAACCTTGACGTACCATTCTACATCTCGTGACTCGAACTATCGCCATTTATAAGGGACACCAAACGTTTTCTAATCTTCGGAAACAAGGAATACATGCGACAAGTCTCTGCATCACATCGTCCTAGACACCGGTCTATTGGGCAACTGTCAAGGGTAACTCTCTACGTCATGTCGTCTAGGCACATGTCCATACGTCTTCCCATCGTCACGTTTATCTCACTCCATTTCCGTGCAGGGCATAGCGGCCTCACACGTATTTTGTCATGCACCACATTTACGGAGTAAGTTTCCTTACCCGTCCTCTGTGTTGGCAATTATCGACCAACACAGTGATAAATTCTGCTTCGGTAAGATAACGGTAAGGGTATCTACGGTACTCTGATAGTGAAGGTCTTCTCTCTATGACCTTCCTATCTACACACAGAACTTCGTTCCGACCTACGCACGAGGGGGCCCATCCTCGCACTTCAGTCAGTCCTCAGAGCTGTGTGTTACGACAAGCAAATATGTTTCTACATGGGTATCCGACTACCCGGACTTTCACGTATCGCTCTCTTGGTCTGCGTTAATGCCCCTTTTACCTGGGGACGCTCGTACACTTCACCTTGGGACTCTGACTAGCTGGGTTTCGCTAGTAAAGCGGACGTGTCTCTTTCGGACCTGGGTACCCGAATACCCGACCCGAATATCTTGGTCTGATCTCTTTCCGGTTTACACAACCTTTTATCTTCTCGCTATTCAGAATTAGTCTGTCTCGAGACCTGAGCAGCCCCTTACTCCACAAGCCGTATCTCTTGAACATGACTGAATCCAATAGAGAACGTAACAGTTGTGTCTTTTTCCGGGAGCGCACAGACTCGTAGGCTTCGTTTCTCGGTCCTCACACTCGATTCTGCTAACGGTATCTGTGGGTAAATATCAGTAACTTTACCCCGTTATTGCACACAGACCTGTGTATTTTTCCCCCGTGGGAACTTTCCCGAACACCGGAACAGACAACGGTCGGATCGTCCGGTTGGACTCCCGGACGGATATTTGCCGGTAAACCGCGGGAGTAACTATGACTGCAAGGGAACCAAACACGGTGACCGCGAATGGAAAATTTACCGGTAGTTCCCCGATGTTATCGAACGGTACCAACGGGGTCACCCTCCCCGTACAAATCGAACTGTCACCACCGGGGACTTTGCTTCCCCGTTTTTATACAGACCTGTGTTTTCTCTAACTCTCACGATCGGTCCCTCCCCGAGGTTTACTCAGCCTGTTAAACTTTCACAATCGGGATTCAGACCGGCTCGCGATCTAACGGCAGGGTGGGCCCCAAACCTGTCGAATCGGCGGTCAATCCAATACCCAAGAGTGATTAGATTCGGCTGTAACTCGGGATCGCACTGGACGATACTTGAACTGAGTTATCACCAATCGGGTCTTCGCCCGCGTATCTCTGACTGCTACCACCGGGCTTTGCCCGTGTATCTCTGACGGTCAACACCGGGTCTTTGCCCGCGTATCTCTCTGACTGCTACCACCGGGCTTTGCCCGTGTATCTCTGACGGTCAACAACGGGGGCTTTGCCCGTGTATCTCTGACGGCCAACACCGGGTCTTTGCCCGCGTATCTCTCTGACACTCAACAGCGGGAACTTTGCCCGTATATCTCACCAGACATCAACCGGTCTTTCCGGTATATATCGAAACGGACATCTACGGGTCTGCTTCCCCGTCTTTTGTACAGACCTGCGTGTATCGAACGGATCACCGGGGCCTTTCCCAGATCTATCGTAAAGTCACCGGCGGGCTCACCTTTCCCATCTTTACCGAACGGCCACCGACTAGGTCTGCTTCCCAGTCTTTATCGAACGGAACCGCCGGGCCTTTCCCGGACTTTACCGATACAGACCTGTGAGCCGTTATCTCTCACGATCGGTCTTTCCCTGTAACGCGAACCAGATACCAACGGGATCTTTCCCGTCTTTCTATCGTACAGTCACCGGCGGGCTCGCCTTTCCCGTCTTTACCGAACGGCCACCGACTGGGGCTGCTTCCCAGTCTTTATCGAACGGAGCCGCCGGGGCCTTCCCCGGACTATCGAACGGTTTACCAGCGGGGTCACCTTCCCCGAACTTTACCGACACAGACCTGTGAGCCTTTATTCCTCACGATCGGTCTTTCCCCGATTCAGCCTTCCACGATCAGACTCGGTACCTTTCGCGATCTACAACAGGGTGGGCCCAACCCCGCTGAATCGGCGTTTACCAGCACCGGTCAGACCGCCTTTGGAGCGGCTGTCACTCGGGAGCGCACTGATTAGCCTTGTACCGAACCGGTAACCAACGACACTAAAGCACCGTGTCGCTGTACATGTAAAGCGCAGTAACGCCGCTCTACAATATAGGCAAAACACCGTGAGGCAGCCTATACTTATCCCTCGCCACACTATACCGTGGCTTGTTCCTTATATACTAGCCTACGCACACCTTCTCAAATACAGGTGTCTAAGGTATCGAAATCAACCTATGATAATAAGCGCCGCCCTAGCTTTAGGCCTTATTTATTGGACCGAAAAGTGTGTAAAATTATTCTAATTAATAATTTAAATCGCTTGAATGGCAAAAACAAGCTCAAACTTAATTATTGGCTATTTTAATATCGCGTTAGTGCTACCATTTACGCATCGGCCGCTGACGCCCTGCGATGCATTATATCACCGGATAACGCGTCAATAAGACAGATATTATTAAAACAACATACATTCGAGCCCAGTGGCCAGTCCGCCACAGGTGCTAACTATCAAGTTAATATGACAATCGAGAACTCGATTAGAACTGTTTTAGGATTTAATAGCCGAGTGTATTCAGAAGGATATAACGAATCGGAGAACATAGTAAATATAATGAACGTAAATAGTTTGAGAGTAACCAGTGACGTAATAGGATCTTCGTACTCTAACGGAACAACGGAAAACATTATATATTCCTTTTTCCCGAATGTAGGCCCCGGATACAAGATTATAGAAGTGCCCGTTAATTTAGTATATCTTCCTATTACGCTATTTACGATTTCGGCTATGGAAACAAAGCTTACAGACCAAAATGGAAAACTAATCAACCTTCGAGGAGAGGAGCTGTCGATCAGGTTTAAAATTAGAGAAGTGTGAGAATTAATTATCGTGGTATTAAAGTTTTTAATTTCAATTATATATATAAAATGAGTCGATATACGAATACAAAAGTTAATGTTTCGGATGGACAAAAAGACAAAATTAAACACGCAGTTGAAGCAGGGACAGGAACGAGTATAAGACTAACTCACGCAGATCTATCCGGTGAACACGTCTTAGCTCTTACACGAGCACAAATTAATAAAATGGCGAAAGCATATCAGAATGGAACGGGTACTATGCTCAAAATGAGTAAAACGCAAATACACCATAATATGAAAGTCGAAGGTGGTTTTCTTCCAGCGTTATTACCACTTCTAGCTACAGCTGGAAAATTCCTTCTTTCTAGGTTCTGCCAAGTCTTGCAACTGGAGCTTTAAGTGGATTAGCGAGTACAGGTGTAAGTAGCCTAAGTTAATGGGATCTGGTGTTAATGGAAGTGCTTTATACATAAAGAAAGGAGGAAGAAGCTACAAGATGGTTCCGCACGCAGCAGGTCTTTACCTGAAACCATGGTCAGGGTCGGGATTAGACGGTGTAGGAGAAGGACTGTACATGCGCAGAGGTTCTGGATTTGTCAATGGTGCAGGATTAATTCTTGGAAACGACAATCCTATTTCAAAAGTACTTTCTAACATCCCAATCCTTGGTCCGATTCTTGGTATGATTCTGTAAAGGTTATGATATAGGCCCTATATAAATATATATAATATATATAATGTCGCGATACAGTATGCCAATACACAAGTTTATAACAAAACGCAATTCTCCGAACAGAGTTAGAACTCGACCAGAATCAGTATTTTGGTTGCCTAAAGAAGTAACGCATCGGGCTATAAGACAACCGGGCTCACAGCGTTGGGAGATTTTCGCACAAGGAGCGATCACAATTCAACCCAGATCGTCGGTCTCGCAAGAGCTAGGATTTGGAGTTCGACTAACTAGGGGAGTCTGTCTAGTGTCGCTTAGACAGGCGATTAAAGAAAAGAAATGTAGCTTGCAAGACTCAACCATTTGCGAAGATGTAGAAGACATTGTTATTACTATTCAAAACAATTCCGATTCTGTAGTAATCATTAACGAAAAAGATTCGCTATGCTACATTAATTACCACGTTTAAATTTAAAAAATCTTAATAATAATAATAATAATGGAATATAAACAAGTGGAAAATTCAGCGCAATCGTATCGTTTTAAAAAAATTAACGAAATTCAAAAAGAAATCGAACAAGAACGCGATAAAAGGACCGCCTTAAGTACAAAGTATCGTAGGAACATAAGAATGATTAGCATTATCGACAACGCTCTAATAGTAACTGTGATGGGGCTCAGCAGCTCGGGACTGGCCGCTCTGGCTACTGTCATTGCAACTCCGGCCATAGCGATAGCAACAGGTACGGCAGTAGGTGTAGGATTGTTAATTATTATCGGAGGACAAGTTAGTAAGAAGCTTGCACTGAAATTGACAAAGCACGAAAAGATCAAAACGTTAGCCGAAGCAAAACTAAACACAATCAGTAGCCTTATTTCAAAAGCTCTTGTTGACGACAATATCTCAGACGTTGAATATTCGCTAATTCTAAGCGAGTTTGTGAAATTCAACGATATGAAAGAAAACATTAAAAATAAAACCAAAGTTAGCACAGAAAAATTAACGTTTAACGAGAACGTTTTAACTGGAACGTAAATTCGAACGTTCAAAATCAACGTTCGTAATTACGTTCGAATTTACGTTCGAATTTACGTTAAAAAAATATAGCTATAAGCTTATATAAGTAAAATATAATGTCGTTTCTAAAGATAACCGATCCCGCAAAAAGAGATTTTATCGTTGAGGAGTTTCTGAAATCGAAGAAGAATATTCGACAAAACTTTTTATCCGAGAGATTAGGAGACATCGGACTACAACGAGAATTAACGAGATTGTACAAACCAATAGTCGATTCGCAATCAACAATTTCGAAAGAACAAAAGGCTTTATTATCTACTATAAAAGATAACTCTGCAGAGACAGCTAACGCTTTAAAAGCGCTTCCCGCTTCTATTTCGACATCGTTAAAAGCCATTCAGTTTCCTCAATACCCTTCGATAGAGGCTTACGGTGAAGACCCGGTAGGCCTAGAAGACATTAAAACCTTAGAAATAGGAGATATTGCGGTGAAGTACCTGCAGCAATACGCGTCCGATAAAAAGACGGTAGACACAACGTTCGGTATAAACTCAAAAGATGGTCAATTTTATATAGGCGACAGTCCTATATCGATCGACGGCAATAACGTGACGGTAGGCGATAGGCCTAAGATATACGAAGGAACTCCAGGACTTTGGGAATTATTAACGATGGCCAAACCGGACGAGTCGATTTTCAATGCAAACGATCGGGAAGAATATGCCGAGATTCTGAAGATAACGAATGCTATGAGGCAGCCGAAAAATCCAAGTAAACCAAAATCCTCTAAGAGCTTAAAATATAAAAATATTATTAAACCGATATGGGACTCGATCATGTCAAAGGCGCAAGGTAAAGGAATAGGCCTACAGCGTATCGTTATTCCTCAAGATCCTAATGCATTAATAGAAATGTTATCTCTGCGAATGGCCAGCTTCGAGGCGGGCAATACGGGTGTGAGAAATGAGATAGTTGGTATATGCGACGAGTTACTAAGACAAGGAGCGATAAATAAAAATGAATATAAAAATATAATGCTATTAATATAAAAAATGTTAGTAGTTACTAAAAGAAGGTATAAGAAACAATACGTTATCGGAGGGGCGGGAATATTCGATATTGTTGCGGGTTTTTTCAAGAAACTATTTACGTCGAATGCGGCTAAACAAATAGCGTCAACCGCTCTCAGTGTAGGTAAAGATGCGGCTAAAGACATCGGGCAAAAAGCGCTGGATGTTGGTAAAACTGTCGCTGCTGACGCTGGGAAACGGTTAGTCGATAAAGCGATTGCTAAAATTATGAGTCCTAAAAATTTACCTACTACAAGGTCAGCTGCTACGGAACTCGCTTCACATGCGCTTCCAGCGCTTTCAGCGTTCCAACCGCAGCTGAACGAAGGTAAAGACTTGCTAACTCAAGAAAGTAAAGACGTGCTAACTAGACTTATTAACGACGGAACGCGTTCGAAGAGTACAAATATAAATAATTTAATGATGGGGCACGGTATGAATTCCAATGCAAAGAGCGCTATTAGAATTCAAGATCTCGTTAGACGTTTAAACGGAGCTGGATTGAAAGTTGCATAGGTTATTTATATTTAAATAAAATAAAATCATATATTATTAATAAAAAAATGCAATCAGATATACTAAGATTCACGGAACAACCTTTGACGGACGAGAGTATCGAACGATACGAATTTCACGAGTACGAACCTACTGCGAGAACGAATCTAAACACAACGGGCGAGATTCGTATAAACATTGAACTCCAAGATTTATTCAGCCACCCTTCAGAATCGTATTTGCTATTCGAAGGAAGACTGACTAAAGCGGATAACACCGCGTACGTTAATGCCGATGCAGTGGCTGTTACGAATAACGGGCTAATGCATCTATTTAGCCAAATATCGTATTCTCTGTCGAATCAGGAAATAGAAACGTTATTTCACCCGGGTCAAGCTACCACGATGCTTGGATTGCTAAAATACCCAAACGATTTTCAACTGGCACAAGGTTTAAATCAGCTGTGGTACAAAGACAGTGGTGCAACGGCCGTTGTCGCCGATAACACGGGGTTTGCGGTCAGACAACAGTATCTTATTCGAAAACCGACTGCTAAGGGAACGTTCAGCTTTATAGTTGCATTAAGGCATATCTTCGGGTTTTGCGATGATTACGACAAGATTGTTTACGGTTTGAAACATACGCTAACGCTAGTGCGTAAAGCCGACGACGATGCTATTTATAGAGGTCACGATGCAGCGGCTGGAAAAGTTGCAATAGAGAAGATATCGTGGTTTATGCCTCACGTTATTCCATCCGATATGGAAAAAATGCAGTTATATAAAACGATCGAATCGAAAGCATCGTTGGCCGTCGCCTATCGCGCTCGTCAATGCGACACCATAACGGTTCCTCAGTCGACTACTCTCAGTTGGAGACTTAGTGTCAAGACATCTCCGGAAAAACCGAGATATATAATCGTAGGATTTCAGACAAGTCGTGACGGGAATCAAGAACATAATCCGTCGATCTTCGACCATTGCGATCTTAAGAACATGTACGTAATGATGAATCAGGAAAGATACCCGGCTGTGGACTACAACCTATCGTTTCCTAATCAACAATTCTCGAGAGCGTACCGAGCCGCGGCAACGTTTAGCGAAAAATTCTACGGAATGGATCAGTTGATAACGCAGAGTAATATAACACCGAGTGATTATAAAGAACTATATCCGCTAATGATTTTCGACGTTAGCAAACAATCTGAGCGATTAAAGTCGTCGGTCGTCGATATTCAGATCAAAGCTATATTTAATACGGCAGTGCCGGCCGAAACCGAAGCTTATGCTATCGTAATTTCGGACAAGTTGCTAGAGTTTCAATCGGACGGACAGAAGCTAAACGTCGTCTACGGTAGAAGCTCGTCTTAAATCGCCGCGATTTAAATGCTAAATGCTAAGGGTGAAAGCTATGAATAAAATTTCTTTTTTTTCTTAAACATACATAAAGAGATGTTTACTTATATTAGTAATAAGAAGATGAAACTTCCAGAGCTGAGAAGCTTACTGGTCCAGCACAACGTTAAGGGTTGTGCTCATCTCAACAAGCCCGAGCTTATAGCTCTATTGAGCGCAATGGAGATTCTTGCTCGCGATGTCTCAGAAAAAGAGAAACTAGAGAAACTAGAGAGACGACAAAGGCAAGAACTGCAGAAAGAGCAGCAGAAAGAATATCGGAAAGAATATCAGAAAGAATATCAGAAAGGATACTGGAAAGAATATCGGAAAGAACGAATTTTGAAAAGAAACTTCCAGGAAGGCGCATATGATAGAGCGAGGTATATCAGAAATCAGCCGAGAAAAGTAGAAATTTTAGACCTAGAAACCGGTGATGTTGTCGTGTATCCGTCGATATACAAAGCAGCTAAGGCGCACGGTCAAAACGCTCCAATAATAGAATGGTATAATGGAAAAGTATGGAGAAATAGATACAAAATTAAGGTGTACGATAGCATTAACGACAAAACTATCGATTCCGATGTGAATGAGCTGTGAGATTTTGGGGAAAAAAATAAATAAAAAATTAAACATAAATAAATATTTGTGTTTTTCTTAAACAACACTTAAAGAAATGAATATATATATTTATTTTATTTTATTTTCTGATATTTCTATAGCGCCTCTTCAAGTCTACTACTACTCAGAGGCGCTCCCGACTACAGCATTGATACTGTGTCGGAGTTTTCACGCCGAAGCGCCACGAGCAATCGCGAGTGAAGGACTTGCCCAAGGTCCGTACGCAGCGGCTAGAGTGGGATTCGAACCTGCATTCCTGCAACCCTTCGGTCACAAGGCGCCGAACTTACCACTTACCGTCCGATTGTATATATAAAGGAATGGACTACAAGTTGAAAACTGTAAAAGAATTGAGAGTCATGGCAAAACGGAGCGGCTTGGTCGGATATTGGAAACTGCGAAAAGCGGATCTGATTGCTGCTATGAGCAACGATTTTAAGGGAAATAACTTGCTCGACTCTCCAGTTCCCGATATTCGAGCGCCAATTCTTACTCCGAGCATGTTCGTTTCCAAGCCAAATAAAGTTCTCAGTGAGTTGAAAACTAAGGTTAGGTCGAATATTAATTCTTTTGCGGATTGGTTAATTAGTTACATACCTCCTAAAGTGAAGAAACCTGTGAACGAAAGATTGGAATCGTTCAAATCGAAAATAAAGCGTCTTTTCGCTAAAATCAATACAAAGAAGTTCGAAATTCGAAAGACTGCATCGGCTATTAAAGGATTCACTAAACAATACACTATCGATGGTTCTTCTGGAATCGATGCCGTGTCTTTTCTTAACGCCGTTAGACCGCAGGTTTTTAGTCTGTTGTCAAAAAATCGTCAGGTCAAGGTTCAACTCGTTCTTACATGTACCATGGAGCGCGTTGATATGAAATCTGCAGAAGAAGAATCCGCGAATGTTCCATTCGTCTCGAAGACTGAAGTTATTTTAGATGCTACCGATATTAACGAAATATACAATAATGCGATAAATAAGATCCCAGAGACTATGGCAAGTTTCCAGATGCGGGGAAGTAATTGGAGATTCGTGAATGTTGTAAAGTTAGATGTCAATACTGCTGTTTATAAACCACTGAAAGGCAGTTCTTACATTCCGTTGCCTACAGAACTATCTAGCAAAAAAGCTATTATCAATATGAAGAATAATGACGAGCAATGTTTCAAGTGGTGCATTACTAGAGCGTTAAATCCAACGGGCAAAAATCTCGACAGAATTACGAAAGAATTAATCAAACAATCGAAGCAACTCGATTGGAGCGATATCGAATTTCCGGTTGCTGCGGATGCTAATATAATAAGCAAGTTTGAAAGAAATAATAATATAAGCGTTGACGTATTCGGTTTTGAAAATAAGATAGTATTCCCAATTTATGTGTCGAATCAACGAGACGATAAAGTTTCTATCGTTGAACTATTGCTTATTTTCGACGGAGATAAGAAACATTATTTTTGGATAAAGAATTTCAACAGATTGATGGCATCACATAACTATAGCATAAAATCTCATTATGATGACCTATACAGCAAGTCTAAGGGCTTACAATTATATATGTGAAAACAAGGCAACACCTTAGCCCTTTGGTGCCAATGAGGAGTAACCTCTGAATTCTCTAAATCAGAATACCTACTAAGTATAATGAAATGACAGTGGTACATCACGAATGCAACTAAAATACTAGGTATCAATAGTCTAAAAAGTCTCACATAAAGATGTACAGCTAACTGCTCTATTAAATTAAATATCTAATCCAGTAGAAGTATTTGCACAGCTATATTTTAATATCTAACAATAAAGTTGTCAAGCAGTGGAACCCTGAACGATAGACTTAAATGAGTCTTTAGTAACTATATAATGAAATTTCATTTTGATGACCTGCAGCAATTCTAGCCTTACAGTTATGTGAAAAGAAAGCAACACGTTAGCTATGTGGTGCCTCTGAGCAGGAACCGCTGATTTCTCTCAATCAGAATGCAAAATAAGTATTCCAAAACGAAAGTGGTACAAAGTAACTAATCATGTATCGTTTTTTATATATTTCATTACTATTGTTTTCAACTGTAATTTTGTGGTATCATAATTCAGCACAGGTCAACACAAAAATCGTCAGGTGGTGAAAATCGATGGCTAGAACAATGCTCCAGAAAGTCTTTCTTTATTTCAAACAATTCGTTGCATATACCACACCCAAAAGATTTTGACAAAGATGCCTTTGAATCCACAGCAGATTTGAATTTGCTAGTGTACAGATATTCTCCAAATCTAATTTCCGGTAAAGGACGTGCAACTCCACAAGAATCCGGATACATGTTCTTTGAGAAACGTTTATCTGGTTTATCAACAACGCCTGTACTGCTAAATGTGTTGAAATGACCAGACGGTTTAAGAATTACTTCACTTCTCATTTTAATATCCTGTGACTTTGTTCCTGCACGGAGTTTAAGCTGCTTTGCTGAAGAACTGCTCTTGGTAAGAGCTATATTGCTCGTGTGTTGCTTCTCAGCTGCATGAGTTCTTCTGTGTATCTTTAGATGTCCAGTTCGTGTGAATCCTTTATTACAAACCTCGCATATGTGTGGTTTTTCACCAGTATGGGTTCGCATGTGCAATTTGAGATGACCGGCTTCAGTAAATGATTTTTGACATAGCTGGCACATGTATGGTTTCTCACCAGTATGGGTTCTCATGTGCTTTTTCAGAGTACCACGTTGAGTAAATGATTTCTGACATAGCTTGCACCTGTATGGTTTTTCGCCAGTATGGGCTCTCATGTGCGTTTTCAGAGTACCACGTTGAGTAAATGATTTCTGACATAGCTTGCACCTGTATGGTTTTTCGCCAGTATGGGTTCTCATGTGCGTTTTCAGCTGACCGCTTTCATTAAACGATTTCTGACATAACTGGCAACTGTGTGGTTTTTCACCAGTATGGGTTCTCATGTGCGTTTTCCGAGCACCACCTTCAGTAAATGATTTCAGGCATAGCTTGCACTTGTACGGTTTTTCACCAGTATGGGTTCTCATGTGCGTTTTCAGACTACTACCTAGATTAAATGATTTCTGGCAAAACTGGCAACTGTATGGTTTTTCGCCAGAATGGGTTCTCATGTGCCTTTTCAGATGACTGCCTTCATTAAATGATTTTTGACAAAACTGGCAGCTGTATGGTTTCTTACCAGTATGGGTTCTCGTGTGCGTTTTCAGATGACTATGTCTAGCAAATGATTTCTGACATAACTGGCACCTGTATGGTTTTTCACCAGTATGGGTTCTCTTGTGCCTTCTCAGAGATCCACCTTGAGCAAACGATTTTTGACATATCTGGCATCTGTATGGTTTCTCACCAGTATGGGTTCTTATGTGCGTTTTCAGCTTACTGCCATTAATAAATGATTTCTGACATAGCTCGCACCTGTATAATTTTTCACCAGTGTGGGTTCTCATGTGCGTTTTCAGAGTACTACCTTTAGCAAATGATTTCTGACATAGCTTGCACATGTATGGTTTTTCGCCAGTATGGGTTCTCATGTGCGTTTTCAGAGTATCACATCTAGCAAATGATTTCTGACATAGCTTGCACATGTATGGTTTCTCATCAGTATGGGTTCTCATGTGCGTTTTCAGATTGCTGCCTTTATTAAATGATTTCTGACATAACTGGCACATGTGCGGTTTTTCTCCAATATGGGTTCTCATCTTCGTTGTTAGAGTACCACCATCAGTAAATGATTTCTGACATAAATCGCACCTTTATGGTTTTACACTAGTATGGGTTCCCATGTGCATTTTCAGGTTATTACCCCAATCAAAGTACTTCCGGTAGTTGTCTTGTTTTTCTAAGATATGGGTTGTTGTATTCACTGTTTCTCTCCCGTCGGGGTTCTTTGATGAGCTCTCAGATGATCACCTCGAGAATATGGTTCTGAAATTATAATTATTGGCATTTTTTTTTTAAAATCTGCTTTCCCAATCACCAGAATCTAAACAAAGTGAACATTTGCATGGCTTTTGATAAGCATCAGTTCTGGTATGCACTTCAAAGCAATTGACGGAGTAAAAGTTTCTGCAATTGTTGTTGTCATAGCCTTTCCAGGACCAACAGTGTTCAGTTACTCACATAATCAACGACTTCATTTAAATTGGCCTTTCAGACGCTTACAAGATGGGTTCATGTTTCATCTGTCAGCGGAAGTTATTCTTGGAGAATAGGAAAACTTTGTCACACAGAATAAAGTTTATAACTAAATACTGAAGCTTTCTGACCTTAATATAATAGCAAACCTTTACACTATATTGCTGACTGTGATTTTAACTGAAGATGAAATAGTTGACTATAGCGAAAGTTGTCAAATAAATCCACTGTAATGTTCTTGATGAAGATTAATGCATTTTGAAGCTCTAATAGAATGTTCTTCGTTTTCCTCATGTACTTGCTAAAAATAACAATAACACCTCAATATTAATGTTTTACAATATATAAAATAATTTAATAGATGCTCATTATGGTAAACTGGCGATTCTCCATTCACGGTTGAGTGATTAGTTAGTAATAAAGGTAACGCACAGGTCCCTTCACAAATGTTCTGCTATGAATTTGTCTCACTCAAACCCTCAATGTTACAGCTCTGTCTAAAAAGAGACTGGACTTAGAACCTGGACTTAGAACCATACCATTCCATGAAAAGTTAAATATAATAAAATAATGCCAATTTCAAATCTCATAACTTCATAGTAGTTTCCAAAGTAGCACAAATAAAAGTTTCCAAATTTGTTAAAAGGCTATCATATTATTTTACAGAAGATTAAAATACTGACAACTGATATATGCACGATGAACTTCCAAGATAAAAGGGACAAAACTGTATGTTTCCGTTTAATAAAATGCAATAGCTTTTGTGTAGCTCCAATCGTTAATTCTTCTGGCTATTTGCAACCTAGTTATTTGCATATCCCAGGAAGGACTCGGTCATCCGCCATACACTTTGGACGACCATGTGTAAGTGATATGAAGGTGTTTGAACATCAGATGCTTTAAGAGACACTTGAAGACCCATTTTCCCACCCCAAGGAGCCAGAAGGACCAGAAGGATGGATGACGGAGAACATAAACGCTTGGAGATGGTGTCTCTCTAAAAAAACACCGGGAGGAAGAAAACGTGAAACCAAATCTACATCTATCCCAAGCACAATAAAAACGACAAAAACGAAAGAAGTTAACAACGTTAACAGGACTACTCAGCTACCATGGGGAGTGTGACGTTCGGCGGGATAAAAAATAGAGCATCTTTGGGTTATGAACATGTGGATGCAGCGATACGTTCACGTCTGGTGAGTCCCTATCGTGGATCAGATAATTGCCGTAATGTTGGAAGCGTTTGAAAATGAGGACGACGGAGTGAAGTTTGGGGGAGTCTGATGAAGGCCACAAGATTTGTAGATGACCAGGTAATGGTAGCACGTACCAAGCTGGGCTGCAGATAATAATGGGTGCCCTGAACAAAGCACCTGAGGATTAGAGTATGAGGATACGTATAAAGAAAACAAAGGTGATGATATTTAGTAAACACAAAGGAGAAGGAATAACCATTGTCATCGTTGTATCAACGGTGCAAGTGCAACTGACAAATAACGCCTTCTTACTCATGAATTCTCTCACAATAATATGCACGTCGTCTGGAAATGAATATGTTATCTGCAAATTCTGTCTTAATTACAGATCCATCTCAAATATTAATGTCATATCTAAAATTCTTAAACATGTAGTTGGGTAATGGGTATGAATCGTCTGCAAATTCGACCTCTTATTCACTAATCCCCATATCAGTCCCCATAACATAAGTTTCATCCAGCAGAATTCCATTCTTCTTGCTCTTCATAATGACATCTTCAGCACTATGGAAAAGAGTAAGCTGACAGTACTGGTTCCTCTTGACTTATTTGTTGCTTTCGACGGGTGTGTTCATCCACTTTTTAACATTGATAGCAGCACTGTTTTCGGGGTTTCTGAATTGGTATCAAACTTATCAATGTCTGTGCACTTAGTCAGTATACTTAAATGGCATTTTCTTCCAAGGCTTTTCGAATGTATAGTGTACCACAGGGTTTCGTTCTCTTTTATTCACAATGCATACCACACCGCTAGGTACATAACTTGGCTGTCTATCACTAAGGTATCATACTTACATTTAAATTTCACATGACACTGAACTCTGGCCAAACACATTAATTTTATTTAATATCAGACCTTGTTCAGTCTTATCGCTGTTCTACAATGTCATCATTATATAGCTATTGTTGGGCAAATCTAAAACTACAACTGAAATAAATAAATAAATAAATAAATAAATATGTAATGATTTGGTAATCTTTCTTTCATTAAAACCCAAAACCTGCCATTAGTGTATACGTCTGCAGTTGCCCCCATGCCCTCATAGAACGTTAATCACTTATCTCCACTGACCACTGCATTTAGACACAAGTATTTCAAAAAGATATCTTTCAGTCAGAAAACAGGAGAATCTGATATCATTTCCATTCTGGTAATTCCAGTCTTGTTGTCCTCGAGACCAAGGTCTTGGTCTCGAGTGCGCTCGAGTTCGTTTTTAAAAGTCTTGGTCTTGGTCTTGAGGTTCAAGGTCTTGGTCTTGGTCTTGAGGTTCAAGGTCTTGGTCTTGGTCTTGAGGTTCAAAGTCTTCGTCTTGGTTTTTCAAGACCAAGACCAAGACCGACTGAATTTTAAATTTTTCCACAGCCATTGCGGTCAATAACGGTTTCAAAAAGGCTCACGATTTATACATTTAAATCCAGTGCTTGAAAAGCTACTGTGTGTGCCAGCGACTTCAGCACCAATGAAAAGTAGGTCAAGCCAAAATCGGTAGGAAGATAGATTTCCATATGTCGAAATTGGTTCAAATCTATCTATCTCCGGCTCATCATGGAAAGAAACATGACCACCACACACGATTTAGACATGTAAATGATCTCTTTTTTACATTGCGAAATTTTTATGAGGCCCCACAAGACATGTCTTGGTCAGAAAATTCTGAGCGAATTGGTTTTTATAAAATGCAACCGGCATTTGAAATAACATTTTGCATGAAGGACTTAATTTGTAAATTCGAATTAAGAAATTCTCTGCAGTCTGCATTTAGAGTTGGTTTGCTTCATTAAAGTAGCGAGTAGTCCGACTTGACAGTTTTTAGTAAGGAATAGTGTGGATATGATTGTGATTTTGGGGTCTTGGTCTTGGGGTTCAAGGTCTTGGTCTTGAGGTTCAAGGTCTTGGTCTTGGTCTTGAGGTTCAAGGTCTTGGTCTTGAGGTTCAAGGTCTTGGTCTTGAGGTTTAAGGTCTTGATAACAAGACTGGGTAATTCTAGAGTTACAAACGATTGGGAAAAGTGCTAAACAGAGCTGAGATAATATGCTGCTTACACGAGGTTGATTTTATATCAAATGACTAAAATTACCATCGCATTGAGTAAATAAAGATCCCTTAGAGATGCTTCTAGATCTTTGGGAAAATTCCATGCTGAGACGCCATGCACTTTACAATACACCAGATGAATCCAACAACATTTCTGTTATCTACTTATTCAATCGCAAGCAACAACTAATGGTAACAAGTGATGGGCACCATTGGAGGCTGAAAGAAATATGCAACAGTTCCGGTGTCCACTGCTAGCTAACATGTAGCACCAAAAACAATGCAGCACCACTTAAAACACTGCAGCTCCACTTAACACACTGCAGCTCCACTGTCTCAGATAAAATATGGATTATGGCTATCCCTCCTGTTCTCAAAAGGTCTACTTAGTACTATTACTAGGAGATTACTTGCATGTTTTATTTCAGTGCTGCAGTCATAATTTCAAATAATATCATTCCTGGGATATATTAAAATATGCCAACAAACCTGATATCAAAATTCTCGTAATTCAAAAACAAGCATTTCGCTATTTGAAAGTAAGCTAAATGTTTTTTTTACTGATATTGTGCTGTTGAGCTTGTTCTCGCCAATGCATGTATTGTTGTTTTAAATTATCACCATTTATATCCTGTTATTAAAGATTACCTACTACTTACTTACTTAAGCCTCACATCATGACATAAAAAAATTACAATTCCATTAATATTAAAAATATTTTATTTAATTCATTCATTTCCTGTCAACAATCTCTCTGTACGAAATAAATTGAGCGTACATAACGTACGATCGATCGTTCATCAAAAATCACAATCGTCTATAGCTCTCGACTTAAACGATATTCGTAGAACAAGTACCAAAAATATATATGTAGAAGAAATTGTAAAGCCTAAGACTGCTCAATTGCCCATTAATTATTTAGGCATGCTGAACAACGAAATTATAAAGAACGGTGCATTGAATAGCCCTGAACTGGTCTATGTTCCACGCCAGGACTAATTACGAGCCGTAGCCTGCGGGAGAATAAAATATTCAGCTCACACCGTAATATTAGAAACTCCTTCGATGGCCTAGCTGTCGTTAATAAAATGTGTTTTTCCACTAAATTATATGCAAGAAGTTATAGAATCTAACCAGGTTTGGCATTACAGTCGAAAATTCGGGTTGAAACTGTCAGCAGCACAAAATGGCGAGCAACGAGGGAGTTCAACTATAATGAAAGGTATGCTGGAGTATAAGTATAGCCTGTCATCTGGCGAATAATTATATATTATAATAATCTTCGTTTCATATCTTCAAACTGACAATTACGCAGTATGATTACAAATCAGTATGAACGAATGATCACAAGTTATTACAGGAGTCGAATTTAACTGTACACGGCAGCCATGCAAGGCGCCCATCACGTCCTACATCTCATTTTAACAACGCGCCATCTCGCGAATGAAAGGCTGAGTGGACCTAAATTTGAGGAGGTTGCGGGAAGCGATCCCGCTACCTCTTGCTCTTCACGCCAGTGATGTTACCACCACTCTATGGACCCCCCAATGCAACAGCAACTGAGATTTTATGCCTATGTAAATCATGAGCAGTTCTAATTTTAAATTGGTATTTCATATTTAAATAGTACTAAGAAGAAAGAAGTAAATAAAGTATTGGAGAGCTGGCTCGTTGTAGCGCATTAACATGCTAATGCAAAAAATAAATTTTAAAGTAAATTTTAATATAAATTAAAGCATATTACATATTAAATATGCTTTTAATTTATTTTTAAATTCATTTTTTGCAAAAGCACGTTAATGAATTTTATTGAATGCCTTGTAACTGTATAATCAACCGTTCCTGTGACCTGTTAATTAACGTTAGATAAGTGGCTAAGAGCCGGTCATGTACTGTTTTGTTTGATTGTAAACTATTTCTAGTCAAAATGTTAGGTGACGGTTATGAGCTGTCTTATTTTGGAATGCACAACTTTTGTAGGACCAATAAAATTATATAGCCATACATAATTGTTGTTAGTGTTGGGGCGGGATGATAGAAGGAGTGTATTTCGTAATCTGCAATCCACTGTAAAACATTTCTTTACATTTTTCATGCATTTTAAACAATACTTTAATTCATTTCACAGAATTTTTTTTGAGCTTACAATTCAATTGCATTGCAAAATAAGTGTCTCTCGCATGTAGTTCACGTAGCGTGCTAAAAATGCACATCTTTAGTGTTTAAGATATTTTTTCAAAAAGTATTCAACTGAGTATCTTCTGGGTGGCTCCCCTACAAATTCTATCATAAATCGATGGCTGGAAGCACAAAGGTGCTAAGCGCACTTTTTTGGGTTTTTCAAAAAAGTAGTGCATAATATGCCTGGAAGAAATATACATCGGAGCACAAAGGTACTAACGTTTACGATGTTAATTTGGATCACTTGGCACCAAAAACACAATTGGGCTAAGTCTCATTGGCTGAAATCCATAGAGCGCAAATAGCTCAAGCGCACTTAATACCTATGTGCACCCTCTTTTTTTAACGCCTTGTCTTTGTTGTTGACTTCCACGCCATTCGCCATTACTGTTTATCGTCGTCCCCGTTACAAAAATAATAAAAGTTACATTAAAAATAACAGAAACAATATCTCGAAATCTTTATTATTGAAATGCATAAACGAGTGCATCGTTTCAGTTCTGCAAAAGCGCTTCAGATGATCATGGACCTTAATGATTCAATCGAGGAATCCAGTGATGATGGTAAGCTTATGAATAGGAACCTTAGAAAATGCTGTAAAATTATGGAAAATAAATGTTGATGTTTGGGAAATTAAGTGATTTAAAGCTCGAAATCGGCTTATGTGGTAAAATTGTAAAAATTATGCGGTATTATGCAGTAAGGTTTGGGCTGCATCGAAAGGCAATGTCATGGACGTCTCATCGGTATTATTAAGCAACTACAGGTGGGATCGTGACCACCAGAACACACCTGCAGACGCATAGACCGGTATTGCTTGCCATAGTGAATATTAAAACCAGCGATGCATCCCTCCGTGTTTCTTTACATTGTTTAACTTGGGTATGCATTTTGTCTGTCTTAGGAACATCTACTGAACATCTGGCAACTGATTTGCCTGCAACTATGCTTCCTCTGGACCTCGAGATTTCTTCTCCGCTTAATCGTACACCTGCTATGACAGTTGAAGGGCTTGATCCTACACTTCCTCTAGTCTTGGAGCCTTTTTGCAGAGAGGTTTCTGCAGTAGAAGTGCTCGACCATTCACACCCGCTGGCAACTGATTTGCCTGCAACTATGCTTCCTCTGGACCTCGAGGTTTCTTCTCCGCTTAATCGTACACCTGCTATGACAGTTGAAGGGCTTGATCCTACACTTCCTCTAGTCTTGGAGCCTTTTTGCAGAGAGGTTTCTGCAGTAGAAGTGCTCGACCATTCACACCCGCTGGCAACTGATTTGCCTGCAACTATGCTTCCTCTGGACCTCGAGGTTTCTTCTCCGCTTAATCGTACACCTGCTATGACAGTTGAAGGGCTTGATCCTACACTTCCTCTAGTCTTGGAGCCTTTTTGCAGAGAGGTTTCTGCAGTAGAAGTGCTCGACCATTCACACCTGCTGACGTCCGAGCCTTTCAACCTTCATGTTGCAAGTATGGCCACTCCGATGGAAAGAACTCGTACCCGTAAAGTTATCATCATTACTCGCCTAAGGTAGTTCTTTGTACTATCATTTCAAATGTGGTTTCAATTATTATTTTAAGATGTAGGTCTAATAGTCATTGTCTCTATGGAGTAGTCATTTTCTTGTATTTCTGCCATTATAATTGATGAATTAATTTACTTAAACTACTCTTATGATGAAAATACAAAAGTTAAATTAAACTTCTGTTAAACTTGTCATCAGTTACTACAGTGTACTATGATTATGAATGTTTCATTGTAATCGCAATGCATTCTGTGAATGTGAACTTCAATAAAGGAAGATTATTAAATTATTAAAAATGAGTGTTTAATTGGCATTTATTTTTATTTTACATGTCATGTAGGCCATCAATCTTGCAACCTTTGCAAGTTCCAGTCGGGGTTATTTCTTCTCAACAGATGTCACCTGATTCAGTGCTTCCAACAACAGTTGATGTAGTTAATCCTCCACATCCAACAGAAGTTACAGTGTCTACTCGTTCAACTTCTCTCTCTAACGAAGAGCCTGGTCCCTCAGGAAGTCTTCCTCTCAGCGACGATGCATCTACACCTTGCCTACCACCATCAGATATGGAGGAGCGTTCACGAAAGCGTAAACGAAATACACAAGGTTGGAAACGAAATGTTAGGCAGCTATCTCGAGCTAATGGAAAGGAGTATGTTTCGAGGAAAGGGAAACTAGTGGCGGGAAAAAAACCATGTGGGGGTTGCGAAGAAGGATGTCGTTTTAAGTGTGGGGTCATGATTTCGGAAGATAAGCAAGTGCAATTATGCAACGAGTATTACTCGTTGCAAGACATTCAGTGCAAGTCTCAGTTCCTCTGCAGCGCAGTCACTGAAGTTGCTGTCCGCAGGCGTAGCATAGATGCTGCAACTGGAGAGGCTGTAAGCACAAAGCGCAAGAAAAGTCGAGAGTATTATTTGATGTCCGATGATGATCGAATGCGTGTCTGTAGAAACTTCTTTTGCAGTACTCTTGCTATTTCAATCAAGATTGTTAACAGGGCTTTAAAAGGTAAATCAGATACTGGTTTATTTGTTGGAAAAGATGGTCGGAAAGGAAAGGTTCCTGCAAATAAAACTTCAGATGAGAATATCCAGAAGATCGTCGATCACATAAACAGCTTTCCGCAGGTTGAATCGCATTACACTCGCAAAGACTCACGTAAACGGTATTTGGCACCTGATCTTAATATTCAACAGCTTTACCGTTTGTACAGTGAGGATTACTGTCAAAGGCTTGGAGTAGCACCTGTTAAGCAAGAAATCTATCGAAGAGTCTTCAATACCCAATTTAATCTTGGCTTCTTTATTTTCCTAAGAAAGATCAGTGCTCCACTTGTAATAGCTACAGAAATGCTGTGGATACAGAGAAGACGAACTTGCATGATGCATGGGAAGCACATAAAAGGCGAGAAAAAGAGTCTATGGAGGAGAAGAGTCGCGATAAAGTAAAAGCTTGCAGTGACCAATCGTATCGAGCCATAACATTTGATCTTGAAGCAGTTCTCTCTACTCCACATGCAGGTGATTCACAAATATATTATAGAAGGAAGCTTGCTGTGTACAACTTTACGATACTGGAATCGGCATCCCAACAAGGATTCAATTACATATGGGACGAGACAGAAGGTGGTAGGGGAGCAAATGATATAGGGTCCGCCCTTCTGGATTACTTGCGAAAACTTCCAGCAACCGTCACGCACGTCACATCATTCTCAGATACTTGCGGTGGACAAAATCGCAACCAGTTTATCTGTGCAGTCATGTTGTACGCCATTAGAACATTGCCTTCTCTACAAACTGTTGATCTAAAGTATATGGAGAGTGGCCACTCGTATTTAGATGTAGATCTAATGCACTCCCTGATTGAGCGAGCTACAAAGCATCTCAAAATTTATACAACTCGTGATTGGGAAGTGGCGATAGCCGGTGCACGAAAGAAAGCTCCTCCATTTATCGTTCAGCGAATGATGCACACAGACTTCAGTGACTTGAAGATGCTGGCTTCTACTCTTCTACTAAATCGCAGCAAGAATATGGAGGGGGATACGGTGAATTGGCTACGTGTTAAGTGGCTGCGCTTCAGTAAACTTCACCCATTTGTCATTGAGTACAAATACCAGATTAGTGATGAGAATTTCCTTCGCCTCAACATATCCAGCAAACGCGGCAGGCCAAACACACTGATAGGGGACCTTACACCAGCCTATCTCTCTCGAATCCCAATCTCGACGGCCAAAAAAGCTGACCTCCTTGCGCTACTGAAGAGCAGAGTAATTCCGGCAGAGCATGCGGTTTTCTACAATGACTTGCCTTCAAATGCTAGAGCTCGAGACTGTCTTCCGGAGCCCTGTGCTGACGAGGAAGAAGACTGAATTCAAACTTAATGTTATTCTTTTCTTATCTGAAACTAATGGCTTGAATGCAGAGCATTATTTTATAATTACTGTTGCATTTTATTGTTTTACTTCTTCAACGTGTGAAATGTGGATAAATTATGGAGGAAGATGCATTTTGGTGCTTCTTGATTTTCATTATAATATTTTTTTCTTAAATCTTTATTGGATGTTAATTATAATGATAAGTATGACAGCTATGATTATCACATTAATTTGAAGGAAAACTCGGCGTAAGAGTCGCTCATACTTGAATTAAATTATTTTTGGTTATTTTCCTGATATTATTAGGAGTTTTTTTGCTTAAAAGACATTTTAAAATTAAATAATATAATCATGTGGTGCTTAATAAATTAACAAATGCTTAAAGGCTAGTTAGAACAGTATTTATTAAGGGTCTTCTAAAACAATTGTCAAAACAGTTGACATGAATTAGTATTTCAGGTGTCCCAGCATCAGCGCACAAAAGTCCTAAGTGCATATATTTCCTTACAGTAATTTTACAAAGTCATTTTTTTTTTACAAACAGAATTATTTGTGCAAAAATAAAAATACTTGTAACACTGCAATAAGCTCTTCTTTTGGAAAAGTCATTGCAAATCGAATTATTTTGAATAATGAATTTTAGCAACACATAACAAAACTTCAACTTCAGTTTTCTTAGAATTAAGAAAAGTGCGCTTAGCACCTTTGTGCTTCCAGCCATCGAAATAATGCTTGTAGCACTTATAAATGGATAATCATAATGATTTATAATGTTAACTCCTTGGACTAAGAGAAGAAATCTGTGAATAGGGATGAAAGAGACCTAGGATAGTGAATTACGCGTTTGACAGAGGTTGGAATGGGAGCGCTCCTGAGTAGATAATCTTGAAGGGGCGCTATATAAAACCACTGTAATCATAATAGCAGTAATAATTATAATAATAATAGTAAGCATCAGGATTTTAAACTCTATGAGCTTTTGATTGGGTAGCCATGTGAACGTACGCTATATGTGTCATTGTCATGAAAGATTTACTCTTACACTACTCTACAGTAAGGTTTCTTACGTTATTTTCGTACACGTATATAATCCAGTCAAAATTAGATGGAAAAATCAATGTGAAGTACAAACTCTCAGTGTAGGCCACCTCTCTCTCTCTCTCTCTCTCTCTCTCTCTCTCTCTCTCTCTCTCTCTCTCTCTCTCTCTCTCTCTCTCTCTCTCTCTCTCTCTCTCTCTCTCTCTCTCTCTCTCTCTCTCTCTCTCTCTCTCTCTCTCTCTCTCTCTCTCTCTCTCTCTCTCTCTCTCTCTCTCTCTCTCTCTCTCTCTCTTTTAAACAATATATTCCCTTCAGACAAATATCAAGTGTATCATAAAGGCAACAAAACACCAAATATTCAGGATACATGAAATCTTGATAACACATTTTGTGAAAAACCTGCAGTAACTACAGGGTTTTACAATTATGTGAAAAGCAGGCACCTTAGTTATGTGGTGCCTCTAAGGAGGAACCTCTCAATTCTCTAAATCATAATACCTACTAAGTATTCTGAAATGAAAGTGCTACAAAGTAACTATTCATCCATGTATATATTCCAGCACTTCTCTAGCATTGTTTCTTTATCTCAAATAACTATTGTTTTCAACTGTAATTTTGTGGTATCATAATTCAGCACAGGTCAACAGCTAAGTCGTCAGGTGGCGAAAATCGATGGTCAGAACAATGCTCCAGAAATTCTTTCTGTCTTTCAAACAATTCGTCGCATATACCACATCCAAAAGAGTTTGACAAAGACGTCTTTGAATCCACAGGAGATTTGAATTTAAAAATGTAGAGACATTCTCCAACTCTAATATCCGGTAAAGGACCAGCAAGTTGACAAGCATTCCGATACATGTTCTTTAAGAAACGATCATTTGGTTTATCAATAACGCTTGTACTACTAACTGTGTTGAAATGATCAAAAGTTTCAGGACTTACTTCACTTCCCATGTTAAGATCCTGTGGCTGTGTTCCTGCATATACCTTTAACTGCTTCACTAAAGACATGCTCTTTGTATAAGGTTTGTTGCATGTGAGTTCCTTATCACTTGCATGGGTCCTTCTGTGTATCTTTAGATTTCCCAAACTTGTGAATCCTTTATTACAAACGTTGCATATGTATGGTTTTTCTCCTGTATGCGTTCTCATATGAATCTTTAGAGCACCGACTACTGTAAATCGTTTCTGACAAAACTGGCACCTGTATGGTTTTTCGCCGATATGGATTCTCATGTGAATTTTCACAGAACCACCTTGAGTAAATGATTTCTGACATAGCTGGCACCTGTATGGTTTTTCACCAGTATGGGTTCTCATGTGCGTTCTCAGATTACCACCTTGAGTAAATGATTTCTGACATAACTGGCACTTGTATGGTTTTTCGCCAGTATGGGTTCTCATGTGTGTTTTCAGGTGATCGCGTTCCTTAAATGATTTCAGACATATCTGGCACTTGTTGGTTTTTCACCAGTATGGGCTCTCATGTGGATTTTCATACTGCTACTGCCATTAAATTCTTTCTGGCACAACTGGCACCTGTAGGGCTTCTCACCAGTATGGGTTGTCATGTGCATTTTCAGATTATCACCTTCAGTAAATGTTTTCTGACAAAACTGGCACCTATATGGTTTTTCGCCAATATGGGTTCTCATGTGCGTTTTCAGAGTACCACCCTGAGTAAATGATTTCTGATATAGCTTGCAGCTGTATGGTTTTTCGCCAGTATGCGCTCTCTTGTGCTTTATCAGAGTATCGTCTCTAGCAAATGATTTCTGACATAACTGGCACCTGTAATGTTTTTCGCCAGTATGGGTTCTCATGTGTTTTTTCAGAGTACCACCTTGAGTAAATGAATTATCACAGAGCTTGCACCTGTAAGGTTTTTCACTAGTATGGGTTTCCATGTGCGTTTCCACGTCAGGTTACTACCCCAATCAATTGACTTCAGGTACTTGTATTGTTTTTCTCAAATGTGCCTTGAGCACTGTATTCACTGTTTTTCAGCATTAGGAGTTCTTTGATGATCTCTCACATGATCAACTTGAGCATATGGTTTCTGAAATTATTGGCATCTTTTTGTTTTTTTAAATCTGCTATTCGAATCACCAGAATTCAGACAAAGTGAGAATTTGTATGGGTTTTGATAAGCATCGGTTTTGGTCTGCCTTTCAGAGCAATTGATCGAGCTTTCTAAAAGTTTCTGCAATTGTCATAGCTTTTCCAGCACCAGCAGTGTCCAGTTTCTCACATAATCGATGACCTCATTTAAGTTTGCCTTTCAGATACTTACAAGATAGGTTCATGTTTCATCTGTCAGTGGTAGCCATTTATCCAGAGAAGTAAGAATTAGTCACAGAGAAAAACCTTACGACTAAATACTGAAGCTTTCTGACCTTTATATAATAACACACCTTTGTGCGATTGCTCACTGTAATTTAAACTGAAGATGAAATAGTTGACTACAGCTAAAGTTGTAGTCAAATAAATCCACTGTAATGTTCTTGGGGAAGATTAATGAGGTGCAGATTTTGTCTTACAAAGTTCTGCATTTTGAAGCTCTAACAGAATGTTGCTCGTCTTCCTCACGTAGTTGCTGAAAATAACAGTCAAACCTCAAAGTTAATGTTTAATAATACATAACATAATTTAGTTGCTGCCTATTATGGTAAACTGGCTATTCTCCATTCATAGTTGAGTGGCTAGTTAGTGATAAAGGTAAGGCACAGTTCCAAGAATCCCTTCACTAATTTTCTGCTAAGAATTTGTCTTGCTCAATCCCTCAGTGTTATAGCTCTGTCTCAAAAGTCTGCCTTTCAGACTCTTACAAGAGACTTGCCTGACACATGGACTTAGAACTACACCATTGCATGAAAAGTTAACTTAACTACAATAATGCCATATCCAAATCACACCATCTCATAACTTCATATTAGTTTCCAGAAATAGCAGAGCTAAATGTTTCGAAATTTGTTAAAAAGCTATCACATTATTTTAGAGAAGATTTCAAAACCGATAACTGAAATATGCAGGAAGAACTTCCGAGATACACGTAAAAGGGACAAAAGTTGCCGTTTAATAAAATACATTCTTCTGGACTTTGCCACCTAGTATTAGCATATCCCAGCAAGGGCTCGGTCGTACATTATACACTTTGCTTGTACAAGAGATTCAGGTGTAAGTGGTATGGGGTATTTGAATATCAGAGACTTCAACAGACGCTTGATGTCCCATTTTCCAACCCCAAAGAGCCAGAAGGATGGATGATGCAGAACATAAACGCTTGAAGATTGTGTCTTGTAAACACACATGGAGGAAGGAAACGCGAAACCACATCCCTATCCCAAGCACAATGAAAACGACAAACACGAAAGAAGTTAACAACTTTAATGTGACTCCTAAGATTACCATGGGGAGTGTGACATTTGGAAGGAGAGGAAACAGGGCATCTTCGGTTGTTAACCAGCAGATATTGCAATATGTTCAGGTCAGGTCGTAATCAATGTTCCCTCTAAGCTGCGCGCGTGCGCGCGCGCGCACGGCATTTCAAACTAGCGCGCACAACATTTTCTCCTAGCGCACAAATTTCTTGAACTCTAATATTTATTTTCGATGTTACATTTTGCCCATTGTTCCAGCTTATGACATATTTAGCCTACGATGTTCAAAAGGCCAACAAGGCTTGTGTTAAGAAATGTCTTCCCGTGTAGATCTCGGCCTCTCTGCACTATAGCCTGTAGGCCTATAGGACGGACGCTTCATGACAGGACCTAATTGATACAGACGGCCGCAGGTGTATTCGTATGCGTGGGGTCTGTCTAAGTCACCCGATGTGTCAGAGTAGTAGACCCACAGAAGAAGCGACACTCAGCCAGGCATGATTCGGAAGCTTACAACAGCTGCATACCCTACTACGGCAGATCACTCCTCTCTGACCCATGACCGAGGGTGTTCGAAATAATACCTAGCTTGTTCGTCTCTCTTTCCCTGTCTCATTCCCTGTCTCTGGTTTCTCTCACTCTGTCTCTGTAGCAGTCTGTCTCTGTCTCTCTACAAAGCCATGTGACCTGTAGGCTACACACTACATATGACTGCAGATTTCCAGAAGATGAAATACTCAAATGGAAAGTGAGCTATGCTTGCTGGCAGACACAGAAAGTTATGATTTTGGGCAAACCGAGATTGCTAGTTTAGCAGTGAAATACTGTAAACTAGGCCTACTTGACAAAACTAGCGACGAATACGAGAAGCAGGATTGCAAGCAGTATCGTGACTTTAAATACATTTCAATCGAAAACTTTAAGGTAGGAATTTTCAAGATATTTGCCGATTCATCTAGCTTGCAGTGTGAACGTGGCTTCAGCCTTATGAATGGAACGAAGACAAAATGCGTAATCGACTTCAGGTTGACCGCCTGGATTGTGCAATCAGAATTAGGATTTTTATTCTGGTCAAACAAATTGACCTGGATCATGTGTAGGCTATGCTCTTTAGCAATCTCACAAAGACAGAAGCGAGAAAATCTAAGCTTAATTTTTGGGCCTTTTAATAGCCTACCCTCCAAGGATTTTATAGCCTTGTACAGACGTGAAGTAATTGTTTAGGAAACAACTTGAACCATACATACGGGGTAATGCAATCGTAGAAAGTAGTATTGTGAATCGTTTAATCTTATTTCGTTGCTATGTTGATTGGCGTCATCGAATGTTTGACCGGGCATATAAGGGCACACAATTTAAGAAGTTGTGCTTGTCAGTTACATTTGTTCGAATAATCATCAATTTGAAATGTGTCTACAAGCTATGTGTAGGCCTAATTCCGTAATAATTATATACAATTCTATTACAATGTTGTCACATTCACATAAATGCTACTTACTTACTTCAACTTGACTTTAGCCTTTTTCGTTCTATATGATATCGCATCTAGGCTTTTAATGTAAGTCTTATGGTGAAAATGGAGGAACAATCCTTTCTAAACGCCTTTGCTACCCCAAATGCCCACCACGCCCACGCCACCTTCACGAGGTAACCCCACTATATATGAGCAAAGAGCGCAGTGGATGACCGCGAGTCCTCGCCGGTATAATCGAGTCCCGCGAGATAAGCAGTCTGAAAGAAGGACGATGGAGGACATCAACGCAGAAGATGGTGTCTAAGTAAAAACACCGATGGAAAGGCAACGAGAAACAACCCCCTCCCCTAAACTTCTCGAGTTGCATTTAGCCATTCGAAGTTAGAGCCTGCCCAGGGGCAGAGAACTTGAACAGATGTTTTTTTACTGTAGCATACTCTTTCTGTAAGAAGTTGCGGTTGGTCAACTTTGATTCGTAATAATAAACGAAATTATATATGTACAACTTTGCACGTACAATATATTTAGTAGGCCTTAAAGATCACAATATGTTACTGCTCACGCGGCAGGCCAATGCGCGCACGGCGGAAAAAAATTAGAGGGAACATTGGTCGTAATACTGGAAGCATTTGAAAATGTGGATGACGGAGTAAAGTTTCGGGGAGTCTCTGAGTAGGAACCTCTGAATTCTCTAAACCAGAATGACTACTAAGTATTCTGAAACGAAAGTGATACAAAGTAACTAAACATGTATGTACGTATCCCAGCACTTCTATAGCATCGACTCTTTATCTCAAATTACTATTGTTTTCAACGGTAATTTTGTAGTACCATAATTCAATACAGGTCAACACATATAATCGTCAGGTGGTGAAAATCGATGGCTACAACAATGATCTAGAAATTCTTTCTTTATTTCAAACAATTCGTCGCATATACCACATCCAAAAGATTTTGAAAAAGACGCCTTTGAATCCACAGGAGATTTGAATTTGCTAATGTACAGACATTTTCCAACTTTAATTTCCAGTAAAGGACGTCCAATTCCAAAATGGTCAACAGAATAAAGAGGAGAGAAATGAATTGGATCAGCCACACACTACGTGGATACTCGCTCCTAAGGACAGTGCTTGGAGAAAGAATTGAAGGGAAGATTACACCACCAGGTAGACCAAGAAACATGATATTGGACTGGGTAATGGATAAACGAAAAAGACGAGGATATAAAGAAATTAAGAAAAGGCACAAAATAGAGGGTTGAATGACATCTTTTCATTCCTGGATCTACAGCACGCTGAATGTGTAGCTTTTACAAAAAAAAATTAAAAGCAAACTTCTTCAAACAACATTTTATTCTATTTCTCGTTATGTCACATTTTAAGTGTGCTCGATAGTGTAGTGGTTAGCGTGCTAGACAGTCAATTGAGAGGTCAGGGGTTCAAACCAATCCATGGCACAAATTTAGTTCGAGATTTCTGCTACACCCACTAGCCAACTCAGTTATAATGAGCACACTGACCATACATTGTTGGTGAGAAGATGAGACGGCAAGGGACAGGACTGGCCATCTGCCCTCATATGCCCAAACTAAGAAAAAAAAGTCGCTAACACCTCATACCCATGGCTACCTGAGGGCTAGCTTAAGGGAACTTCTTCTTCTTCGTCTTCTCTTCCTCCTTCTCCTTCTTCCGGTTCTAGGACTTCTCGCCTCCGGAAGATTCGCCCCCGACATTTCGCTTTCCGGAAGTTTCGCCCCCGGAAGTCTAGAAGCGGGATCTATGATGAAAATATAACTAAGGCTAGAAGCGGGATCTATGATGAAAATGTAGCTATGGCTAGAAGCTGGATTAGAGATGAAAATATAACTAAGACTAGAAGCGGGATCTATGATGAATATGTAACTAAGACTAGAAGCGGGGGGCGAATCTTCCCAGGGGTGAAATGTCGGGGGCGAATCTTCCGAGGGCGATTCTTCTGGGGGCGAAATTTCAGTATCCCCCTTCTCCTTCTTCTTCTTCTTCTCCTTCTTCTCCTCCTCCTTCTCCTCCTCCTCTTCCTCCTCCTCCTCCTCTTCTTCTTCTTATGTCACTAACTTTATTTAGAACTTTTCAGGCATGCACATTTTCGGTAAAACCGTAGTTTACGTTGCTAAATTGATAGTGGTTGAAAATCTGAAGTTTACGTTGCTAAATCCATTGACGTTAGGTCTATTACCAAGTATGAACATTGTTTCATAGTTAAACTAAAAGTTGGATTATTGATGAAAATGTTACTGAAACTAGAAGCGGGATGTTTGATGAACATATAACTGCAACTAGAAGTCGGATGAACGATGAAAATATTTCATATTAAGAGTTAAACTAGAAGTTGGATGATCAGCTACGTGAAGACATGACATTAATTTAGCAACGTTAAGTACGGGCCCGAAAAGATGTTGAATTTAGCAACGTAAAATACGGTTTTACCCATTTTTCTTGCATTTTCCATGTCGGGTCAGTGTTAGGAAGGATTAATAGCCACTGAAAACTGCAATAAACGAATATTGATTGATTGATTAATTGATTGATTGATAAGGAACTGGTCTTAGAATGTTCCTCGGTATGACTTACCAGCCATCGCCTGCGGGGAATACATATATTCAGCTCAAACCATAATATTAGAAACTCTCTCTCTCTCTCTCTCTCTCTCTCTCTCTCTCTCTCTCTCTCTCTCTCTCTCTCTCTCTCTCTCTCTCTCTCTCTCTCTCTCTCTCTCTCTCTCTCTCTCTCTCTCTCTCATCTCTCTCTCTCTCTCTCTCTCTCTCTCTCTCTCTCTCTCTCTCTTTCTCTCTGCCCTACCTGTCGTTATTTAGATGTGTTTTTCCACTAAATTTTATGCAAAAATTTATAGAATCTAAGCAGGTTTCGCAATAAAGTCGAAAAACCTGGTTTATACTGTCAGCAATACAAAATGGCGTACAACGAAAGGGTTATACTAAAATGAAAAGTAGATTGGAGTTTATGAAAGTTTATCCTGTCTTCTAGCGAATACATTTGAACTTTGCTTTCATGCCTAGGTCATACGTAAATCATTAACAGTTCTAATCCTAAACAGTTCTAATCCTATTTTGATATTTAAACAGCACTATTAAGAAGGAAGTTAATAGACTATTGAAGAACTGGCTCATTGTAGCGCACTAACATAGGCCTAATTATGCAAGTCAGCCTAAGCTGCCTAAGCCCACTATCAAATGTGATGTCATAATTAATCTCCGCATAATTAAGGCGCTATTCAAAATTGAGCGTTGAAACTTATCTTGCGCGTTCTTCTTTCTTATCAGAGAGGTGAATTGCTGCTATTAAGCTGCAATACCCTCTACGACGAGAAAGATTGGAAGGCAGGGTATTGAATAGATCAGGATAGATTTCATAAAAGATTTTGGATTAAATTTATTTTCGAGTGAAAGGCAGTGGTTAAATTGTTAATTCTGTGCTGCTAGTGAACATTGAAACGCACTGTGAGGCTGACGAATGCTAATCCGGTTTTTGGTTGTGGATCTCCCTGTTGAGGTGACGGGTCTCTATTTTTAGGTGGCGAATCTCATAATTCGGGTGCCGAGTCTCACAATGCAGGTGGCGTTTCTAAAATTGGAGGTGCCGGATCTCATATCCGGCTGAATTTAACCACTGGTGAACGATCTTAAGACAATATACAGGCCTACGTTTGGAATGAACTGCCGTCAATATAATTAGTGTAAATGGCCACAACGTCACGTTCACGTCACTATCACGTGGTACCTCGAGATCCGTTCTGTAACAAAGTGCGTGTGGACGACCGCGTCCTCGCCGGTATATATATATATATATATATATATATATATATATATATATATATATATATATATATATATATATATATATATTGCATAGAATATGTGATGCCGCATATGAAAAGGGACCATAACGCGGGTTTGGCAGTTTCAGTTTAGCGACGCTGTGTCATAACAAAGATGATTAGCGTCGCCCTCCTCCTTTATCCAGGCTTGGGACTGGCACTGTCAGAGTACGAACAGTGGCGGAGTTAAAGATCCGAGGCTGCCGCGGGTTTATATATATATATATATATATATATATATATATATATATATATATATATATATATATATATATATATATATATATATATATATATATATATATATGCGAGTAGGCTATGCCTGCCTACTCAGACCACTGAGGAGGGATGACGGAAACACCGAGGGAAGGCAACGGGAGACCACCTCTCTCTATTTCCACAGTGTACGAATGATGAAGCCAATGAAGAAATATGACAACTGTAAAAGTCACGATTGCATAGAATATGTGATGCCGCATATGAAAAGGGACCAAAACGCGGGTTTGGCAGTTTCAGTTTAGCGACGCTGTGTCATAACAAAGATGATTAGCGTCGCCCTCCTCCTTTATCCAGGCTTGGGACTGGCACTGTCAGAGTACGAACAGTGGCGGAGTTAAAGATCCGAGGCTGCCGCGGGTTTGGAGTTATTGACTCCACCATGATCAGGAAAGAATTCTGAAAATAATGGTGTTTAAGTTGTACAGTGAGAGTATTATTGCTTTATCTGTAGAAGTTAGAACGTGAGATACCTGAAATATGTGATTTTCGGTAAAGCTCATTTAAAGGTTAGAATGCCCATAGAAATAGCCATTTATTCGAAGTTATATAGCCGAGCATTTAATGAAAATGTTCTGTTTTCAGGAAACTGTTGTGCTTGATTGATAGACAGAGGTGCCCTCTATCGAATACCAGTGAAAACCCAATTTCGATATTTTGATGGGTGACCATGTTTAAAGGCCTGTATCTCAGTAAATAAATCCCGCGTTATGGTCCCTTTTCATATGCGGCATCACATATTGTCTTCAATCGCGGTTGAAATGCGGTCACAGAAAGTAGAATCTCATTTCACAGATTGCATGGAAGTCTGTTCCTGATTGTGAGTAGACACCTAAACTAATGGCTTCCCCTAGCCAACTCAGCTATGATGAGGACACTGACCATACTGTCCATACACAGTCGGTGGGAAGATGAGACAGCGTGGAGAGGACTGGCCATCCGCCCTCATATGACGAGGCTAAGAAAACGAAGTCGCTAACACTTCCTACCCATGCCTACCTCAGGGCCTGTTTAATGGACCCTCTTCTTCATCTTCTAATGACCTCTATTGATGTGTGCGTCCAGCGCCGGCCTTAGGATATTTCGGGCCCCGTGCAGAGTATACTGCACGGGCCCCCACGACACAAGTCAAATAATTGTTTTCCATTGCTAATAATTTTCTTGATCTTTTAATAAAAAAATAAATTACATAAACTTGGAAATTTTGACAAACATACGTATACATATAAATATTATATATACATACACATGTGTGTGTAAAATAATAAACCATAAAAATAAATTCCTTGCAAATGTTAGAGAAAAAATATAAAATAAAAGTGCCGTAGGGACCTAGGGCCTATATTGGCCTACTCGCGCACAAGTCGGAAGCCCACGTTGCGTATAAGTCGACCACTAAATTTTCGAACTTGGAAATGGAAAGTGTAGACTCGCGAATAAAGTCTATGCCTGCTTTTTATGTATAGACGGAAAATCTGGACATTTCATGGCTCCTTTAACAACCAACTAAACGGGAAACAAATTATCTGCTAGGATCACGTACATGTGCTCCGCGCATATTCGTGTCATCCAAGAAATTATACGTCACTAACCAAACAGCTTCTATTTATATAACCCTTAAAATTATTATAAATTATTTCTGTAACTTTAAACTTGAGACTAAGAGCATAAAATAATAAAATGTTCACTAGGCCTACCGAGGTACGGGTACTTACTGTAATCGCCAGCCCATTGTAACGACAGTTTTTATTTCTCGTCACGAGAATTCTGGGATAGAGAAGTTAAAATGTTAGGCCCATATATTATATTGAAACAAACTAAATTGCTTGTACCATTTGACTTCTATTTTTTGACAAAAGAGAAAATTTAATCGAAGCCATAATAATCTTATTAGGGTGTCCTGTTCATGTTAATTTTCTGGGACATTTTCGGGCCCCCATAAAATGCGGGCCCCGTGCGACCGCACGGTTGGCACGCCCCTAAGGCCGGCACTGGTGCGTCGCGGGTCCTGCCAGTAACAGGCTAGAATTTAATCGATGTCTCCTCTTTTAAACCGCCGTCGTTGTTACAATCTTCAACTGAGCTCTGTCTTTGATTAATATAACACAATTTATACATCTCTCGATTCCCTTAGGTGCTGATGCCACGCAAATCAATCGTTACTGATTGATCTGCCTACAGAAAGCTCGATCATTTGCTTTCACAAAAGCACCTAAAAAGCCTACGATATGTGCCGCTGTCTGCAAAGAAGATTGATTGCCATGTTGTGGCCGACACTGATAGGTCAGTTCAGTTCGACTTCTTAGAACAAACAAATCTTTAGGTCAACCTATTGTAACATGTGTGGCACGGTGTAGGCCTACGTAAAACCTCAGCCATTTCCACATAGTATATCTACAGTTAGTTGAAACCAATCTGTCACAGATATTAATGCAAATATTTAGAGCGCAACATAAGTTAATAGTGATAACTGAGAAACTATTTAAACTACTAGAGTATTTGCCCGTCATATTATAACGGCAGTGTTTATAGGCCTATATGTATCGTTGGTTAAAATGCTCTGATCGCCGTCGACAAGACCGCAGTAGGCCTACTGACGTCACAAACGGTTTCTGTTTCACAATAGAACAGAAACCGTTTGTGACGTAGCGTTTATCGACAGACACACGCTCTATGGATATTATATGTATAGATAAAAGTCAAATTTTTAATATTAATGATTTTGTAACATGCAATCAACAGTTGAAACATTTTCTTACAGATTTTTTTATACATTGTAAACAATACTTTATTCATTTAACCGAAAACAGCATTTATACTTGTGTTTATAATTCAAAAGTATTGCAAAATAAGCGTCTGTTGCATGTTGTTAACGTAGCTTAAGTGCTAACACATGCACATCTTTAGTGTTTTAAAATATATAGTTTTTGAAAAAGTTTTCAACAGGCGCAATATCAGAATATCTTCCGAGTTCCTCCGTCTACAAATTCTGGCATAAATTATGCTTGTAGCATTTAGAAATGGGTAATCATAAATCATTTATAAAGTTAACTGCTCGGGGAAAGAGGATAATTCTGTGAACAGGGATGGAAGAGACTGCGGAGCTGCTACAGAATTACGGGTATGCATCACGATTTTAAACTCAATGAGCTATATGATGATTAGGTAACCAAGTGAATGTGCGCTACATGCGTCATTGTTATGAAAGATTTACTCTTAAACTACTCTACAGTACGGTATCTTTTTTTATTTTCGTTCAGTATATAATCCGTCAAAATTAGATGAAAAAGATCAATTTGAAGCATAAAATCTCAGCGTATTAAAGTTAAACAAATATATTCCATTCAGAAAAAAATACAAGTATGTGCATTTTATTTAGAAACTCAAAACACAATAAAGTGTATCATAGACAACAAGTGTATCAAAGACAACAAAACACCAAATCTTCAGGATATAAAACAATCTTGAAAACACATTTATCTTCATAATGACAAACATAACCTCCAATATTTAATTTAAAGCAGAATGAGCTTACTTAATAAAACATGGACGAAAATACGATGGATCATTAGTCTAAAACAGGCTCACATGATGATATACAGCTAAACCACTCTATTAAATTTAAGGTTTGTTGCATGCGAGTATCAAGTCCAGCAGTATTTCCACAGCTACATTTAATATTTCACAATAAAGTTGTAAAGTAATGGAACTTAGAAAGAAAGACTTTACTGCGTCTTTGGCAACTATAGCATAAAATTTCATTTTGATGACCTGCAGCAATTCTTAAGTCTTACAATTATGTGAAAAGAATGCAAGAGCTTAGCTATGTGGTGCCTCTGAGGAGGAACCAATCAATTCTCTAAATCATAATACCTACTAAGTATTCTGAAATGAAAGTGGTTCAAAGTAACTATTCATCCATGTATATATCCCAGGACTTCTATAGCATCGGTTTTTTTTATCTCAAATTTCCATTGTTTTCAACTGTAACTTTGTGGTATCATAATTCAACATAGGTCAGCACATAAATCGTCCGGTTGCGCAAATCGATGGCATGAGCAATGCTCTAGAAATTCTTTCTTTATATCAAACAATTCGTCGCATATACCACATCCAAAAGATTTTGACAAAGACGCCTTTGAATCTACAGGAGACTTTAATTTGCTAATGTACAGACATTCTCCAACTCTAATTTCCCGTACAGGACCTGCAATTCCACAAGAATCCGGATACCTGTTCTCTGAGAAGCATTCGTTTTGTTTGTCAATAACGCCTGTACTACTAAATGTGATGAAGTAGTCAGATGGGTTAGCAATTCCTTCACTTCCCATGTTAAGGTCCTGTGGCTGCGTTCCTGCATGTAGTTTAAACTGCTTCACCAAGGAGCTGCTCTTTCTATGAGGTTTGTTGCATGCGAGTTCCTTCTCGCTTGCATGGGTCCTTCTGTGTATCTTTAGATTTCCAAAATGTATGAATCCCTTATTACAAACCTCGCATATGTATGGTTTTCCTCCCGTATGCGTTCTCATGTGGATCTTTAGATCACAAACTACTGTAAATGGTTTCTGACAAAACTGGCACCTGTATGGTATTTCAACAGTATGGGCTCTCGTATGCTTTTTCAGATGACTGCCTTCAGTAAATGATTTCTGACATATCTGGCAGCTGTATGGTTTTTCACTAGTATGGGTTCTAATGTGCCTATTCAGATGACTGTTTTCATTAAATGATTTCTGACATAACTCGCACCTATATAATTTTTCACCAGTATGCATTGTCATGTGCCTTTTCAGACTTCCACATACAGTGAATGATTTCTGACATAGCTTACACCTGTATGGTTTTTCACCCGTATGGCTTCTCATGTGAATTTTCACACCACTATGTGTAGAAAATGATTTCTCACATAACTCACAACTGTATGGTTTTTCATCAGTATGGGCAGTATGGGTTCTCATGTGTCTTTTCAGAGTGCTAGCGTTAGCAAATGATTTCTCACAAAGCTTGCATCTGTATGGTTTTTCGCCAGTGTGGGTTCTCAGGTGCGTTTTCAGAGTACCACCTTCAGTAAATGATTTCTGACATAGTTGGCATCTGTATGGTTTTTCACCTGTATGGATTCTCATGTGCGTTTTCAGATGACCACCTTCATTAAATGATTTCTGACATAACCGGCACCTGTACGGCTTTTCGCCAGTATGGGTTCTCATGTGATTTTTCAGAGTACCACCTTGAGTAAATGATTTCTGACATAGCTTGCACCTGTGAGGTTTTTCACTAGTATGGGTTTCCATGTGCGTTTCCATGCCAGATTACTACCCCAATCAAATTATATCAGGTACTTGTATTGTTTTTCTCAAATATGGCTTGTTGTATTCAGTGTTTCTCTCCAGTATGGGTTCTTTGGTGATCGTTGAGATGATCTGAAAGTATTGGTATCTTTTTGGTTTTTTAATCTGTTTCTCCAGTCACCAGAACCTAGACAAGGTAAGAATAAGTTCGGCTTTTTATAAGCATCAGTTCTGGTATGTACTTCAAAGTAACTGACTGAGTAAAAGTTTCTGAAATTATTGTTGTCATAGCCTTTCCATTACCAGCCGTGTCCAGTTTTTCACATTATCGACGACTTCATTAGAGTTTGCCTTTCAAATGTTTACAAATGGGTTCATGTGTCATATGTCATTAGTAGTTATTTTTTGAGAAAAGGAAGAACTAGCCACACAGAAAAACTTTATGACTAAATACTTATGCTTTCAGACCTTTATGTAATAGCACACCTTTATGCTATTGCTCGCTGTGATTTTAACTGAAGATGAAATAGTTGCTTATAGCGAAATTGTAGTAGTCAAATAAATCCATTGTAATGTTCTTGACGAAGATTAATGAGGTGCAGACCTTATCTTACAACTGCATTTTGAAGCTCTAACAGAATGTTGCTCGTCTTCCGCACGTAGTTGCTGGAAATAACAGCAAAACCTCAACATCAATGGTTTACAATACATAACATAATTTAATTGCTGTTCATTACATGGTTAAGTGACCATTTTCCATTCATAGTTGAGTGACTAGTTAGTAATAGAGATAAGGCACAGTTCCAAGAATCCATTCACTAACTTTCTGCTAAGAATTTGTCTTGTTCAAACCCTTAATGTTACAGCTCGGTCTAAAAAAGACTTTCATGACACCATGCTAAAAGTTTCTAAATTTGTTAAAAGGCTATTATATTATTTTAGAGATTTTAAAACTGACATTTGAAATATGCACAGAGAACTTCCGAGATAAAAATGGACAAAAGTTTATGTTGGCGTTTAATAAAATGCAATCGCTCTATCGTCAATTCTTCTGGCTCTTTGCCACCTACGGTAGTACTAACATATCCAAGCAAGGCCTCGGTAGTTCACCGTACACTTTGTTTGCACAGGAGGACCATGTGTAAGTGCCATGGGGTTATTTGAACATAAGAGGCATTAAGAGACGCTTGATCAGTGTTTCCGTTAGGAGCACAAAAGGATGACGTAGGACGTTTTGGGCGTTAACGGAAACCCTGCGCTTGATGTGCCATTTTCCGACGCCAAAGAGTCAGAAGGATGGATAATGGCGAACATAAACGCTTGTAGAAATAGAGTATGAGGATACGTATAAACAAAACAAAGGTGATGAGATTTACTAACTACAAAGGAGAAAGATTAACCATTGTCATCGACGGTGAAACTGACAAATAACTCTTCTTACAAATGCCTCTCACTATAATACACATGTCTTCTGGAATTGAAATATGTTCATCTGCTTATTCTGTCTTAATTACAGATCCATCTGAAATATTAACGTCATATCTAAATTTCTTAAGTTCCAGTTAGGTATGAATCGTATGCAAATCCATCTGTTTTTCATTAATCCCCATTTCAGTCTGCATACCATAAGTTTAATTCAGCATAATTCCACTCTTCTTGCTCTTCAAAATGAAATCTTGAGCACTATGGATAAGAATAAGGTGACAATACTTGTTCCTCTTCACTTATCGGCTACTTTCGATGGTGTCTTCATCCACTTTTTAACATTGATGGCAGCACTGTTTTGGGGGTTTCTGAACTGGTATCAAACTTATCAATGTCTGTGTACTTAGTCAGTATACTTAAATGGCATTTTCTTCCAAGGCTTTTCGAATGTATAGTGTACCACAGGGTTGCACTCTCTTTTATTCACAATGCATACCACACCGCTAGGTACATAACTTGGCAGTCTAAAACTAAGGTATCATACTTACATTTAAATTTCATTTGACACTGAACTCTGGCCAAACACATTATTTAACATCAGACCTTGTTCCTCGGTCTAATCGCTATCCTACAATGTCATCATAGAGCTATTGTTGGGCAAATCTAAAACTACAACTGTGCTAGGTGAATGAGCATTTTGAGTGTTGCATCTATATGTAATGATTTGGTAATTTTTCTTTCATTAAAACCCAAAACCTGCCATTAATTTATACGTCTGCAGTTGCCCCCATGCCCTCACAGAACGTTAATCACTTATCACCACTGCATTTAGACACAAGTATTCCAAAAAGATATCTTTCCGTCAGAAAACAGGAGAATCTGATATCATTTCCAATCTCATAATTCTAGAGTTACAAACGATTGGGAAATAATTTTAAACAGATCTGAGATCATATGCTGCCTATATGGGGTTAATTTTATATGAAATGACTGAAAATTACCATTGCATTGAGTAAATAAAGATCCCGTCCAGTTGATTATAGATTTTTTGAAAAATTGCATGCTGAGAAGCAGTGCACATTTTACAATTCACCAGATGAATCCAACACCATTTTTATTATGCATGTATTCAATCAGAAGTAACATCTAATGGCAACAAATGATGAGAATCATTGCAGGCTGAAAGAATTATGCAACAGTTCCAGTGTCTACTGCTAGCTAATATCTAGCGGAAAGACTAAAAACACCGACACTTGAAACACTGCAGCTCCACTGTCTAGGTAAAATATGGATAACATAACATAACATAACATAAGTTTATTGTTCCCAATAATAACAACGACAACATCATGATTATGCAACCACGCAATAGTACACGCCGTACACACAAAGAAGTAATCAAGCTGAATCTAGTTGAACTGACTATGTAAAGAGAACATGCTATCTATACAGCATTTAATACAAGGGTAGCATGCACCTGTGGGCTCAAGATATGTCGGGAACAACAGGCACCCAGAAGGGAATAATCCCGCTAAAAGGGTGCCTATATGTATTTGCAAGTAATAGTTGACGGTTAAACAATTATTCCAATCACGATATGGGAACTTCCGCTAATCTATCATTATCCTTTAGGTATAAATATGAAATGTTACTTAACTAAAAGCTACAACACGTGCTCCCGTGTGTGTGCACGCAATAGATGTTTAAATTGCATGAAGCAGGGAAGGGAGCGGATGAGCTGAGGCAAGCTATTCCATAGCAGAGGGCCCTGATACTTTATAGAGAATTTCCGAGTATTCGTTCTGGCATAAATACATCTGTAATCCTCATTTCTTCTTGTAATAGTATTGCGCTGAGAAGGACAGAAGAAGGAAGTGTCTATCATGTCTATCACTCCTGTTCTCCGAAAGTCAAAGTACTATTACCTGGAGATTACTTGCATGTTTCTACTCACTGCTGCAGTCATAATTTGAAATAATATCATTTCTATGATATATTAAAAATATGCGAACAAAACTGAAATTAAAATTCTTGTAATTCAAAGACAAGCATTTTACTATTTGGAACCAAGCTAACACACAACCTTTTTTGTACTGATATCGTGCTGTTGTGCTTCTTTTCGCCAATGTATGTATTTTTTTGTAAATTATCAGCATTTTATCTTCTGCTATTAAAGATTACTTACAACTTACTTACTTAAGCCTCACGTCATGAAATAAAAAATGACGCCAATAATATTAAACAAGGGGGATAAATTGGATAATGTCCTACAATCCCATAGAACAGGTACCCAAGATACATACACACATGTAGAAGAAATGGTAAATCGTTAGATTACTTATTTATGCATGGTCAACAACGAGTTAGAAAGAACGGTGAAAAGGAACTGGTCTAATGTTCTTCCGAATGACTCACCAGCCAACGCTTGCGGGAGAATAAAATATTTAGCTTAAAATATAATATAACTCTCTCGCTGACCTAGCTATCATTATTTAAATGTGTGTCTCCACTATATTATATGCCAAAGTTATAGAATCTAATCAGGTTTGGCATTAAGATAATAAAATCGGGTTGATGCTGTCAACAGCACAAAATGGCGAGCGACGTAAGCGTTTCGCTAAACGAAAAGCAAGCCGGAGTTTATGAAAGTATATCCTGCCATCTGGCGAATACATTTTGCCTTGCAACAGCAACTAAAATTTTATGCCTACTAGTGCGGTCAATAAGAAACAACAAACAACTGCATTGTTCAAGTTATGCGTACAAGCAGCAAACTTTCTAATTTAAAACCTTACAAAATATATAAAATAACCTGATATACGAACACCTGTGAATATATTTGTAAATGAGTAAATTTATTCACTTTTTGTAAAAGATGACAACGCGTCGAGTTGGGCTTAGTTGCGCACAATTGGGCTGGTTGTGGTACATTTTTACGTGTGTTTTACGTTGATATGGGTTATCAACTTGTTTTATTTCCCGTACGCTGTCGTTAATAATAATATAAATAATATAATTATATTACAATTATGTTTATATGTTAGTGATATAGGCTTAACAATTGCGGGAGTAAATCCTTCAATTAGCGCTGTTGTGGTCTGCCTACCTTCGTCAGCATAATAACACTGTAGGACTATCGAAGTGTGCAGTGTACGAAATTGTCACGGGTGGGCAAGTGGTGATTGGAGTAAGTGTATATTTTGCCAGAGGATGCTAGGAAAGTGGTCAAGTGGCGATATGATTGCAATCGAGGCCAAATACCACCCTTCTTGGTTGCGAGATCTGTTTCGTAAAGCAGCACGTTCACATGAGAAACTGAAAATGTAAAGTGTATAACCAGGTTAGATGCGGAATCAGTCGCATTAGCTGAGATTATTGCATATTTGGAAGAAGCCAGAGCCATTCAAACTAGCTGATGCATTCAAACTAGCTAGCTGAACTTAGCCAACTGCATGCAGAACAACTATAGCATTGTGGTATTTTTTGACAAGTAAACCTAAATTAAGCTACTTGACATAAGGATCATTTACTAGAAAATTTTCCAGACTTGACTGTTGGCAGTCATGTATGAGATGTTCTTTTAACTTTTCGTGAAAATTTTGGCAAAGCGCTGGAACAAATAAAACAACTACATTATATGGATGCAGTCCATCTCATGCATACGGCAAAAAATTGGTTCGAACTGAAATGGACAGAGTTCTTGTGAGTCAATGACAACAAAACTGAACTGCTTCATTTTCTTGTGGATGTTATGACCACTGTAAACATTCCAGATGAGTTGATTTTTGTGACTTATGATGAGCATGTAAGATGCTCAGCACAACTGCTGACATCAATAGCATTAATCCATGCACGCATGAAGAGGCCGACACTCACCTAATCCTTCACTGTCAACATGCTGCCCAAACTGGTTAAAAAAATTGCCATAAGAACAGCTGATACTGATGTCATTTTGGCAGTTGCATATTTACAGAATTTATAAATTTAAGAATTTTGGATCCATTTGGCACGGACTGCAATCAGGCCTGATTGCAATTCATGATTTGTCAAATTCAATTGGTCCTGGTAAGTGTAAAGCACTTCCAGTCTTTCACTGTTTTACAGGATGCAACACAGTATCAAGTTTTTCCAGTAAAGGCAAAAAACAGCCAGGGAAGCGAAGAGTTCATAGCCAGTGGTCACTGAGGCATTTCTGAACCTATCTGAAGTCACAGATGACATTGATGAAGCAACTGTAGCAGTTTTAGAACGGTTTGTATGACAGGACTTGTGACTGCACTGACTGTCCTTAACGCAGCATGTTACATGTAAGCAACTCTTTACCAAGAAATCACAAACAGTCGAATTATTACAACCTACATCGGATGCATCCATTCAACATGTCAAAAGATCCGTTCTTCAAGGAGTCCACTGTTGGGGTAATTTGTCTCAATAAACAACCTCAAATGTACAAACCTGCTAGGAGGTGTAATGTTTGAAAGCTAATCTGTGCACAGTTTTGTGTGATTGTGATGACAGTGTTACTGAGAATCAGCCTGAATGAGTTCAGTTAGAATTTAATTCAACTCAAATCATGACACATTATGATCTGAGCAGATACTTATAGTGGGTAGGTTGGAGTCTATCACGGGATCTCCACCTCTTGATGATGGCAAATAGACTTGACTCAATCCCTCAAAGGCCCAATTGATTTGGTTTGGAACCAAACAGCACCTGTCAAAAGTTGACCTCCTGCTATTGGCCTTACTATTCCCAGACTTTGCATTCTCCTCTAGTGTTCGTGATCTTGCTGTCATGCTTGATTGTGCCTTGACGTTTACCGAGCACCTAACACTGCTGACCCACTTCTGTTACTATCAACTGAGGTTCCTTAGAGCCTTTAGGAGGTACTGTCTTTACGACCATGATGCATGCCTTTGTATGTACAGTGTACAAACATTGACTACTGTAACTCTGTGCTATTAGGGCTTCCAAAGACACGTCTGTCCTAAGTGCAATTGGTCTTAAATGCTGCAGCCAGATGATGCAGGAAAAATCCTTACCACACATATTTCGATGCAATTTATGGGCACCACTGGAATAAACCGATATAGTTGCTTCATCAATGTCATCTGTGACTTCAGATAGGTTCAGGAATGCTTCAATGACCACTGGGTATGAACTACTCGCTTTACGGGCTAATCTCTATCCATTTACCATCTACTACCAGAAAGCTTTAAAATAGTGTTTCAGCACCTGTGTTGTGAGTGACATTTGCATATGATGCCATCACATTTCATGCCATGATCAAATGGCCTGGCCTCCATCCAACCATCAAGACTATTGAGTATTTCAGTGATGAAACTGCTAGCAAGTGCAAGAACTTTAAAAATGTTAGCATTCTTATGAACAATCTGGGTGATTTGAAGCTGAGTGTTGAATGGCTTCTTTTTGCTACTAGTGCCCTTGTAATGGAATTAATGGTACAGTTAAACGACTTGTCTTCAAGCCGTCACAGCAAACCACATTTTCAGTGAACAGCAACTGTTTCTTTGAGCTGACTCCAACATCTTGAACATAAATTCTTCTATGTGCCTAATACATAAGTGATTTTGCTAAGAGCTGAATACTAGGCCTTATTTAAAAATGCAAAGGTTCCAGAAACATGAATTCACCATAGCTACAGAGATCATAGGTTCATTCCAGTGGCCCAGAAATAAAGGTGATTATTGGGTGCCATCCATAGCCATAACAGGATGGCATTCTCAATTGGATGACAAAATTATAAATGAAATAGAACATTTGTTAAAATAATTTGCAGATACACACTTTTAAAAGTTCTCCAATTTTACATATTGAATGTGTGCTTGATTCACAACTTTAGAATGCATTATTGAAACTTTCTATGCTATTTACTTTCAAATTATGTATGTTGTGCAATTGTTAATGTACCACCGCGAACTGCAAAATCGTGGCTTTTGAAAATATAATTTAATAACCTAATCTAAAGAATACCAACAAGAGTTTGGTATCAGTTAAAAAGGTTGTTCTTCAAGCTTTCCATTGATGCATGTTTTACTTGTTTATCAGGTGATGCACTTGACCATTTGGTCAGTTAAAAGTGACCACTATCGTGGAGATGAAGAGGTTTTGGCTAAGTGCTACAGTAGTTCCTGTCGACCAAGACACAAATAAATTACACATTTACAACTCCACCAACAGCTGAATAAAACCATATAAAAATTATTCCTTTCTGACATATACTGCAGGTGTAGTGTTTCAGCAAACATGGCAAAAATTGGTTCGGCAAGAAATTTTTGACACTTTTCAACAACTGTGGTTAATTGCTCAGATCAAAGACAACACATTTTTCTTCATCTTGTAAATCTATGCAATGCTTAGAACTCATAACTGAAAACCAAATGTGTGTAGCTGCTCTAGATGAAAAGTTATGGAAGTCTGAAAATGACAAAAGTTGGCGTACAATTTTCGTCCTACCCCGCAACTTCAACAGCCTATATCTCTGTCAATTTTTGCTGTAGACACCTGAAATTTTCCAGTTGTTCATACCATATGATCAGGAATTTTTGGTGAAAAAATCAAGAAATTCTGAATTGTCGAGTCGAAATCATTGGTTGAGTTGGTAGGGCCTAGGCCTACGGAATGACCTATTGAGCAGAAAAAATTCGATAAATTTTTTTCTATTTCTCAGGATGTTCGTATATCAGGTTATCATCAGCTTTGTTTCCTGATTCTAAATATGTCTTTCTTTTGCTTGTACTCCCAATTTGAACAATTCTACACTAAGAAAACCAACTATACGTAAATTATGAAGAGTTCTAATTGTAAATTGGCATTTGGATATTTAAAAAGCATTAGGAAGAAAGAAGTGAACAGACTATTGGAGAGCTGATTCACTGTAGTGCATTATCGTAATATGCAAGTAGGCCTACGCCCTATATCAAAATGTGATGTCATAATCTCTCTCTCGCGCGCTCTCTGTCTCTGTCTGTCTGTCTCTGTCTGTCTGTCTGTCTGTCTCTCTGTCTCTCTCTGTCTCTCTCTCTCATTATTAATCATTACTATCTAGTCAATCAGTCCAGTGTTTTTAAAACTGTCATCCGCGGACCAAGAGGAGTCTACAAAGGATATTGAGAGGTCCGTCAGATCATTCTGAAATAGTCATATTATAATGATTAACACTGCATGGTTTTAGCATTAACAGCCTGTGTTTTCAAATCCATACACTAGGCCTACAATTTACAGACTACAGTAGCTGTATGCTAGAAAAGCACACATTGCATAGTTTTATTATTTTTTTACTCGAGGTTTATATGATCCCTGAAGTGTCAGATACTAATTAAATATAATAGTGGCCGTCCTTGTCCAGATAATAATAATAATAATAATAATAATAATAATAATAATAATAATAATAATAATAATAATAATAATAATAATAATAATAATATCATTTCTATGATATATTAAAAATATGCGAACAAAACTGAAATTAAAATTCTTGTAATTCAAAGACAAGCATTTTACTATTTGGAACCAAGCTAACACACAACCTTTTTTGTACTGATATCGTGCTGTTGTGCTTCTTTTCGCCAATGTATGTATTTTTTTGTAAATTATCAGCATTTTATCTTCTGCTATTAAAGAGTACTTACAACTTACTCTCATTTTGCACCACTTCAGTTGGGGATCGGCGTGCCTGGCGGCTGCGAAGCCGCGGTCCATTCTACGCGACGTTTCATCAATGGCATGCGTAGTGACCAGGTGTTAGTGAAGCTAGACTTCACCAACGCATTCAATACCCTGAGGCGAGACGTCATGCTGGATTCTGTTCATGAGATCATTCCAGAAATTTACCCGTTCGTCCATCAGTCATATTCGGTTCCATCTGTCCTTAGATTTGGTCAGCTGTCTCTGTCATCACAGATGGGCCCCCAACAGGGCGACCCGTTGGGCCCTCTTCTGTTTAGTCTCCCTATCCAGCCGGTATTGCACTCGCTTGATGCTAGCCTCAAAATAGGATTTATAGATGACCTTACTCTGGGGGGAGATATGGACACTGTGACCCGGGACGTGCGGGTGGTGGCGGGCTTGGGGTCATCTTTGGGCCTTCATCTTAACCCCAACAAGTGCGAGGTTTATTTGCCGGATGCCGCCCTGGATTTACCCGCTCCCTTGTCGGACTATACCAGGGTCGAAATAGATTTGTTGAGTTTACTGGGGGCCCCACTTTTCGTGGGGAGGTCGCTTGATGAAACTATGACGAACCACTGCGATATGTTCCGGCGTGCCTTGGAAAGACTCCGCTTGTTGCCATCACAGAATGCCTTGATCTTGCTCCGTTCATCATTTGGTGCTTCGAGGCTGAGCTATCTCCTCCGATGTTCTCCTTGTTTCGACCATCCGGCCCTAGGGACATTGGACGGACTGATGAGGTCGGGCCTTGAGACAATTGTCAACTGTTCTCTTAATGACATCCAATGGCTGCAGGCCGCGCTTCCAAGCAGAGATGGGGGTCTTGGTATTCGTAGAGTCGTTTCGCTGGCTTCTTCAGCTTATTTGGCATCAGCCGCATCGACTCTCGAGCTCCAGACCGCTATTCTCGCGGCAGTTCCAGTTGTGCCAGATCAGTATATGGCGGACTTGTTGGAGGCGCGTCGGGACACCTTGCCGGCAATCATGTGCCCCCTACCTGTCAGACAGAGCGTTTGGGACCGGCCCTTAATCGAGAGGGATAGGGCAGACATCCGCCAATGCGCCACTAGTCTGGTTGAGCGGGCCAGGCTGGATGCGGCCAGCAGCCCTCACTCAGCCGACTGGCTGACCGCGCTCCCGATTGCCGCGTGTGGCCTCGTCCTGGATAATGAGGCGGTCCGGGTAGCGGTGGGCCTCCGTTTGGGTCTGGACTTGTGCAGTCCCCACAGATGCCACTGCGGCGACTTGGTTGGCCCCGAGGGCCACCACGGCTTCGTGTGTAGGAGGGCCCTTGGACGCTCTTTACGTCATCACGCCATCAATGACATCATTTGGCGCGCCCTGCTCAGAGCGGATATTCCCAGTATCAAGGAACCGGCAGGCCTCTTTAGATCGGACGGAAAAAGACCCGACGGAGCCACTTTAATACCCTGGTCAGGAGGTAAATACTTGGCGTGGGACGCCACGATTGTCCACACTTGCGCGGCATCTTACATCGCCCACTCAGCCAGTTCGGTTGGTCCAGCATCAGTGCAGGCGGCCAACCGAAAAATTGAGAAATATCGTGGCCTTCCCGCCTCGTACATATTCCAACCGGTGGCAGTCGAAACCCTGGGCCCGTTTAACCCGTCGGCCTCAGATTTCATCAGGGCACTAGGCAATCGCGTCACATCCATCAGTGGCGACAGACGCGAAGCAACCTTTCTGTTCCAGCGGTTGTCCATAAACATTCAACGCTACAACCTTGTCTCTTTTAAAGGTACATTTCCTTCAAACCCTGAAGACGAGGCCTGACCCTCCAGACAATAAATCTGCTCTTAAATAATTTTTTCCAAATCCTGAGGGATCCATGATACCTCGGGTAACAAAAAAAAAAAATAATAATAATAATAATAATAATAATAATGTTATTATTATTATTGTTATTATTATTATTATTATTATTGTTATTATTATTGTTATTATTATTATTATTATTTTTTGCCCCAAGGTACCTATGATCCCTTGGGGACTTAGATATTAATTTGTTGTTATGTTATTTCCAGGAAATCAGGCCTCGTCCTCCGTTGAGTCCCTGAATGTGCCACGGAATGCGATGGCATTATACCGTTGAATGCAGATGGAAAGGCGATTATTATTCCTAGTAGTATTATTAGTATCATTAGTATTATTATTAATATTAATATTTTTTATTGAAAAACCAAAACCGAACCGCACATTGGTGAACCAGTATAGAAAAAAATGTAAAACAGAAGTAATAAGTAGATAATAATATTTGAAAAAAGGAGTGTCAATTAAAAAAATTAAAGTATTACTAGGCTGATCAGTAATAACACTACATCAAAAGCATCATAATAATAGATAAATTTAAAACTATAACTATTGTCTAAAATGGCTAGCAGTTTTACGAATTAAACAACATCAAAAAGCATCCTAATAATAAAGCTTTTTCTAACCAATTAGTTAACTAATTTCAAAAATCAGTTGCCAACTAAAGTTAAACTATTTATTTTTAGTTGGAAATTAGTTTTAGTTTTAAAAAATAGTTTAGGCCTAGTGCCCATCCCGAATCAATCGATTCTGATTGATCTGCCATTATAAATCGGAATTCTGTGCTTTCACAAAAGCACCTGTGCATGTAACGATATCTGCCACACTCTTCAAACAAGTGCCAGCTTGTGGCAGATGCCGACATATAAGTTCAATTCGGCTTCTTGGAACTAACAAATCTTCATGAAATATTATGACAACCTATTGTAGCACGTGTGGCACGTTGGCCGATTGGTTAAACCGCGCGACCTGCGACACGGAGCGTAGGTGTTCGAGCCCAGCCCGAGGGAGTTAACTTCTCTGTAGGGACCTTGTTCAATCTTTCACACACAGTTGTTCTACGCTACCTGTGTTTTCGTCGTAAGGTCATGTGCAATTGTTAACTTTGGCAGTTCTACGTGTCCCCAAAAATTAACTGAATGACCCCCAGCTGCATGTTTACACTGAGTTTCCTTTGAGCGCAAGCGTAATGATTTGGGATATAGAGTTAGGAAAAATATATTATTTGCGATATTACTTTGTGCCACAGTGGCATTGAATCTATCTCTGTAGGTTTTATGCCAGCAAGATTGGTTTTTCAAGCTTTAGCCATGCCATCACCTTCATCTACCTGCTAGGCTAGCCAATTTCTTCGAAACCCCATAAGTCATCTGACAATGTTATGTAACTAACACAAACACACGGAGCCCCTAAATGGTCACACGAGCAACACATTCTATGTCGTGCGCACGACATAAACTATGTTGCGCGCATGTCCCTTTAGGATCTCTGTACAAACACCCGGTAAACGTACGCTTTAGCGTATATAATTATTGGCAGGATTCCAAAAAATGAATAGCGTAAATAATTATTTCATCCACCTTCCAGCCTCTAGTTTAGTTTAATATTACACGTTTTAATCGTTCATCCATCCAGCTTTAGCTCATTTTCATCGCGTATCCAGCTTCTATTTCAAGTTTTACTATGATATGTTTTCATCGCTCATCCACGGCAATGGTATCGGCGTTAAACCATATAGTTTCATCGCAATTCCAAAGTCTTCTAGTTTCCGTTTTATTATGTAATATTTTCATCATTTATCCAGCTTCTAGTTTCAATAATATTTTCATCAATCATCCAACTTCTAGTTTGAGTTATATTTTCATCAGTCATCACAATTGCTGATAACTATCCACTATTATGAGTGTACATATAATTAACGCACCTAACGTGGAGGATTACCTTCTTCGCACATCCAGCTTCTCGTTTGATCTCCATTTTCATCGCTTACCCAGCTTCCGGTTTGACTTATATTTTCATCGCTCATCCAGCTTCCAGTTTGATTTCCATTTTCATCGCTCATACAGCTTCCAATAATTAAATACGCTAAAGCGAACGTGGACATTTCGTCCAATAATTAAATACGCTAAAACGTACGTTTACCCAAACACCCATCGTCTTCGAATTTGCAGGACAAAGTTACTTTTCGGATGCTGCTTTTTCACAAAATATGAATTCTACCCACGCAAAAACAGGAGTAGATAAAAACTCACACAGTATATCTACAGTTAGTTACATAATTATATTAATCCAAAAACTGAAAGTGTTACATAAGCTAAGCGTGACATGAGAGCAAACTTGAAAGTATAAAAGTCAAATTTTTAATATTAATGATTTTGTAACCTGCAATCAACGGTTAAAACATGTGCTTACAGATTTTTATACATATTAAACAATACCTTTATTCATTTAACCGAAATAAGCATTAACACTCCTGTTAGAATTCAAAAGTATTTCAAAATACTCTCGCATGTTGTTAGCGTAGCTTCCAAAACCAAGCACATCCTTAATGTTGGGGCATTCCACGTCAAATCAACACACTTTAGAAAAAAAATGGACGTCATCGTCTCCAATTTTGTTGAAATTTGGTATGGTGACAAACCACCATGAAAAACTCTCAAAACCAAAATTTTTGATTTTTTGGTCAACCGATGTCCGAGATATGGATCAATGAACATTGACCAAAATGGGCCGATTTTCGCTGACCGCTGATGTTCAAACTGCTGTATCTCAGCTTCTATTGCACCTAGAGACACAATTAAAATACCATATTGAAGGTATTAAATAGCTCTATCTGGGCAAAGCATTCAGAAACATTAATATTCAGTAAAAAAAATCTTTTTAGCAACTGTAACCTAGTGACACTGACCTAGGTCAGTTTGTCACCTCAGAATTTTATCAAATTTTTTCCATGCAAAGCTTTCGTTGTTCTTAACAATTGTTGAAAATTTCAGAGTGGGCGCTCTTATAGTTTTTTTACAGTGATTTTTTAAAGGTACAGTCGTGGTCGCAATTCGCGACCTTCATGGCAACCGTTGATTTGCCATGAATGTTTAACTGCTGAATCCCAGCTGTTAACATCAATGATTTTTGTTCAGTGTACTAACATTATCTCACACAACATGCTGAACAAAAATTAGGCTTACTTACATGCCTACTTATTTTCTTATTTATATGAAATCTTGTTTCAATTCTAGGTTTCATAGTATTTCCTGTTGTCTGAATGTTCGCATGATATAAATTACAATTTTATAGAACTTTTTGATGTTATTATAACTGAAGTTATGAGAAACTACCTAAAATAGACAGCTAAGTGGAGAACCTTAAATATTAAAATTTTCAAGTATATCTGGCAGGCACACAGAAGCTTCACTGCATCTGCCCAGTATCAGCCGAGTCAGTTGAAATGAAAGACTTCTCCAGCAGCCTGGATAGTAGAATTGAACGTGCCTAGCAGTCTGTAGAGATCGACAACAAGACCATGATTAAACTCTCAGATATCAAAGGCTACATCGCTGCAAAGTATAATGGGCATTAGTGGCTTGGCTGTGTTCTGCAAATATTTCTGGACACAAATGAGGTGGTCAATTTTTTACACCAACATGGACCAGCTCAATCATATCGATATCCGCTTCCAACAGACATCTTAGTAATGTCATGCCCAGGACATATTAACAACTGTTCAGCCAACAACCATCACTGGAAGAATGTACTTGCTGACATCCGAGGAAAGTATTGCAGCAAACCAGGCTCTTCAACACAGTTCAGATCTATCGGGCGAGATAATGATGGTCGCGAATGCAACCATGACTGTACCTTTAAAAAATCACTGTAAAAAAACTATAAGAGCGCCCACTCTGAAATTTTCATCAATTGTTAAGAACAGTGAAAGCTTTACATGGGCAAAATTTGATAAAATTCTGAAGTGACAAACTGACCTAGGTCAGTGTCACTAGGTTACAGTTGCTCAAAATATTTTTGTTACTAAATATGAATGTTTCTAAATGCTTTGCCCAGATAGAGCTATTTAATACCTTCAATTTGGTATTTTAATTGTGTCTCTAGGTGCAATAGAAGCTGAGATACAGCAGTTTGAACATCGGCGGTCAGCGAAAATTGGCTCGTTTTGGTCAATGTTCATTGACCCATATCTCGGACATCGGTTGACCAAAAAATCAAATATTTTGGTTTTGAAAGTTTTTCATGGTGATTTATCACCATACCAAATTTTAACAAAATCGGAGATGGTGATGCACGATGACTGTGTTGATTTGACGTGGAATGCCCCTGTTATAAAATATTTTTTGAAAAAGTAGGCCCTATTCAACAGGCATAATATAAGAATATCTTCTGAGTTCTCCCTCTGCACATTCTCGAATAAATTATGGTTGTAGCACTTTTAAATCGATAATCGTAAATGATTTTAAAAGTTAACTGCTTGGAATCAGAGTAGAAATTTGGGTACTTGTCGGTTTCACGACCCCCAAATTTTAACCGTTCATCCCGCTTCTAGTTTAACTAACATTTTAATCATTCATCCCGCTTTTAGTTTAATTAACATTTTAATCATTCATCCCGCTTGCAGTTTAATTTACATTTTAATCGTTCGTTCAGCTTCCATTTTAATTTAGGGCCTACATTTTAATCGTCATCCCGTATCTAGTTTAATTTACATTTGAATCGTTCATCCCGCTTCCAGTTTAATTAACATTTTAATCGTTCATCCCGCTTCTAGTTTAATTAACATTTTAATCGTTCATCCCGCTTCTAGTTTAATAACGTGAAATATAAAGTTAACTTCATGTTGTGGTGTTTTCTTTCGGTGTGTTTGGGGGTCGTGAAACCGACAAGTACCGAAATTTGTGAACATGGATGGAAGAGACAGAGCGGCCGCTAGAGAAATACGCATAAGCATCAGGATTTAAACTGAATGAGTCTTTGATTAGGTAACCACGTGAATGTGCGTTACATGCGTCATTGTCATGAAAGATTTGCTCTTAAACTACTCTTTAGAAAGGTTTCTTCGTTATTTTCATATAAGGGTGTAATCCAGTGAAACCTAGATGAAACAGATTAACGTGAAGCATAAAATCTCAGTATATTAACCAACTATATTCCATTCAGAGAAATATAAGTATGTGCAATTTACATAGAGACTAAGAACAGAATGAAGTGTATACCATAGATATCACTAAACAAAACACCAAATAATTGGTATAAATGACAGTCTTGATAACACATTTATCTTTCATCATGACCAAACACAACGTCCAATATTTAATCTTACTTAATACATCATGAATGCAACGAAAATACTATGTATCAATAGTCTAAGTCTCGCATAATGATGTACAGTTAACCAATCGATTAGCTATCTAGTCCAGCAGAAGTATTTGCACAGCTACATTTAATATTTAACAAAAAAATTGTAAAGTAGTGGAACCCAGAAGGCCAGAACGAAAGACTTCACGGAGTCTTTAGTAACCAGAGCATAAAATTTCATTTCAATGACCTGTCGCAAGTCTAGTCTTACAATCATGTGAAAAGAAGGCATCAACTTAGCTATGTGGTGCCTCTGAACAGGAACCTCTGAATTCTCTAAATCAGAATACATACTAAGTATTCTGAAATGAAAGTGGTACAAAGTAACTATTCATATATGTATCTACAAAACCACTTCTATAGCATCGTTTCTTTATCTCAAATTACCATTGTTTTCAATTGTAATTTTGTGGTATAATTCAGCACAGGTCAAAAATGAAAGTGGTACTAAGTAACTATTCATGTATGTATGCATCCCAGCACTTCTATAGCATCATTTCATAATCTCAAAGTACCATTGTTTCAAACAAACTATAATTTTGTGGTATCAAAATTCACCACAAGTCAAGACAAAAATCGTCAGGTGGTGAAAATCGATGGCTAGAACAATGCTCCAGAAATTCTTTCTTTATTTCAAACAATTCGTCGCATATACCACATCCAAAAGATTTTGACAAAGATGCCTTTGAATCCACAGCAGATTTGAATCTGCTAATGTACAGACATTCTCCATCTCTAATTTCCGGTAAAGGACCTGCAATTCTACAAGAATTTTGATACATGTTCTTTGAGAAACGTTCATTTAGTTTATCAATTACGCCTGTGCTACTAAATGTGATGAAGTACTCAGATGGGTCAGCAACTACTTCACTTCCCATGTTAAGATCCTGTGGCTGAGTTCCTGCAAGTAGTTTAAACTGCTTTGCTAAAGAACTGCTCTTTGTACAAGGTTTGTTGCATGTGATTTCCTTCTCACTTGCGTGGTTCTTTCTGTGTCTCCTAAGATCTCTAAAATGTGTGAATCCTTTATTACAAACACCGCATATGTATGCTTTTTCACCAGCGTGCGTTCTCATGTGAATATTTAAATCACTACCTACTGTAAATGATTTCTGACAAAACTGGCACCTGTATCGTTTTTCGATGATATGGGTTCTCATGTGCATTTTCAGAGTGCCACCTTGAGTAAATGATTTCTGACATAGCTCGCACCTGTATGGTTTCTCACCAGTATGGGTTCTCGTGTGCTTTCTCAGAGTACTACCTTCAGTAAATGATTTCTGACATAGCTTGCACCTGTATAGTTTTTCACCAGTATGGATTCTCGTGTGCCTTTTCAGCTGACTACCTTCATTAAATGACTTAGGACATAGCTTGCACCTGTATGGTTTTTCACCAGTGTGAATTTTCATGTGCCGTTTCAGATGACAACATTGATTAAATGATTTATGACAAAGCTGGCACCTGTATGGTTTTCTGCCAGTATGGGTTCTCATGTGCATATTCAGAGTACCACCTTGAGTAAATGATTTCTGACATAGCTCGCACCTGTATGGTTTTTCACCAGTATGGGTTCTCGTGTGCTTTTTCAGATCACAATGTCTAGCAAATGATTTCTGACACAACTGGCACTTGTGTGGTTTTTCGGCAGTATGAGTTATCATGTGAATTTTCAGATTACCACCTTCAGTAAATGATTTCTGACATAGCTTACAACTGTATGGTTTTTCGCCAGTATGGGTTCTCATGTGCGTTTTCAGATTACAACCTTTAGTAAATGATTTCTGACATAGCTTGCACCTGTATGGTTTTTCGCCAGTGTGGGTTCTCATGTGAATTTTCAGATCACCACCCGCAGTAAATGATTTCTGACATAACTGGCAGCTGTATGGTTTTTCGCCACTATGGGTTCTAATGTGCGTTTTTAGATGACTGCTTTCATTAAATAACTTCTGACATAGATGGCACCTGTATGGTTTTTCTCCAGTATGGGTTCTCATATGCGTTTTCAGAGTACCACCTTGAGTATATGATTTCTGACATAGCTTGCACCTGTATGATTTTTCTCCAGTATGGGTTCTCATATGCGTTTTCAAAGCACCAACTTCAGTAAATGATTTCCGACATAGCTTGCACCCGTAAGCTTTTGCACTAATACGGGTTCCCATGTGTGTTTTCAGATTACTACCCCATGCAAATGACTTCCGGTACTGGTATTGTTTTTCTCAAGTATGGCTTCTTGTATTCACTGTTTTGTAACGGTAGGAGTTCTTTGATGAGCTCTCAGATGATGATCATATGGTTTCTAAAATTCTTGGCATCTTCTTGGTTTTTTAAATCTGTTTCTCCAATCACCAGAATCTAGCCAGAGTAAACATTTATATGGCTTTTGAAAGGCATCAGTTTTGTAAGTGAGTAAAAGTCTCTGCAATTGTTGTTGTCAGAGCCTTTCCAGCACCAGCAGTGTCCAGTTTCTCACATATCGAAGACTTCATTTAAGTTTGCGATTTAGATGCTTACACGAAGGGTTCCTGTTTCATCTATCAGTTGAAGTTATTTTTCGAGAAAAGGAAAAATTAGACACGCACAAAAAACTTTATGACTAAATACTTAAGCTTTCTCACCTTTATATAATAGCACAGCTTTATGCTATTGCTCACTGTGATTTTAACTGAAGATGAAATAGTTGACTATAGCGAAAGTTGTATTTAAATAAATCCACTGTAATGTTCTTGACGAAGATTAATGAATTGCAGACCTTCTCTAACAACTGCATTTTGCAGTTCTAACAGAAGATTGTTCGTCTTCCTCATGTCCTTTCTGAAAAAAATAACAGCAAAACCTCAATATTAACATATTTTAATTGCTGCTCATTATGGTAAAATGGCTATTCTCCATTCATTGTTGAGTGACTTCTTAGTAATAAAGGTAAGGCACAGTTCCAAGAATCCCTTCAACAATTTTCTGTTAAGAATTTGTCTTGATCAAACCCTCAATGTTACAGATTTGTCTCAAGAAACTGGCTTGATACATGGACTTAAGAAAAGTCAACTAAAGCGAAACAATGCCAATTCTAAATCACATCATCTCATAACTTCAGAGACGTTTCCAGAAGTAGCACAGTTAAAAGCTTCTAAATTTGTTAAAAGGCTATCATATTATTTTAGAGACGATTTTGAAACTGACAACTGAAATATGCACAATGAACTTCCGAGATAAAATGGACAAAATCTAACGTTCCCGTTTACTAAAATGCAACAGCCTATGTGTAGCTCCATCTTCGATTCTTCCAGCTCTATGCCACCTAGTACTAGCATATACTAGCCAGGATTAGGTCGTCCAACATACACTTTATCTGCACAGGAGGAGCACGTGTAAGTGATATGGGGTATTTGAACATCAGAGGCTTTAAAAGACGCTTGATGTCCCATTTTCCCACCCCAAAGAGCCAGAGGGATAGATGATGTCGAACATAAACGCTTGGAGATGGTGTCTCGTAAAAAAAAACACCGGTTCGAAGGATACGCGAAACATCTATGCCAGGCACAAAGAAAACGACAAAAACGAAAGAAGTTAACAACGTTAACGGGACTCCTAAGACTACATGGGGGAAGTGTGACCTTTAGCAGGAAAGGAAACAGGGCATCTTCGGTTGTCAACCAGCGAATGTAGCAAGATGTGCAGCCTGGGGAGTTCTCATTGTGATCCAGATATTTGCCATAAAATTGGAAGCGTTTGAAAATGTGGATGAGGGAATAAAGTTTGGAGGAGTCTGATGAAGGCCATAAGATTTGCAGATGGCCAGGTAACGGCAACATGTAAGAAGCAGGGCTGCAGAGAATAATGGATGCCCTGAACACAACACCTGAGAAATAGAGTATGAGGATACGTATAAAGAAACCACATGAGATTTAGTAAATACAAAGGATAAGGATTAACTATTGGCATCGACGGTGCGTAGGTCTAGCACATCAATCAGTTTTGTTTTCTTGGAAGTTTAAGGACAGATGATTGAAGGTGCCACGCTGGGAAGAAGCACAATGAGAAATGAAACATTCTGGAAGAGAGAAGAGCTTCTGAGAGTTAGATTCAATCTCGATCTAAAGAGAGGAATAGTGAAAAGCCTCATCTGGAACGTGACACTATACGAATTGGAGATATGGAATATTGGAAAGGCAGAAATGGAGAAGCTTTCAGTATGCTTTCAAGAGGAATTTTAAAGGCGGCCTTGGTGACGACTGGCCAAGATCAGCTGGAGCGACTTTAAAACAAGCGAGGTGTTGCAAGTGGAGCAAAAAAAGATAAATGAATTGGATCGGCCACACACTATGTGGACACAAGCTCTTGACGACAGTGCTTGAAGGAAGAATTGAAGGGAAGAAAGCACCAGGAAGACCAAGAAATATGACGTTGGACTGGTTATGGATAAAGGAAAGAGACAGGGTATAAAGAAATTAAGAAAAGGCACAAAATAGAATTTTGAATGGCGTCTTTTCATTCCTGGATCTGCAGGACACTGGAGAAGAAGAATTTGTAGTTAAATAATAGAAAAAAAATTAACTGCAAACTTTTTCAAACGAACTATTTTATTTCATTTCACACTTTATGTCACATTTTATGGGTGCTCACGAGTGTAGTGGTTAGTGTGCCAGACTGTCAATCGATAGGTCGAGGGTTCAAATCCCTGCCACGGTAGAAATTTGGTTCGACATTTCTGCTCCACCTGCACCCACTAGTCAAATCAGCCATATTGAGTACACTGACCGTACACTGTTGGTGGGAAGATGAGAGGGCGGCCCATTCAATCTCATATGCCGAGGCAAAGAAAATAAAGTCACCAACACTTTATACCTTTAGGTACTTCAGGACTAGCTTAATTAAGGGCTTCTTCTTCTTCTTCTTCTTCTTCTTCTTCTTCTTCTTCTTCTTCTTCTTCTTCTTCTTCTTCTTCTTCTTCTTCTTCTTCTTCTTCTTCTTCTTCTTCTTCTTCTTCTTCTTCTTCTTCTTCTTCTTCTTCTTCTTCTTCTTCTTCTTCTTCTTCTTCTTCTTCTTCTTCTTCTTCTTCTTCTTCTTCTTCTTCTTCTTCTTCTTCTTCTTCTTCTTCTTCTTCTTCTTCTTCTTCTTCTTCTTCTTCTTCTTCTTCTTCTTCTTCTTCTTCTTCTTCTTCTTCTTCTTCTTCTTCTTCTTCTTCTTCTTCTTCTTCTTCTTCTTCTTCTTCTTCTTCTTCTTCTTCTTCTTCTTCTTCTTCTTCTTCTTCTTCTTCTTCTTCTTCTTCTTCTTCTTCTTCTTCTTCTTCTTCTTCTTCTTCTTCTTCTTCTTCTTCTTCTTCTTCTTCTTCTTCTTCTTCTTCTTCTTCTTCTTCTTCTTCTTCTTCTTCTTCTTCTTCTTCTTCTTCTTCTTCTTCTTCTTCATCTTCTTCTTCTTCTTCTTCTTCTTCTTCTTCTTCTTCTTCTTCTTCTTCTTCTTCTTCTTCTTCTATGTCGCATATATGTGATTTAAAATAACGCAAACTGAGTTTGTTTAGAAACTTTTCAGACCTGCACTTTTTCTTGCATTTTCCATGTCGGGTCAGTGCTAGGAAGAAAACTGTTTTGCTATCAAAATAGTTCATTATCAGACAGTTGTCAAATGTAAAAAATAAGTGTAAATCGTCAATTTGTCAAAAAAGTTGTCAATTAAATAAAAAATTACAAGGTTATGTAATGTAATTAGGAAATACGTTATGATCGTTCATTTAGTAAATTAATCACAATCAATCTATCGACCTAGACGAAATTCACAGAAAATTAGCAAAATACATATACACATGTAGAAAATGGTAAAGCGTAAGATTGTTTTACTGCACATTACCTATTTACACATACTGAACAAGGAGTTATAAATAACGGCGCATGATAAGGAACTGGGTAGGCTAAACGTACGCTTTAGCGTAATTAATTATTGGCAGGATTTCGGAAAAATGAATAGCGTAAATAATTATTTAATCCACCTTCCAGCTGCTAGTTTACTTTAATATTACACGTTTTAATCGTTCATCCATCCAGCTTCCACTTTTAGCTCATTTTCATCGCAAATCCAGCTTCTATTTTAAGTTTTACTATGAAATGTTTTCATCGCTCATCCACGGCTATGATATCGGCGTTAAACGATTATAGTTTCATCGCAATTCCAACTTGTAGTTTCCGACTTATTATGTAATATTTTCATCATTTATCCAGCTTCCAGTTTCAATACTATTTTCATCAATCATCCAACTTCTGGTTTGAGTTACATTTTCATCAGTCATCACAATTCCTGATAACTATCCACTATAAGAGTGTACATATAATGAACGCACGTAACGTGGAGGATTACCTTCTTTGCATATCCAGCTTCTCGTTTGATCTCCATTTCCATCGCTAATCCAACTTCCAGTTTGACTTATATTTTCATCGCTAATCCAGCTTCCAGTTTGATTTGTATTTTCATCGCTCATACAGCTTCCAATAATTAATTACGCTAAAGCGAACGTGGACATTTCGTCCAATAATTAATTACGCTAAAACGTACGTTTACCAGGAACTGGTCTAATGTTCCTCGGTATGACTTACCAGCCATCGCCTGCGGGAGAATAAAATATTCAGCTCAAACTATAAAATTAAAAACTCTCTATCTGCCCTAGCTGTCGTTATTTAAATGTGTTTTTCCACTAAATTATATGCAAAAAGTTATAAAATGTAATCAGGTTTTGCATTAAAGTCGAAAATTCTCGTTTTTTAAGTACTGTCAGCAGTACAAAATGGCGTACAAGGAAAGAGTTTTTACTAAAAGGAAAAGCAGGTTGGAGTTTATGAAAGTTTACCCTGTCATCTAGCGAATACATTTGAACATAGAGCAACTATGTTTTCATGCCTAGGCCCTACGTAAACCCTTAACAGTTCTAATCCCAAATTGTTATTTTGATATGTAAACAGTACTAGGAAGAAGGCAGTTAATAGACTATTGAAGAACTGGCTCATTGGAGCGAATTAACGTAATAATGCAAGTAAGCCTACGCCCACTATCAAGTGTGGTCATAATCTCCGCATAATTAGGGCGCCACTCAAAACTGAGCGTTGAAAACCATCTTGCGCGCTCTTCTCTCTTATCAGAGAGGCGAATTGCTGCTATTAAGCTGGAATACTGTCCAGGACGAGAAAGATTGGAAGGCATAGTATTGAGTAGATCAGGGTAGACTTTCTTAAAAGATTTTGGAATAAATTTATTTTCGAATGAAAAGTCTTAGGACGGTATACAGATCTAAGTTTGGAAAAAAATTGCCGTCACTATTAGTGTAAATCCCCGCAACGCAACGTTCACGTGGTACCTCTGTTCTGGAACAAAGAGCGTGGTGGACGACTGCGTCCTCTCCGGTATATAGGCCTATGCGAGTATGCCTGCCTACTCAGACCATTGAGACGGCCGGATGACGAAAACACCGACAGGAAGGCAGCTGCGGACCACCTCTGTCTATTTCCACAGTGTACGAATGATGAAACCAATAAAGAAATATGACAACTGTAAAAGGTCGCGATTGCAGAGAAATGGCCTTCAATCGCAGGCGAAATCGGGTCACAGAAATTCTAAGTTCATGTCGCAGATTGCATGGAATTTTGTTCCTGATTGTGAATAGGCCTAGGCACCTAAACTAATGACTTCCCCTATAGCCAACTCGGCTATGATGAGTATACTGACCGCTCACAATCGGTGGGAAGATGAGACAGCGAGGAGGCCTGGCGCCGCCACCCGCCCTCATATGCCGAGGGCCCGAGGCTAAAAACGTGAAGTCGCTAAAACTTCGTACCAATGGCTGCCTCAAGACTACTTAAGGGCAGTCTTGTTGTCCTCGAGACCAAGGTCTTGGTCTCGAGTGCACTCGAGTTCGTTTCTAAAAGTCTTGGTCTTGAGACAAAAGGTCTTGGTCTTGAGGTTCAAAGTCTTGGTCTTGGTTTTGCAAGACCAAGACTTGTCAAAATGAACAGTCATTAATTTTAACAAACGGCAAGAATTTTAAATTTGTTTTCCAATAATTACTCATACAGTTATTGCTTTAGTATTTACACGGTGTGAATGAGGCTTCACTTGTGTACTGGACAATTATTTTGACTTCCGATTATTTACCATGGAATGATTTCAAAACAGACTCGTGATAAATTTGTACATTTACATCCGGTTCTTGAAAAGCTGCTTTGTATGCTAGCGATTTCAGCACTTGTAGACCGTGTTTTTTCACATGGCAGAATTTTTGTGAGTCCCCACAGGTCACGTCTTGGTCAGAAAAATTCTGAGCAAATTGGTTTTTATAAAATTCAACAGGCATTTGGAAAACATTTCACATGAAGGACTTTTGTAAATACGAATTCGGAATTCTCTGCAGTCTCCATTTAGAGTTGTTTTGCTTGAATAAAAGAAAAAACTCATGTTTTCATTAAAATAACGAATAGTTCGACTGGACAATTTTTTAGTAAGGAATAGAAGTCTGGATACGACTGTGACTTTTTTTGGTCTTGGTCTCGGTCTTGAGGTTCAAGGTCTTGGTCTTGAGGTTCAAGGTCTTGAGGTTTAAGGTCTTGGTCTTGAGGTTTAAGGTCTTGACAACAAGACTGCTTAAGGGACCCTCTTCTTCATCTTCTATTGACCTCTGTAGATGTGTAGGCCTACGTCGAGAGTCCTATCAGTCACAGGCAAGAATTTCATCGAAGTCTTCTCTTTAAAACCGCCATCGTTGTTGAAATCTTCAACTGAGCTCTGTCTATGATTAATATAACACTTATTTAATACATCTCTTGATTCGCTCAGGTGCTGATGCCACGCAAATCAATCGTTTCTGACTAATCTGCCGATAGAAAAAAGCACCAGTAGACCCATATATTGCGATATATCTGCCATGCACTGTCTTCAAACAAGATTGATTGCTATGTTGAGACCGATACCAACATGTCAGTTCAATTCGGCTTCTTAGAACTAACAAATCTTTATGACAACCTATTGTAACATTTGCGGCACGGTGTCCGATTGGTTAGAACGCGCGGCCTGCAACGCGGAGAGCATGGGTTCGAGGGCTTGTAGACTGTAGAGATCTCGAAGTCCTTCAAACACAATTGTTCTGTGCTACATATTTTCTGTCGTGTGCATTTCCTACTTTGGTAGTTATAAGTGTCCCTAAAAATTAACTGACTGATTCTACTTATATGTTACACCGAGTTATCCTTTCAGCAACTTCGTGATGATTTCGGATATAGATCAAGGGAACATATTATATTCAGTTCAGAGAAATATAGGTATGAACACTTTATTTAGGGACTAAGAACACAATAAAGTGTATCATAAATATCAATAAAGACAACAACTATTCAGGATACATGACATTATTGATAACACATTTATCTTTCATAATGACCAAACATAACGTCGCACATTTAATCTAAGCAGAATGAGTTTACTTAATAAATCATGAAGGCAACGAAAATACAATGTATCCATAGTCTAAAACAGTCTCACATAATGAAGTACAGCTAACCGCTCTATTCAAATATCTAATCTGCTATTATTATTATTATATCTAATCCAGCAGAAGTATTTGCACAGCTACACTCAATCTTTAACAATAAAGTTCTAAAGAAGTGGGACCCAGAACGAAAGACATCACTGCGTCTTTAGTAACTATAGCACAGAATTTCATTTTGGTGACCAGCAGCAAGTCTAGAGATTTACAAATTACAATTATGTGAAAAGAAGGCAACACCTTTGCATTGTAGTGCCTTTGACGAGGAACCTCTGAATTCTCTAAATCAGAATACCTACTAAGTATTCTTAAATGAAAGTGGTACAAAGTAACTATTCATCTATGTATGTATTCCAGCACTTCTATATATCATCGTTTCTTTATCTCAAATTACTATTGTTTTCAACTGTAATTTTGTGGTATCATAATTCAGCAAAGGTCAACAGCTAAGTCGTCAGGTGGTGAAAATCGATGGCTACAACAATGATATAGAAATTCTTTCTTTATTTCAAACAATTCGTCACATATACCACATCCAAAGGATTTTGACAAAGATGCCTTTGAATCCGCAGGAGATTTGAATCTGCTAATGTACAGACATTCTCCATCTCTAATTTCCGGTAAAGGATGTGCAATTCCACAAGAAGCGGGATGCGTGTTCTTTGAGAAACGTTCATCTGGCTTATCAATAACGTCTGTACTACTAAATGTGATGAAATAATCAGATGGGTTAGCAATTACTTCACTTCCCATGCTAAGATCCTGTGGCAGTGTTCCTGCATGTAGTTTAAACTGCTTTGCTAAAGAACTGCTCTTTGTATAAGGTTTGTGGCACATGAGTTCCTTCTCGCTTGCATGGGTCCTTCTGTGTCTCTTCAGACTTCCAAAATGTGTGAATCCCTTATTACAAACCTCGCATATGTATGGTTTTTCTCCTGTATGCGTTCTCATATGAATCTTTAGACTACAATATAGTGTAAATGGTTTCTGACAAAACTGGCACATGTATGGTTTCTCGCCGGAATGAGTTCTCATGTGCATTTTCAGATAACTGCCTTCACTAAAGGATTTCTGACATAACTGGCACTTGTATGGTTTTTCATCAGTATGGGTTCTCATGTGCCTTTTCAGAGTACCACCTTCAGTATATGATTTCTCACATAGTGTACACCTGTATGGCTTTTCGCCAGTATGGGTTCTCATGTGCGTTTTCAGGTGACCGACTTCATTAAATGACTTCTGACATAACTGGCACCTGTGTGGTTTTTCACCAGTATGGGTTCTCATGTGAGTTTTCAGATTACTACCTACATTAAATGATTTTTGGCAAAACTGGCAACTGTATGGTTTTTCACCAGTATGGGTTCTCATGTGTCTTTTCAGATTACTGCCTTCATTAAATGATTTCTGACAAAAATGGCAGCTGTATGGTTTCTTACAAGTGTGGATTCTCGTGTGATTTTTCAGATCACAATGTCTAACAAATGATTTCTGACATAACTGGCATCTGTATGGTTTGTCACCAGTATGGGTTCTCCTGTGCCTGCTCAGAGATCCACCTTGAGTAAACGATTTCTGACATGTCTGGCATCTGTATGGTTTTTCACCAGTATGGGTTCTCATGTGCGTTTTCAGAGTATTGCCTTTAGCAAATGATTTCTGACATAACTGGCACCTGTATTGTTTTTCACCGGTATGGGTTGCCATGTGTGTTTTCAGATTACTACCCCAATCAAATGCTTTCGGTACTTGTATTGTTTTTCTCAAATACGGATTCTTGTATTCACTGTTTTTCTCCAGTACGAGTTCTTTGATGAGCTCTCAGATGATGATCGCCTTGAACATGTGGTTTCTGAAATAACTGGCATCTTTTTGGTTTTTAAATCTCCTTCTCCAGTCACCAGAATATACACTAAATACTGAAGCTTTGTGACCTTTATATAATAGCAAAAGGTTTATGCTATTGCTCACTGTAATTTTAACTGAAGATGAAATAGTTGAGTATAGAGAAACTTGTAGTCAAATAAATCCACTGTAGTAGATGGGTAATAGTTGGTCTACGCCACTCCTCTCCAGAGGGCCCCAAGACCAATGGGCCCTTACAGCCAATCGACTTCCAGGCAGTCTGTTTGGGGCCAAACGAAAACGGCACGAACGCTTACAGCTTAGAAGTCCTCGAGTGTGACCATTTTCATAGTTGTGACTGATAATATGGTCACAAGTGTCACACTAAGTGTCACACTAAAAAGACGGTTGTAATTCTGACTGTTATGATATGGTATGATAGATAGTAAAATAAGATCTACTACCACAAGAGTACCATTTTTACTATATAAAAAATAACAAACAAACAAAAACTTTTTTGGACAAAACTATAAAAATCATTATTTGGTCTAATTCGTGCAGAAAACGCAAATTTACAATGTATACTTTTTTCTCACTCTCACAAAACATGAAAAGTGCCTTTTTCGCACTTTTTTGAAACCACAGTTTCTGTCACGCTTTCGGCCGAATTGTGTTGAAAAAAGGAAATTCGCGGCACCAGGGCCAATTATAACAGATCAACCTCTAGAGGGCCTCTGGGCAGTCCGTGGGTCCCACGAAAGCTTATAGCCCTAAGGCCTACCACGCAATTGGTGTACTTTTTGTACAAGTGTGACAACTTTCAGAGTGTGACAGACAATATTGTCACAACTGCCACACTAAGTTAGGAGTGCAATAACGGCTTTCCATTTAATTTTAACACGGATAGGATACCTGAAATGTCATTTTTACCATAAAAACAGAAAAAATACTAAAAAAAAAACTTTTTTCACAAAACTAAAAAAATCATTATTTTGGTCTAATTCGTGCAGAAAACGCGAATTTACGATGTGTGTTTTTTTTCACTCTTACAAAACATGAAAAGTGCCTTTTTCGCACCTTTCTGAAATCGCAGTTTCTGTCACGCTGGGTCGGCCGAAAAATCGCGGCGCCAGGGCCAATTATAGACAGTTCGTGGGACCCACGGACACACGGACGCTTATAGCAGAACGGATTTAAACAGTGCATTTGGCTATCGTGGTTTGTAAGTTCTCAAGTGTGACAAGTTTCACAATGTGACTGATAATATCGTCACAACTGTCACGCTAAGGTGTTTTTTCCACATATTGTCGTAGTCGTTCGTCCCGAGAGCGCAGAAAATCGTGTAGAAAAATCATTTTTACGCTGTGTCAAATTTTTCACCCAACCCCAAAAACTTACCCCGAAAGAAATTTTTCATTGTCAAAAATTCATCAGGCCAAAATCAATATTTCCATCGGAAACGTGTAGAAAACGCAAATCTGCGATATGTGAAATTTTTCACCCAACCCCAAAAACTTTTCGCCCAAAAGAAATTTTTCATTGTCAAAAATTCATCAGGCCAAAATCAATATTTCCACCGGAAACGTGTAGAAAACGCAAATCTGCGTTGAGTAAAATTTTCAGCCGGACTTTGAAATTTCAAAAACGTGACACTTTTCGTCGTTTTCTGAATACCATTATTCGGTCACGTTTTTGGCCTTGTGAATTATGGAAATCGGGGAACTACGGAAATCGGGGAAATACGGAAATCTGGAACCATGGAAATCGGAAAACTGCGGAAATCGGGGAATTGGGGAAATCGTACGGCGGTGGCGCGGTGAACTGCAGAAACTTGAGCACATAAAAAATTATAACTCCGCTAATCGTACGGCGGTGGTGCGCTAGGAATAACAGATTCACTACTCCAACCACCTACGATGAAAACTTTTATTTTGAGGTTCGCGGGCAAGTCCCAGCGCTTGTTAGTTTCTTGATTAGTTCTGCCACCATCTGGTCTTTGCTTTGACTCGGCAACTCTTTTTTTCCATTCTTGCTTTGTATATCACGTTTCATCGTTCTGTATTTCTCCTCCTCTCCCAGAATAAGCTTATATTCTTCATCGCTAATAGCCGTGTCTTCCAACGCCTTAGAAATATGGTCATGAACTGTGTTTAGCTTACTTTCCGCCAAAATACAAATTTCGTCGTGTTTTGAAGCTTTAGCAACAAAACTTCTACTAATAACATTTCCAATAATATCCAGAAAACTCGTCGCTATGGCTAAACTCTCCAGAACAATACCAGGAATAAAACCAATACCAGTGGCTAACATAGCTGCCCCACCCACCCCAGTTCCAAGACTAACCAGAGCAAGGCCGGCCGAGGCCCCATTAGCCACATCTACAACCCTCTTATACTTTTTGCATAGCTGCCCACGATTTATCGCCTCAGACCTCAGGAATGCTTCTATTTCGCCGATCTTCTGCAGACGAAATGTTTGCGACGTCGTGTCTGACGAAATTGTTGACTCCATAAGCGTTGGGTACAAAGACATGCTTTTTATAGTTGCTCTATCAGTAACGTTACGTTTAACTCAATAGTTGAAGTACTTTCAACACCTCTCTTTTTTCCTTCAATTCTAAAACTCGTTTGTCCTGGAATGAATATTGCCCTAGATGCATCAAATTGTCCACTTTGAATGTCAACTGTACGATCGATGCTACCCGCGGCTGTAATAATGCGAACTGACGCATCACCGGTACTAACACCAAACATTGTAAGCCTCCAGAATCCGCGGTCTAAAGAGACCGTCTCATTGTTAGTTTGCATCGTAATACAGGGATAGCGTGCCGCGGTCAATGGAAGCGTTTGCCACGAACTTAGAGTCACAGTTTTGGTCGCTGTGTAAATATCACGGCTGTGGTAATCGTCCGATACGAAATCGATGTGAATTTGGGGAACCGCGTCTAACATATCTGCGGTGGGCTTAGGGATAGTATATCCCCAGTTGGTTAGTCCAACCAAATCATCGAGGTTGTACTTGTGCATATTCGTTTCTCCTTTTTGCCGGAGATAACCTCGAATCTTGTAGTGTGAGTCGGCCATTATTAAGTCTTACGTGTCTCCAACTTTAAAATATGTGTAGATCTGGAAGTGGGATATACCAAGAGTAGTTGATGATGATGGCTCTATTGTAAAGACCAGCAGTTTGTATATTTTGAATGCGGTGTCGGTGTTGATGGTAAACTCCTGCATAGAATCAGTCAAATCGTTTCGGTAGGAGTTGATTAGAGTTGTGAACATATCAGTATTCCGAACGGCCCCACCCATCGTCCAAGTCTTGATACGACTAGCAGCCACCCCAGCCACACTAACCTTCCATATTCGTACAGGCACCGGACATTCTATCGATATACTAGACTCTAAAGCACTATCAGCTGCAGCGGGCGTGGCCCTCCACTCACCTATGACTCCTGAGTTGAATGCCATATAAGGCGGGTAATCGGGAAGAGAATTCGGAAAGGCTGTGGCCTTAAAACCCGTTTCGGAAATGTTTTTGGACAGGGGTGGAATGTGACCGCTATAGTTGAGAAACTTGATGTTGTTCAAGTACTGTCTTACAGCGGTCTCTTTACTGTCTGTATACCTTTTAACCACAACAGCCTGAGTGTCGACATATTGTTTATTTGCTACGTTCAAAGGCTCCGTCGGTGTTTTACTTAACTTTGTCATCTTGCCAGTTACGATCCTCGTCACCTGCCCGATGCTCGCCGCGTCGGTATTAGATGTTGAGGCCCCTGTGTAAAGCCCAGTCACCCTCTTGCCACCCATACCTAAATTTCCAGTCATTGCGCCACCAACTTTAAGCACGCAAGCGCTCCTGGCGATAACATCTTGCGCGTTGGCGTAAGTTTTAGCAGCTTCAGCTTTCTGGTCCGCGTACTCCCTGGCGGCGGCCGCCTTTTGATCTGCACATGTCCTGACTGCAGCATCTTGGAAATCAACGTAACTCTTATTGGTTATGTGGAACGGTTCCTCGGGAGTCGTTTCTTTATTTGTAGTGGCATTGTTGATCAGGTGTGCCACTTGTTTCAAACTCGCAGCATCGCTATCGGATCCTGGAATCCCTATTGGAAGTCCAGTCACTCGGTGGCCACCCATAACTAAACTTCCAGTCATGACACTGCCAGATTTTAGCACACACGCGTTCCTAACGATAACATCTTGCTCGTTGACGTAACTTTTTACAATAACATCCTTTTCGTCCGCATACTGCCTAACGGAATCTCTCAGCACCTCGTTCTTCTCGTCCGTATACTGCTTGGCATCGACAAGCTTCTGGTCTGCATGGTTCTCGGCTGCGGCTGCCTTCTGGTCCGCGTACAGCCTGACTGCAGTGTCCAGCAGAGTGTCCTTATCGTCTGCGTAACGTTTAACGAGACCAGTTGCCTCGGAGCTTAAGCCGTCTGCATACAACTCAGCTTGTTGCGCCCGCTCTTTCGCGTACTCCGTTATTTGTTTCCAACTCGCAGCGTCGGACTCCCCCACCAATTCGTCCCAACCCTCGTCTTCGCTGTCAGATCCCGGAGTATCCGTGGGCAAACCAGTCAATTTATGACCGCCCATTTTTAGAATGCCAGACATCGTTCCACCGGTGAGTTGTAGGTTGTCCTGATCTACGATGTCTGCATAAGCCTTTGTTGAGGCGTCCGTTTCCATCGTGGGCGTTCCCACGTTTGTCAACCGAAATCCCCCAGCCGACAGAATTCCCAGCATTGTGTCACCCGCCTTGTGGACGAGCCCAGCGGCGCTTATCTGCCCCCTCCCACCCCACCTCCACCGTCTCTTCCAAATTTATCAACAGGCATTTTTTATACAAAAAAGGGTGACGGAAGTCTAACATAGGTCAAGCACGATGTCTTCAAAATTCTTTCCGGCAGCGAGCTCTCTTAGCACGAGAAGACAGAGATGACCACATACCACATCATCTGGCCCCTGTAGCTGAAATGTTTGTGTTCTTATGGAACGGTTTAAATATCGAGAAATTTCGAGACGTGGATCCAGCCCATAACTGTCAAAATAGACTGCTGTAGGTCCATCTATGCAATAGGCGACCCAGTGAGTACCCTCGCCGGAACCAGAATCTAAATTAACAACTCCACACTCCTGCTCACGAGCCACGGCGGGCAGACCATCTCGCATGAAAACACCGCGGAAATGCGGCAGACCTCGGGCGACTTTCTCTATGTCAAAGTTGCTCAGCGGTTTTAGTTTTTTTGCCCGATATAGTAGAGACCGGATCCTTTGCACATTGAACAGCAACCACCATAAGTCTGGCGCCCGAGATATACACCGGTTCCACGGACCTGAGCTTCGAGTTCGCGATTATGACGCGCGGCCTCTGCTAAAGCCGCGTCGTCGATCCGTTTTTTCTCGGCTTGGGCGGCATCGCTGGCCTGTTTCTTGCGCAGAGCCTCTGCATCGCTGGCCTGTTTGTTGTGCACGGCCTTTGCCACCTCGGCGGCCCCTCCAGCCGCGGCACCCACCGCGGTTAACCCGCCAAAAATCAGCGGGAGGAGAGCCAGTAGTGGAAGAAATCCGCCCGATTTTGTCATCTTTTTCAATTGCGTTTTGGTGAATCTGAGCTCCATGCCAACGCCTTCCGAAATCTTCTTCACTATTCGGGCGGCTTGAACTTTTGTGAGCGCGAGCTTATCGTTTCCGCGAAGCTGGCCATGAGTGAGCCGGATCGTGGCGCCAGTGCCGGCACGCGCAGCTCTAGCCAATGTTTGCTTTTGCCCTTCGGCCAGTGAAAGGCCGAACGCAACGTATTCAGTTTTCATTTTTGCAAAAAATATATCAAAAGAGGGCCTTGTATCTAAATGTGAAAAACGATTTCTAGTAAACGACGTTGAATTTGCTGCCATCCGATTCAAAATTCAGGAGTCGGTCGCTGATCAGGACTGCATAGGCTACCGTATTATTTGGTACCACTTCGTTAAAGTCCACCTTGATTTGTATGTCCTGTACAGAGGTTTTTAGTCGTTCAGATTGCCTGCGCACGTCCAGGACGAAGATCGGAAACATATCTACAAAGTCGATTGGTGTAACTTGGCATGACGACTCACGCGCGTCTATACCGCAATATTCTTCCTTGAAGTCACGTAGGGCCTTGTAAGCGCGAGAGGTTGTCCTCTTGGTGAAGTCGAGATTCATGTCAACCACCGGGTAGCGATCGCTGTTGAGCATGGCGAAAATGTTGCGAACCTGTGCATGGTCAAACAGTGCAGGATTCTGGCCTTGATGTGCATTCCTTCCAGTCTGAAAAGCAACAAGAATCCACCGCGGTTTTTCCGTGCCCGACTTAACGCTCAAACGCCAGGAAAAAGTAGTCGCTCGTGGCACCGCAATGTTGTCGCATTGCATGGCGCGGAATGCTACAGGTACCTTAATCTTGGCTTCAATCTGCTTCATAAGCATGCTTTTATACTCCAAAGCGGGTATTATATGCGGCATGAACCAGGAGAGTTTAGTCAGCGTGATCTGGCCATTGGTCGCAGCGGCTTCCTTGAAGATCGCGTCTGCATCCCCCTGACGGCTCAGCAGTAAGGAGTGTTTAATCCCGTATACGACCTTGTGATAATCATCGCAAAAACCGAATAGATGTCTTAAGGGAACGATGAATGAGAACGTTCCAATAGGGACGGGTTTTCCAATGATCATCAGTCGACGGTTCTCAAAGCCGAGATTCAGAGCCGCCGCCGCCGCGGTCGTGTCCTTTTGCCAACACATGTTTAAACCTTCGGCTTTGGAAAAATCATCGCCGTATACCAGCATGCCTTTCATCGTCGTGGCTTGCCCAGGAGACATGACATTCTCTATCTCGGTGTTGTTAGCCAAGTATCGAATCTGAGAAAACATGTACGGGATGGCGTTGTTGATAAATGACACCAACGAGTCTGCGATGTAAGCCGCGCCTGTAGATGTAAGCCTGCCCTCCACAAGAAGGTAGCTCTTGGAAGGTTGCGTGAAAATGTCTTGGTTCTGGATGTCTATCTGTATGGCCTGGCCATTATTAATAGCCGCGGGATTTTGCGACTCATACTCGCGGTATTCAAACGATTCAATGCTATTGTCATCGGGCACCGCCGAAGCGATGTCCAACATTTCACTCGGCACGTCATATGCTGCCATTATTATAGTTAAAAAAGTTCAAGCTTCAATTTTTAATCATGCTGTAAATGAATTTCATATGTGGTGGGTAAAACAGTTTTTGCGGTTTGTGAATTAGTCGGGAAATTTTTTTATTTCATTTTGCGAGAAACAGACCCCTGCCACCACGACTCGGCTTTATAGTCTTGAAACCAGATCCAGCAATGCGGCTGTTTATGTCAGCCATTGTCGGAACAACGGGTGGCGGACTTACAGCCAGTTGTTTTAAGTACTCGATGCTCTTGTCGCTGAGCGCCTTCTCCAAAGGTGCGGGAACCGCTATTGGTGCTTTTGCGCCGGCAACAGCGCGTCTCGCTTTCACGGCATCAACGATTTGCCTGACGGCAGACGCCGTTGTGGCCCCAGCTTTCACAACATTACCAACTACATCGGCAACGTTTGTTATTACACCTTTATTAGCCGAAATGAAGGATCCGGCACGTCCTAGCAAGCCCGCGATTTTGGGTATCCAGTCGAAAAGTCCACCACCCACGACACGACGCCGCTTTTTAATTCCAAGAACCAACATTAGAATATTTAACTGTGAACATTTACGCACTGCGGATGTGAAACCTTATAGTTACTGTCTCACCGCGGAGGTTTAATTGTTCACCATTCTGGTCGGTCAGCCACACACGAATGCCCTGTACGTTGCCAGCCGGTGCAACTGGTAGGTACACCAGATTTTTCGGAGACTCGATTACCTTGTAGCCGGGCGACACATCCGGGAAAAAACTGTAGATAACTGGCAGCTGGCTACCATTTCGATACGATCCAGAGATAATGTCACAATTTACCAGGATTGTGTCCACGCGGAGAATATCGACTGGATTTTCTCCCTCTTTATAACCACTACCAAGCCTCTGAGAGTTAAAACCGAGCATTTGCCTGATAGTAGATTGTGCCATATTTACCTTATATAAGGCATTCGTAATTTTTATGAAGGCGCGAAGGGTAGATGCGTTAGCTCCTATGGTAATAGGAGAATTAAAGCCGAGTGGTGTCACACCCGTCGGAGAATTTTGCTTTTCTAACTGCCTACCGATTTCATCATTAATCTGTGCGATCTCGTAGCTTCCGTCGGGCAAAATGATCGTCTTCCACGTCACACCATTGTCGTTGCTGTAGACGAACTTGTTATTTGTGCTATCGATGTTGGGAATCGAATTATAAGTTTCAAGCTTGACCAAAGCAAGCTCAAAGCGTCTTTTTGGATCCAGGTACAGCGGTGGTGAGAAAGCCGTGGTCCACCCTGTAGTATCTGAGGAAACAACTATACTAAAATTTTCCTTAGGCTGCAAAAGGTCTCGAATTTCTTCGAGCAGTTTCTCCGAGCGTTCCATCTGAGCCATGAATTTTGTTTTCTATTTCTATTTTATGAGCATGTTTCTATTCAATTCGAGTGCCAGCTCTTTGGAGATCGCACCGGAACGCAGTAACTCGTCAAGAATGGCGGAGATTTCGTTGCCGAGACCAGTGTTTCCCGCGGCCCTAGAGGCAACCAAAAGCTGCAACCTCTCTACCAGGGCGTTTGGATCGTTGTAAAATTGCACCGCGCCGCCTCGAATCAGCTGGAACTTTTTACTTTTCCGGCCATGAATAGGCAGACCAGACATCTGTACGAGCTTTTTGAAAGTTTCAATTGCCTGAGGCGAATATTGCTTAGTCTTAACGAAGCGTTTCGTTAACAGGCTGAACAATGACTCATCGGCAGGAGCTTCGAGCACGAGGTTCCCACCTTTAAACACTCTTAGTCTACCAGCAGACAGCGCGACGGGGTCGACGGAGAGCTCACCCAAGGCGCTACCTTGTAATTTAAGAGGAACGGCTGGGACACTGAAACCCTTTCCCTTTTTGATGAGGCTGTGGCCCGCTAGCAGTGTATGGATTCGCTTTTTATATTCCCTTAGGGCTTCGATATCTGCAGTCACCTCATCTACCTTTTCTTCGTCTCCTTGCTTATTGGCTTTCCTTTTCTCTTTGCCCAGGGTGTGGCGATTATAGTGATTTACCTCACCGATTATCTTTTCAGCACCTGCAATGTCGGCTAAATCGAGCTCGCTGGGAGGTTTAAACCCATGCCGTGTGATTGCCGCGACGTTGAGATATTTGTTTGGATCGACTAACAATGCGGGGGGAATTCGGGATGCCGGAAGCGCTGGAAGGGTGGAGCAGCTGTTCCTGCGGTATCACCGAACAAAGCTGCTATCGGGTTATAATTAGCAGACTCTGAAATCTGTGCTGGCAAATCCTGTAAAGCGCTGGTAACTTTCTGCAGCTCCTTGGATGTAGCCGCCTGGGATTCAGCCGTGGCCGTGGCGATTGGTTTGAAAAGCTTTGCCGCATCGTACTGAAGGTTGGCTTCACCGAGCTTCTCATCCACGAAACGCTGTCTCAATCGATTTCTGCGAGCTAAATAATCCTGAGTTAACGCGTCTCGCTCCTGTTTAGAAGAAACCTTTGTCCACATCGTGATTGTATGTCGGCTATATGTTGCCTATATCGTGTCTTTAAATACTTGCCTTGGGCTTATAGAAGCGATCGAACCCGCAACGATATTTTCCATCGTACACTTTAGACGTCAAATCTATGACTGCGAATCCATATGGCTGGGCAGCACACTCGCTGAAGAACGCACGGAACTCATCGAAAGACATGTCGCCGCCCACGAACGTATCGTGAATGGCTCGCAAATTTTTGCTGTCTTGGTTGAAGAGGACGATAAGATTAGCATTGTCACGGATCGCTTGCTTCGGAATTCGAAAATAATTCTGTGTTAAGTAGAAGCAGTCCGCGCCACCGTGTCGACCCATAGTGAAATACCTTTCGATGGGCGACTGTTTTTCAAGCATGACGTCATCGAAAACTAGAAGGCTTCTGGCATTCTTATTTAATGATTCAACTGGAACTATTTCATCTGAGCAAGAGTGAAAGGAAGCCACTTCCTTCCCGGCAACTTTTTCGAGTTCTGTTATCCAGTCCCGAAGAAACTGATATTTTTCCTGTCCCAGAGACTTTGAGTAGAGGTATAGCCGATCAAAACGCAGGTACCCCTTCTTCAACAGAAGGTTAAGCAGTAAGTTTGTTTTTCCACATCCGCTAGGCCCACAGATTATACACCGTATGCTGGATGGCAACAACCAATGGTGGTGTTTTTTCCCATCGTCGGCTTCGAGATCGAAATTTGTTATTTCCATATAGAGACAACGAGTTATGATTGTATTCAACGAAAACAATGTATTGCCTACGATGTAAGAAACATACTGAGACTTCAAATGAAACAATCGTCGAGTTACGAAACGGTCGGCCAGCCAAGAAGGGAACGTGTGCCGTCTGCGGTGCAAAGAAGAGCCAAATTTTGCCTTCTAAAGTGCGAAAGACTGGAGGTTCTCTACTGAATAGCGCTCTTAATGTTCTGCCTCTGCCAGAAATGCATTTGAGCCTTCCATCCGGTATGTCTTCGGAAGATAATCCGGGAGGTTCTTTTCAGAACACAGGAAAGTACTCTTACTGTGGGCCATTCACAAAACTCGATAAACGGCTGTCACAGCGATATCACGGTGTTAATCAGCTCGACCGTGCGTGCCTCCACCACGATGTAGCTTACGCAGTTCATAAAGATACCCCGGGGCGTAATCACGCAGATGACATCCTCGCCGCAGCCGCGTCGAAGATCGCACTCACCGATGAAACTCCGGATTATGAGAAGAAAGATGCCCGGCTCGTATCGGCCATTATGTCAGCGAAGTCGAGGCTGGGGATGGGTGTTGGACGGCGACGCAAATGAAAATCATTTGTGTATGTGTTTACCTGTTTGTAATATATAGTTTTTACTGAAATGTCTAAGCACCTTTCAACTATCTATTACAGCCCTAGAGGTTACTGGCGAGGTAAGGCTGCGGTGAAAAAGCTAGCCGTAGCCGCCAAAGTTTCCGAGGCCGAGGCTCGCGATTGGCTGAAGAAACAGGCTGTGTGGCAGATTTCTCTACCAGTTCCACGCCGCATACCGCGTCCAAAGTTTGAGGAAAATCGACCAAACGCCGTACACCAAGCCGATCTCTTGTTTTTACCTCACGATAAAGTAGGTCGAAAGACTTATAAATACGCCTTGACTGTCGTCGATGTTGCTTCACGATACAAAGAAGCAGAACCGTTGATCAACAAAAGTGCGACCGAAGTCGCCGCCGCTTTAAGCCGGATCTATAAGCGGGGCCCTCTAACTTGGCCTCGACTTTTTCAGGTCGATCCTGGATGGGAATTTATGGGTGATTTTACACCGTTGCTGACGAAGCACGACGTTCTTGTAAGACGCGGACAGGCCGCAAATCATCGTCAACAGGGCATCGTTGAACGCTTTAACCGTACTCTAGCTGAGCGACTTTTCGGTGCCCAGTACGCTCAGGAATTGCTCCTGGCTGCAAGGGGGTCATCCGAACGGTCAGTGGAATGGGTTCGCCGGTTGCCCGAAGTTGTTGCTGCACTAAACGATGAACCGACGCGCTTGCTCGACATGAAGCCGGTTGAAGCGATGAAAGCTGCTAAAGTAACACAGAAGCCTTCTCATTCACAAATGAAAACTCGTTTGTGGGGCTTGGATGAACCTGTTCTCGGGCACGACGTTCTCGTTCGATATTTGTACGCTCCCGGCGAGCTCGAGGGTGGTAGCAAACGCGCTACCGACCCTAACTGGTCGCTCACCATCCACGCTATTTTGGATGTTGTTCGGCAGGCTGACCAACCGGCTTTATACCATCTAGTTGATGGGCCAGGCCGCGGTTTTGTGCGTGAGGAGCTGCTTCTGGTGCCTATGGGCACTGAGTTACCCCCCGATAGAATACTCAACCGTCGTTGATTTTGTAGTGCCCGTATGCCAGCGTTGTTATCCCATCGGCCTCGATCCACTTTTTTGTGTCTAATGGAGAGAGGCTGATCTTATTCTGCTCGTACACTCCGATCTGGTGGTCGTGGCTTCGAATCACGACTTGTGTGTGCCGCATCTCTTCTCGTTCGAACAGGCACTCCTTGTATAGCTCGTGGTGCAAATCCTTCTTCACAACTGCTCTCTGAACGCCTTTAGCTTTCCTGATCTCTGAACCACCCGATTTTAAGATCGAGTACATCTTCGGACGCAGTCCCACGAATTCGGCTATGGCAACTCCGTTACATTCATCCTTGAACTTGCCCACGACTTTCTTGTTCTCGACGTCGTAGTACGGGCTGTCTCTAGGAAACTCACTAAAGTCGTATGAGTGTTTTTTGTTCCACATATCGGCATAGGCGTTCGGAGTTTCCACCTGAAATAACAGGCTGTCAGTGTCTGTGTATAAGAGTTGGGCATTGTTGCCGTACTCGTTTTTCACATCGTTGTACCAGAAGTCGTACATCAGATGCTTGCTGAGGTCGAGGACAGCCTGGCCGACATATACAGGTCTGTTTAACTTGAGCTTGTTCTTCAAACTGTGAATCGCGGCGAGTTGGTCGTTGAAGATTTTGTGTGATATGTAGGCCGGGTCAGCAATTAGTTTACGAAGTTTGTCAACTTTTGAGGTCGGTACCAGGTTAACTCTGATTCTTTTTCTAAGATTTTCCATGGTCTTTCTAAAGACCGCATTATTAGCCAGTTTGAAGAAATCCTTCTCAAACTCCGACGTTGCCTTCGCTCTCAATTTCGTATTCATCTCGATGTATGGAGCCATCCATGCCTTAATCCAAACTTAATGACACGATGAATTTTAGAAACTCGTAGCCCTAACGAGTGGTAGAGTTTGAGATTTCTATAATGGACCACATACCGCTCCTTAGGTCGTAGGCTTGGTACTAACTTCACATGCTTTGTGAACTTGCCTCCCAACTCGTTCATAAGCACATTCTGATAGTCACTCAACCACTCCTCTTGGACTGTCAGGGTCTCCGGTGCTAAGGGATAGTCGCTATGTGATTCGTGGAGGTGCTCCGGGTACCCGAGATCGACTTCAAGTAGGAAGCCTTCAGGCGCGTCATCTGGAGTTTCCAACACTTCATCGAGAGTTGGACTTTCCCAGCTAAATCCTCCAACTGGCAGTGGCTGTTGCATCGCCCAGCCGTAAAGATTATTCGCGTCGAGATACATGATCCAGTTGTCTGGCTTCGTGGTATCGTAGTCGGGGCATTGTGGGTTGTTGGCTTTTGCGAAGCGCTTAGATACCATCGAGATTCCACCTCGGAGACCTTTCTCTACGAACAAATGCATATCTATATCGGTTAAAAGTTCGAGCTCGATTTTTTTCTTTTTCAACAAAGCGTCCCAGGCCATTCCTGGCAGGCTGAAGTAGTTAGCCGGGTCCAGACTGTAGTGTTTCATCGATGTGGATCTGAAGGTTTCGAAGACATCGGCTAGTAGAAGTACATCCGTACGGAGATACAAGTCGTGATAGTCGCCCAGAGTTTTACAGTCAAACTCGTCCCACACTCGTTGTGCGTGTTGATAATCCTCGTCAGAAATGCTCTCTCGTGTGAGCTTGCTGTAGAACGCTTCCTTGGGTGGAAGTCGGTCTTCTTCGAAGCGGTGGTAATCATGGATGTGCTCGTAACAATATACGCCCTTTCGCCTCAAAAGATCTAGTTTTGTCCTATCATTGTGAACGAAACTTTCCTTTATATATGCTGTTGTGACTTTCAAATCCTCTAGCGATAGGTTTCCTGATAATTTATCCAAAGAGCTGTTTAGAAACTGGAGACTATCAATGAACTGTAGTTGCCCAATATTAAATGTCATATATTTCTCCATATTGTTTGGAATACAGTTAATTTCAGTTTGTTCATCCTGTGCGGCCTCACAGCTACCTATCGCTTGCATTATGAGGTGGCTGTCGTAACCTCGGAGATTGTGGAAGACCACCGGTAGCTTACACTTATCGGGATATATTCGAAGTTTGAGGTTGCAGGCGTTGTGAGCAGCACCTCGGTACTTACCGGTGATGTGGCAGTGGTCACGAACTCTGTCCGCTTCGAGCGCTTCTCCACAGATGTCACATTCGATAGCCTCGCGGAATGATTGGCGATCGGCCGGTGACATAACCATCTTAGCTGGGGTGGCCAGCCTTTGTTTGATAGTGGCTAGCTCGCCTTGTAGTCGTTGTAGGAACTCTTCCACGGCGTTTTCTCCGCGGTATAAAACTGGTTTCTTTGTGCGGCCGTCGCATCGAACCACTATGTAACAGAAGCTGCACGGTTTCTGCTCAGCTATCTGTCTGGTGTTGCTCTCGCTGGGATTCATGGCTGCACCTTCGATTGGCATGTTTAGAGCCTCGAAGTCTGCGTAAACGATATACGGGGCTCGCATCTGTTTGCCATGGTTCTGGAATTTGAGGGTATTTTCATCCTCTTTTGGCATCTCAATCCGCTGAGGCTTCTCACTGATACCCTGGCAATCTTTGATATGGGCATCCAGCAAGTCTTGTCTACAGAATATGTGTAGGCAGCGACGACATGGGTATTTCCTCCCGTTGTATTTACTATCTTGACGAAGAATTCGACCAAGGTCTTTTATCCAGACGTAGTGGTGATTCTGTATATGAAAATTTTCATTTACGCCTTTTGCCAACAGTAGAAGATCAACATTATAGTCTCTATTTGTCTGTTTTGAGACATAAATTGGGTACAGCCCTTCATTCCATCCGAAGACCGATAGGGACACCATAGGGTTCTGACGTTCGAACTTACCGATATCTGTGACCTTCACCGGAAATTCTATACCGTCGAAGTTTAGTTCGTGGAGGTGGGCACGATACTTACTGGGTCGATAGGGGTGTTGCTTGTTATCTACTGGATACATGGCGCTTAGTATAGCCCACTCGAAGCAGCGGTTGTCTTCATTCTTTACATTAACAACTGAATGATAGGGGATGCACTTCGGTGTTGGAAAATAGCTCTTGCCTCGGAAAGGCTTATATCTTGCAAAACTTAGGTCTAGCGCCACGACCCGCTTCACCCTCCCCCCCGACCCCTCATTGGTGTAGTCCTCGAGGAGTTTTAGTACTTCGGCCTTGGCCTTCCGTATAGCCCCTTGGACTTTACCTGCATTGGTAATTGGTGCTGCTGTGCTTCGAAAGTAGGCGGTATTGGTAATGATGCCGGGGGGCGCGTTGCCACCATACACATTATCAACGGTCGGTGCCAACTTTTCCAAATCAACAGTCAACACTTGAGAGTATTTCAAACCGCCATTTTTCAAGAGCTCTTCATTGAGTTGCGCCTCAATGCTGTGCTCCATTGCACTCAAGAAAGCCAACGCATCTCTTTCCAGCCTGTGGTTAAGAGGTACTTCTGCACGGAAGTCTCTCAGAAGCTGATTGGCGAGCTCTTTGTGTACTAGAAAGGGTGGTGGTCCACCTCTATCCTTCTTAAGTAGGAGTGGGTCGAATTCTGCCAGAAGGGCCTTACGTTTTGCCCCTCTGCGCTTGCGCACTGGAGGAATTGGCCTTGGTAGCAGTGGTTGTAGTAAGCGCCTTTTGAGTGCGTCTGGGATAGGTTCGTCTAAGATATTCTGTAGAACAGCCCGAAGAACTGGGGGACCGGTAAACTCACCCAACAATTGTTCAATTTTTTCATTCGTAGACAATGCCATAGTTATAAATTATTTTATACTACTATGGCAAACTTTTCTTTAATATAATAATTATGTCGTTTGTTCAAATGATAATTTTTGTTTACTGATGTTCGATTGTCGCTTGCTCATCTCTATTATCTCAATACAATAACTATGTCGTTTGTTCAAATGATAATTTTTTTTTATTCTACTGATATATTTGATAGTCGCTTCCATTCTTTATTAAATTCACGGACTAACCCACCACGTCGTATTCTTGATTGAATAGCATAATAGCCGCACTTCATGCACTCACCTAAGTGGTTTTTGATACCCCTCCCACATTTAGCGCAAGGTTTTGTCCCGCAACCGTTTCGCAGTGGTGCTAAATGCTTGAAACAGTACTCCCCAATGCATCTGTGACAGCAGAGATTTGTTTTGCCTATCATAAGCCATTTGCAAAAGTTTTGCCCCAACATTATGTTTTTTTATGTATACCACAACCAATTCTTTTCTTTAAATTGAAAATATTCTGAACGACTTAAGAAGCTTCTGCAGGAAGAGGCTCCTAGCTTAGTGTGACACTGTGACACTCGTGACAGATATCATCGTCACACTGTGAAAGTTGTCACACTCGAGGACTTCTAAGCTATAAGCGTTCGTGCCGTTTTCGTTTGGCCCCAAACAGACTGCCTGGAAGTCGATTGGCTGTAAGGGCCCATTGGTCTTGGGGCCCTCTGGAGAGGAGTGGCGTAGACCAACTATTACCCATCTACTACTGTAATGTTCTTGACAAAGATTAATAACATGCAGACCTTGTCTTACAACTGCATTTTGCAGTTCTAACAGAATGTTGCTCGTCTTGCTAAAAATAAAAGTAAAACCTCAAGATTAATGTGTTATAATACATTACATAATTTAATTGCTGCTCATTGTGGTAAAATGGCTATTCTCCATTCATTATAATTGAGTGACTTTGTAATAAAGGTAAGGCAGAGTTACAAGAATCCCTTCAATATTCTGCTAAGAATTTGTCTTGCTCAAACCCTTAATGTTACAGCTCTGTCTCAAAAGAGACTGGCCTGACACATGAACTTAGGACTACACCATTCCATTTAATTCCAAATCACACCATCACAGAACTTTATAGTAGTTTATAGAAGTAGCACAGCTAAAAGTTTATAAATTTCTAAAAAGGCTATCATATTACTTTAGAGAAGATGGCAAACATAAACACCTGGAGATGGTGTATCGTAAAAACCACCAGCAGGAAGGAAACGCAAAACCACATCCCTAGCCTATCTATCCCAAGCAGAATGAAAACGACAAAAACGAAAGAAATCAACAACGTTAACAGGACTCCTAAGACTACCATGGGGAGTGTAACGTTAGGCAGGATAGGAAATTTATAGGGTATCTTCGGTTGACAACAAGCGGATGTAGCAAGATGTCCAGGTCTGCTGAGTCCCTATTGTGGATCAGATAACTGCCATAATATTGGAAGCGTTTGAAAATGTGGATGACGGAGTAAAGTTTGGGGGAGTCTGATGAAGGCCATACGATTTGCAGATGACCAGGTAATGGTAGCACGTACCAAGCTGGGCTGCAGAGAATAATAGATGCCCTGAACACAACACCTGAGGAATAGAGTATGAGGATAAGTATAAAGAAACCAAAGGTGATGAGATTTAGAAAATAAAAAGGATAAGGATTAACTATTGGCATCGACGGTGGATAAATCTAGCAAATCAATTAGTTTTGTTATCTTGGAAGTTTAAGAACAGATGATTGAAGGTGCCGTGCCGAGAAGAAGAACAACGAGAAATGAAACATTCTGGAAGAGAGAAGAGCTTCTGAGAGTTAGATTCAATCTCGATCTAAAGAGAGGAATAGTGAAAAGCCTCATCTGGAACGTGACACTATACGAATTGGAGATATGGAATATTGGAAAGGCAGAAATGGAGAAGCTTTCAGTATGCTTTCAAGAGGAATTTTAAAGGCGGCCTTGGTGACGACTGGCCAAGATCAGCTGGAGCGACTTTAAAACAAGCGAGGTGTTGCAAGTGGAGCAAAAAAGGAGAGAAATGAATTGGATCGGCCAAACACTATGTGGACACACGCTCCTGACGACAGTGCTTGAAGGAAGAATTGAAGGGAAGAAACCACCAGGAAGACCAAGAAATATGATGTTGGAATGGATTATCGATAAAGGAAAGAGGAAAGAGACAGAATATAAAGAAATTAAGAAAAGGCACAAAATAGAGAGTTGGATGGCGTCTTTTCATTCCTGGATCTGCAGCACAATTTAGAAGAAGAATGTGTAGCTTTAACAGAAAAGAAATTACCTGCAAACTTTCTCAAACAACTATTTTATTTCATTTCACACTTTATGTCACATTTTATGGGTGCTCACGAGTGTAGTGGTAAGTGTGCCAGACTGTCAATCGATAGGTTGAGGGTTCAAATCCCTGCCACGGTAGAAATTTGGTTCGACATTTCTGCTCCACCTGCACCCACTAGCCAAATCACCCATATTGAGTACACTGACCGTACACTGTTGGTGGGAAGATGAGAGGGTGGCCCATTCACTCTCATATTGCGAGGCAAAGAAAATAAAGTCGCTAACACTTTATACCTATAGGTACTTCAGGGCTAGCCTAATTAAGGGACTCTCCTTCTTTCTCTTCTTCTTCCTTCTCCTATTCTTCTTCTTCTTCTATGTCGCATTATGTGATTTAAAATAACGCAAACTGAGTTTGTTTGGAAACTCTTCAGGCATGCACTTTTTCTTGCATTTTCCAGGTCGGGTCAGTGCTAGGAAGGATTAATAGCCACTGAAAACTGTTTTGTTATCAAAATAGTTCATTATCAGACAGTTGTCAAATGTAAAAAAAATAAGTGTAAATCGTCAATTTGTCAAAAAAGTTGTCAATTAAATAAAAAAAATTACAAGGGCATTAATATTAAAATGTAATTAGGAAACACGTTATGATCGTTCATTAAGTCACTAAATAAATCACAATCATCTGCATCTATCGACCTAGACGAAATTCACAGAAAATTACCAAAATACATATACATATGTAGAAAATGGTAAAGCGTAAAATTGTTTTACTGGACATTACTTATTTACACATACTGAACAAGGAGTTATAAATAACGGCGCATGATAAAAAACTGGTCTAATGTTCCTCGGTATGACTTACCAGCCATCTCAGCTCAAACTATAATATTAGAAACTCTCTCTCTCTCTCTCTCTCTCTCTCTCTCTCTCTCTCTCTCTCTCTCTCTCTCTCTCTCTCTCTCTCTCTCTCTCTCTCTCTCTCTCTCTCTGCCCCAGCTGTCGTTATTTAAATGTGTTTTTCCACTAAATTATATGAAAAACTTATAGAATCTAACCAGGTTTCGCAATAAAGTCGAAAATCTGGTTTATGCTGTCAGCAGTACAAAATGGCGTCCAACGAAAGCGTTTCACTAAATTGAAAAGTAGGTTGAAGTTTATGAAAGTTTATCCTGTCATCTAGCGAATACATTTGAACGTGCTAGAGCAACTTTGTTTTTATGCCTATTCCCTAGTTAATCCTTAACAGTTCTAATCCCAACTTGGAATTATGAAGCCAATAAAAAAATATGACAACTGTAAAAGGTCACGATTGCAGAGAAATGGCCTTCAATCGCAGGCAAAATTGGATCACACAATTGGGAAACTCTTGCCGCAGATTGCATGGAAGTCTGTTCCTGATTATGAATAGGCACCTAAACTAGTAACTTCCCTTAGCCAACTCAGCTATGATGAGGACACTGACCGTACACAGTCAGTGGAAAGATGAGACAGCGAGGAGAGGACTGGCGCCGTCACCCGCCCTCACATGCCGAGGCTAAGTAACTGAAGTCGCTTAAACTTCCTACCCATGGCTGCCTCAAGACTACTTAAAGAGACCATCTTCTTCATCTTCTAGTGACCTCTATAGATATGTGCGTCACGGATCCTATCAGTCACAGGCTAGAATTTTTATCGAAGTCTTCTCTTTTAAACCGCCTCGTTGTTACAATCTTCAACTGAGCTCTGTCTATGATTAATATAACAGTTAATTAATATATCTCTTGATTCCTTATTTGCTGATGCCAAGCCAACACCGAGTTATCCTTTCAGCAACGTCGTGATGATTTGGGATATCGATCTAGGGAAAAATATTATTATTTGCGATATTACTTTGTTTCCTCATTCATTCCCTTTTGGGCCTTTTCCAATTTAATGGCATTGAATCTCCCTCTGTTGTTTATGGCAGCAAGATACATTTCAGCCATGCCATCAACTTGGTAAGATTGACCTTGCTAGCCTTGCTACTGAATTCCCTAATATCGTCTTCTCCACTTCTGTCCGTGACCGTGGCGTCACCTTGGACTCTGAACTCACCCTCTCCCAGCATATTTCGCAGCTGAGCCGGGGTTGTTATTTCCAGTTACGTCAGCTCCGTGTGGTCTCCCGCTCTCTCTCTCCCAAGCACGCAGCTACTCTCGTTCATGCTTTCATTACCTGTCGACTTGATTACTGCTGTTCTCTCTATGTTGGTCTCAGGGGCCCGGGAACCTATGGCGCCGAAGGCGCCTTTGCTCACACAAGTTTTGGCTCTGTGGCGCCGAAGCAGACGAATGCTCACACAACTTTTTGGTCATTAATACCATAAAAATATCATTTTCGCCTAAATTCTAATAGTGATTAGATAAAAGATGAGCGCCTCTGTCAAACAGAGCCAAAACTTAACAGTACAGTATTATGCAGGTCTAATGGAACCCCCATATGAGGTCGTTGAATGCCAGCCTTGGGTCAGCAAGTTAAGCGACTGTCGTGTCATATTTACACGATTAATTACTTTCAGACGGTGTCTCACGCCCCTTAACCCATCCTTCTAACCGAATTTCTCCCACGTCCCCAAACAAGCGCGCGACTCCGCCTCTGTAGGTCCAGAGGAAGTGTTAGACTGCAGATTTCCCAGGTCATGACCTAGCTGGACGGTCAGCATGTTGTGGTATAGACAGAGGCGTCTATCCCCCCAGGTCATTGGAGCAACTTCCCATTTCCCCCCTTTCTTCTCCTTCCCCCTTCCTCCCCACCCTAAAATGGTGGCACACACACTGACAGATCTTCCCCCTATTTCTTGGATGGAGCATTTGCTCCAAGGTTTCTGTGGTGTAGACGCCCCTGGGTGTAGATGCCAGATGTTGTGGCTCTGTGTAAGTGTATATTAGCTATCGATTACAGGGCTGCTTTGTCTTAGAGACTTATATGATAGATCTGATGCGCTGAGGTCGCTTTTGACCTCTCAAGTGACCTGCAGTGCACAAATAGGCTATAGCAGCCAACCGCGGGGAATGCTCTGCTGGTATTGAGATAGAATCCAGTAGGATGCGACCTTTGCACCTGCATTAGATATACCATACAGTCTGCAAATAAGTATACATGAAATATTTTTCAAAGTCGCATCCAAGTGCTCAGAGGTACATTTCTCAAGAAGTGTCTGTGCAACGTGTTCTTTCTGACATTATTACTCGCTCGTGGCAGGATATTTTAACCGGTTTATAATAACCTTCACTACGCTCGTCGCCAAACTTTCACTACACTCACTGTATAGGCCTACATTTGTGACCGTAGTTCGAAACTTTCGTTCGTCGCCTAACTGTGCTCATCACTTGTCGTTGGACATCTTCGCAGCTTAACCGTGGAAGACCTTTGTCAGACAGGTAGGCTAGACTCACATACAAATAAATATTGACAAAGATCCAAGTTTGTGTCAGTAGGCTAGGCATACACAGGCATCGGCTTGGTATGATGTCTGGTCTGCTTCACCATTGCAAAGAGGGCTGAAAGACGCAGACTTCATCGACTTGCTTGCTCATACTGATTTCTACCCTTCTAGCCGTTAAGCTATTCTTATTCTCCTAACTCTGCCAACCACTACATGTGCAATCGAAAGATCGTGTGAAAACCTGGCTACGATCTACTATGGCAGACGACAGACTATCCGGATTGTGTATGATGAGTGTACACAGAGAGAAAATTAGCAAGAAGAAAAAAGAATTCATGAATAATATTGTAGATGAATTTGGCAAAGGTCGTCGTCGCCTTCAGTTTCTTTTTAGATAGGTGTGTATACAACTAGGCTATCTAAAAAGAAACTGAAGGCGATCTAATGGATAATCCACCTTATATATTACCAAGGCAAACCTATACATTATATAGGTTCGCCTTCGTATATATATATATGCTTGCCATGCTATATATATATATATATATATATATATATATATATATATATATATATATATATGTGTGTGTGTGTGTGTGTGTTTTTGTGCGTGCGTGCGTGCGTGCGTGCGTGCGTGCGTGCGTGCGTGCGTGTGTGTGTTTGACTTGGCTGGCTGACTTGGCTCACCCAACTTTTAAACACTTCCCGGGCCTCTGGTTGGTCTCCCTCACACTCGATTGTATTGCCTTGAACGCGTTCTACGCTCTGCTGCGCGCCTCGTTGGGCGCATCCCTAAGTTTGGTCACGTGTCTGACTACATGAGTGACGTCCTCCACTGGCTTCCTTTTTCGCAACGCGTTGTATACCGGGTTTCTTCTATTGTCTGGCAGTGTCAGCTTGGCCGCGCTCCTTTCTATCTACGTGAGCTCTGTTTTCCAGCGTCCGCACTTCTTGGTCGCCGTTCACTCCGTTCCACCGCCCGCGGTGACTTACATGTTCCTTTCGCTCGCACTGCAACCATGCAACAGCGAGCATTCTCCGTTGCCGGTCCCACTATCTGGAATGGCCTTCCTGTTGGACTGCGGTCTCTCCCTCGAGACTCGTCCACCTCTTTCTTCTCTGCTCTTAAGGCTGTTCTCTTTCGTCGAGGTTGGGCTGGGAGCGCCTCTGAATAGTTGCCTTGAAGAGCGCGCTATATAAATGTCCAATTGATTGATTGATTGATCATCTTCACCTACCATCTAGCCAATTTCTCTGAAACCCAGCAAGTCATCTGAAAATGTAATGTAACAAACACAAACATACGGAGCCCATAAAAGGGCATGCGCGCAACCTATTTTATGTCGCGCGAACGACATAAAATATGCTGCGCGCATGTCCCATTAGGGGCTCCGTACAAACACCCATCCTCTTCCAATTTGCAAGACAATCTTATTTTTCAGATGATGAATTTTGACAAAATATGAATTCTGCCCAAGCAAAAACAGGTGTAGGTAAAACTTCTGCCAATACCAGTGAATGTGCGCTACATGCGTCATTATCATGAAAGACTTGCTCGGAAATTACTCTACAGTAAGGCTTCTTAAGTTATTTACGTACAGGATACAATCCAGTCAAAATTAGATGAAAAGATCAAAACATAAAGTATAAAATCTCAGTGTATTAAACAAATATATTCAGTTCAGAGAAATGTAAGTATGAACACTTTATTTAGGGACTAAGAACAGAATAAAGTGTATCATAAATATCAATAAAGACAACGAAACAATAACTATTCAGGATACATGACATTATTGATAACACATTTATCTTTCATAATGACCAAACATAACATCCCACATTTAATAAATCATTTAATAAATTTACTTAATAAATCATGAATGCAACGAAAATACAATACAATGTATCCATAGTCTAAAACAGTCTCACATAATGAAGTACAGCTAACCGCTCTATTCAAATATCTAATCCAGCACTATTCAAATATCTAATCCAGCAGAAGTATTTGCACAGCTACACTCAATCTTTAACAATAAAGTTCTAAAGTAGTGGAACCCAGAACGAAAGATTTCACTTCGTCTTTAGTAACTATAGCATAGATTTTCATTTTGGCGAGCAGCAGCAAGTCTAAAGGTTTACAAATTACAATTATGTGAAAAGAAGGCAACACCTTAGCTTTGTGGTGCGTCTTAAGAGGAACCTCTGAATTCTCTAAATCAGAATACCTACTAAGTATTCTGAAATGAAAGTGATACAAAGTAACTATTCAAGTATGTTTCTACCAAAGCACTTCTATAGCATCCTTTCTTTATCTCAAATTACTATTGGTTTCAACTGTAATTTTGTGGTATCATAATTCAGCACAGGTCTAGACATAAATCGTCAGGTGGTGAAAATCGATGGCTAGAACAATGCTCTAGAAATTCTTTCTTTATTTCAAACAATTCGTCGCATACACCACATCCAAAAGATTTGGACAAATACGCCTTTGAATCCACAGGAGATTTGAATCTGCTAATGTACAGACATTCTCCATCTCTAATTTCCGGTAAAGGATGAGCAATTCCACAAGAATCCGGATGCGTGTTCTTTGAGAAACGTTCATTTGGTTTATCAATAATGCCTGTACTATTAAATGTGATGAAATTATCAGATGGGTTAGCAATTACTTCACTTCCCATGCTAACATCCTGTGGCTGTGTTCCTGAATGTAGTTTAAACTGCTTCACTAAGGAACTGCTCTTTGCATAAGGTTTGTAGCACGTAAGTTCCTTCGCACTTGCATGGGTCCTTCTGTGTCTCTTCAGATTTCCCAAATCTGTGAATCCTTTATTACAAACCTCGCATATGTATGGTTTTTCTCCTGTATGCATTCTGATATGAATCTTTAGAGTACGGACCCTTGTAAAAGGCTTCTGACAAAACTGGCACCTGTATGGTTTTTCGCCAGTATGGGTTCTCATGTGCGTTTTCAGATCACCATGTCTAGCAAATGATTTCTCACATAACTCGCACCTGTATGGTTTTTCACCAGTATGGGTTCTCATGTGCCTTTTCAGACTACCGCCTTTAGTAAATGATTGCTGACATAGCTTGCACTTGTATGGTTTTTCACCAGTATGGGTTCTCATGTGCATTTTCAGATGACTACTGATATTGAATGATTTCTGACATAGCTTGCAAGTGTATGGTTTTTCACCAGTATGGGTTCTCATGTGCGTTTTCAGATTACCACCTAGGGCAAATGATTTCCGACATAGCTGACAGCTGTATGGTTTTTCACCAGTATGGGTTCTCATGTGCGTTTTCAGATTACCACCTAGGGCAAATGATTTCCGACATAGCTGACAGCTGTATGGTTTTTCACCAGTATGGATTCTCATGTGCCTTTTCAGCTGACTGCCTCCATTAAATGATTTCGGACATAGCTTGCATCTGTGTAGTTTTTCACCAGTGTGGATTCTCATGTGCGTTTTCAAATAACTGCCTTGATTAAATGATTTCTGACACTCCTGGCACCTGTATGGTTTTTCACCAGTATGGAGTCTCATGTGACTTTTCAGGTCACTGCTTTCATTAAATGATTTCTGACACTCCTGGCACCTGTATGGTTTTTCCACAGTACACATATATTTATGAGCTCTGATGTGCCATTTCAGAGTACCAACTTCAGCAAATGATTTCTGACATAGCTGACAGCTGTATGGTTCATCGCAAGTATGGGTTCTCAGGTGCATTTCCAGATCACCGCCTTCAGTAAATGATTTCTGACATAGCTGGCACCTATAAGGTTTTTCATCAGTATGGGTTCTCATTTTCATTTTCAGATTATTACCTACACTGAAGATTTCTTGCACATCTGGCACCTGCATGGTATTTCACCAGTATGGGTTCTCATGTACGTTTTCAGATTACTACGCCAATCAAACGACTTCCGGTACTTGTAGTGTTTCTCTAAAATATGGCTTGCTGTATTAACTATTTCTCTCCAGGGGTTCTCTGATGAGCTCTCGGATGATCACCTTGAGCATACGGTTTCTGAAATTATTTCCATCTTTATGACTTCTTAAATCTGCTTCTCCAGTCACCAGAATCCAGAAAAAGTAAGCGTTTGTATGGCTTATGATAAGCTTCAGTTTTGGTATGCACTTCAGAGCAATTGACTGAGTAAAGTTTCTGCAATTGTTGTTGTCATAACCTTTTCAGCACCTGCAGTGTCCAGTTTCTCACATTATTGACAACTTCATTTAAATTTGTCTTTCAGATGCTTAGAAGAAGTGTTCATGTTTTATCTGTTAGTAATAGTTATTTCTCGAGAAAAGAAAGAATTAGTCACATAGAAAAAACTTTATGACTAAATACTTATGCTTTCAGACCTTTATATAATAGCACACCTTTATGCTATTGCTCGCTGTGATTTTAACTGAAGATGAAATAGTTGATAATAGCGAAATTGTAGTAGTCAAATAAATCCACTGTAATGTTCTTGACAAGGATTAATGAGGGGCAGATCTTGTATTACAACTTCGTTTTGAAGCTCTAACAGAATGTTGCTCGTCTTCCTCACGTAGTTGCTAAAAATAATAGTAAAACCTCAAAAGTAATGTTTTACAACACATAAATGTCTGACTTCCTCACTGGTCTCGCGTTCCCTAAAGGCATTTCTGTTTCCCTGGGTCTTCTGCGCTGAGAGCGCCTCTGAATAGTTATTCCGCAAGAGGCGTTAAATAATAAATTTATAAATACAATACAATATGATAACATAATTGAATTGCTGCTCATTATGGCAAACTAGCTATTCTCCATTCATAGTTGAGTGATTAGTAATTAATAAAGTTAAGGCACAATTCCAAGAATCCTTTCATAAATTTTCTGCTAAGAATTTGTCTCGCTCAAACCATTAATGTTACAGCTCTGTCTAAAAAGCAGTCTGGTGAAGGCCATTAGATTTTCAGATGACCAGATAATGGTAGTATCATAGTACAGTATGCAGTCTTGTTGTCCTCGAGACCAAGGTCTTGGTCTCGAGTGCACTCGAGTTCATTTTTAAAAGTCTTGGTCTTGGTCTTGAGGTTCAAGGTCTTGGTCTTGGTCTTGGTCTTGAGGTTCAAGGTCTTGGTCTTGGTCTTGAGGTTCAAAGTGTTGGTCTTGGTTTTGCAAGACCAAGACCAAGACTTTTGTCAATATGAACAGTCATTAATTTTAACAAACGGCAAGAATTTTAAAAATTTATCCAACAATTATTCATACAGTTATTGCTTTAGTATTTACACGGGGTGAATGAGGCTTCACTGTTGTTTTGGACAATTATTTTGACTTCCGGTTATTTACCATGGAATGGTTTCAAACCAGACTCATGATTAATTTGTACATTTACATCCGGTTCTTGAAAAGCTGCTTTGTGTGCTAGCGATTTCAGCACTTGTAGACCATGTTTTTCCCCACAGAAAATTCTGAGCAAATTGGTTTTTATAAAATTCAACAGGCATTTGGAATCAAATCCGTTTATTAGAACACCAGAATGATTAACAATAACAATAACTGATTACAAGCATTATTAGGATTACAGGCTAGTGTTATAATAGGGTACCCCTAAGGGACACGTCCCGCTATTTGGGGCACCCAATGTGTTCACAGGCTGAACGGACATATGTATACAGTTATATAAGAAAACGAAATTGAACAATCTTAACTAACACACAAGCCAAACTTAAAAAAACAAAGTGCTACAAGCAGCAACATGATAGGTAAAACAGGTTCTAAACCGCTACATGTAGTCATTTGATATTGACATTTGGTTTATAATATAACACTTCAGCAATATTTTAAACCGACTAATAGATAATATCGAAGTTAGTTCATCGGGTAAAGCATTCCACAACCTGGGGCCTGTACATTTAATAGAAAACCATTTTACATTAATACGAGCAAATTCTGGACGATATTTTAGGACATTACGAGTCAGACGTTGATGTATAGTTATACCCCTCTCAAAGTAGGATGCAAAGGACAAAGGCAGCAAGTTGTTATGATAACGATACATGAATAGGCCACATTGGTATACATTTATTTGTTTTATTGTCAAGATATGTCTATCTGCAAATATTTGTTTGGTGCTAGAACTCCAGTGGGTGTTGAACACAGTACGAATAGCAGCTTTTTGTAATTTATTTAGGGGGTCTAGGACAGCTGTGTAATTTGCTCCCCATGAGATATTACAGTCAGCGATATAAGGAAAAATTAGTGTGTAATATAAGTTTAGCAGTATATTTGCAGGCAAGCAGTGTTTGACTCTTTTTAAAATTCCTATGTTTTTTGCTACTTTCTTTGATGCATGTAAAATATGCAATTTCCAGGTTAGATGGGAATCAACAATAACGCCTAGAAATTTGGTAGAATCTACCTGATCTATAGGAACGTCATCAATTAGTATAGATAAGTTGGACGGAGGGGGAGATTTCCGCTTAGAATAGAATACTATAAAATTAGTCTTCTTAAGGTTTAATGAGAGTTTATTTGCTCTGAACCAGATAGCTATTGAATTCAGTTCACAATTTGCTCTAGAGAATAGATTTGTTATGGATTTGTCGCAGAGGAACACGTTGGTATCGTCAGCAAAGAGAATAAATTTGAAAACAGAGGAGGAAGTGGCTAAGTCGTTAACATAAATCAGAAAGAGTAGGGGACCCAGTATTGAACCCTGGGGTACACCACATGTCATAGCCATAATGGAAGAGAACGCATCCTTAAAGGTGACAAATTGGGTTCTATTAGTTAAGTAATCATGAAGCCATGTAATTGCCGTTCCCCTTATCCCATAACTTTGCAGCTTTGTAATTAAAATAGAGTGGTCCACCGTGTCGAATGCTTTTGCTAGGTCAAAAAATATTCCCATGGAGTAATTATTGTTATTCATAGCCTCAGATATATTATTTTGGATATCTAGTAACGCCATAAAAGTAGAGTGGTTAGATTTAAAACCATATTGATTAGGAGTGAGTAGATTAAATTTGATAAAGAAAGCAGTGAGTCTAACTTGCATTAATTTTTCGATAATTTTAGAAAAAAATGAAAGTAAGGAAATAGGACGGTAATTATTTATGTTTTTCTTATCACCAGCTTTATAAACAGGTACAATTTTTGCAGTTTTTAGTTCACTCGGTACTATACCACAACTAAAGGAGGAATTGAATATGGAAGTTAGAATATCTGCTATTGGGCCAATAGTTTGCTTGACAATGGAGGGGCAAATGTCGTCAGGGCCTGTTGAATCCGAGTCCTTCAAGTTTTGCACAGTCAGTTTAATTTCCTCAGGACTTACTGGAAGGATCCCGCAGGAGCATGGTGGGGGAATTGGCATAAAATGGTTAAAGTCTATGGTACCTTTAGGTATATTTGAGGCTAAATTAGGTCCAATGCTGGAGAAGTAATTATTAAAGGCGTCTGCAATTTGCCTAGGGTTTTTAATAACATTTCGAACGAAGGACTTTTTTGTAAATACGAATTCGGAATTCTCTGCAGTCTCCATTTAGAGTTGTTTTGCTTGAATAAAAGAGAAAAACTCATGTTTTCATTAAAATAACGAGTTGTCCGACAGGACAATTTTTAGTAAGGAATAGAAGTCTGAATACGACTGTGATATTTTTGGGTCTTGGTCTTGAGGTTCAAGGTCTTGGTCTTGGTCTTGAGGTTCATGGTCTTGGTCTTGGTCTCGAGGTTCAAGGTCTTGGTCTTGGTCTTGAGGTTTAAGGTCTTGACAACAAGACTGACAGTATGTACCAAGCTGGGCTGCAAAGAATAATGGATGCCCTACACAAAACAAGGTCATTAATATTAAAATGTCATGTAATTCAGTCTTTTCCTGTCAAGAATCTCTGTTTAGGAAATACGTTTTCATCGTTCATTAAGTCAGTAATTAAATCACAATCATCTATAGCTATCGACCTAGACGATATTCATAGAACAAGTACCAAAAATACTTATGTATATGTATAAGAAATGGTAAAGCGTAAAATTGTCAAATTGCGAATTACTTACGCATGCTGAACAACGACTTCAAAAGAACGGTGCGGGAGAAAGTCAATCGTTTACTTAACTGTCGTTAATTAATGTGTTTATCTGCTAAATTATATGCAAAAGTTAGAGAATTTAACCAGGTTTGGCTTTGAAATCCAAAAACCTGGTTTATACCAAAATCTTTGTACTGTCAGCAGCACAAAATGGCGAGCAACAAACTGTGTCACTATAATGAAAAGAAAGCTGGAGTTTATGAAAGTATGTCCTGTCATCTAGCGAATACATTTTAACATGCTACTGCAACTTAGATTTTCTGCCAACGTAAATCATGACAGGTTCTCATTCTAAATAGGTATTTTGATATTTAAGTGGTACTAGAAAGAAAGGAGTGAACAGACTATTGGCGAGCTGGCTCATTGTAGCGCATTAAAGTAATAATGCACGTAAGTTTACCCCAATATAAAAATGTGATGTCATAGTCTCCACGTAATTGAGGCGCTAGGCCCTACAGAAATGGAGCGTTGAAACCCATCTTGCGCGCAAGAGCGGCTCTTATAAGACAGGACAATTAATGTTAAGGCTGGGATACCGTCTAGGACGAGAAAGATTGCAAGAGAAAGTAGGCCTGTTGGATCGATAAGGGTAGACGCGCTTAAAATATTTTAGATCAAATAATTTTCTAGTGAAAGCTCTTAGGACAATATATGGGCCTACGTTTCGAATAAACTGCCGTCAATATTACTGCAAATGTCCACCAGGCCATTTTTACTTGGTACCTTTGTTCTGGAACAAAGTGCGCAGTGGGCGTCCGCAGGGCTGTAGTCGAGAGTAACCTAACGCAGGTATACAGCGTATACCCGCCTCTAGGCTCTACAGACCGTATACTCACCTCGCAAAATATTTATATTTATTTATAATAAAATACTGTAGCGTGAACTCACAAAATACTGTAGCGTATGCACACCTCTAATTTGTTTCGAGAAACTAACCGGTAGCGTATACTCACCTCTAATTTTACCACTACAGCCCTGGGCGTCCGAGTCCTCGCCGGTGTAATTATTATACGAACAGGCCTACTCACAGGAGAAGAACCTCGAGGATAAATGACAGAAACTTCGAGAGGCAGGCAACGGGAGACCACCTCTGTATTATTACATCCCGAGTATAGATCGTGTGATGAAGCCAATAAAGAAATATGACAACGACGTTAACGATTCAACCCAGTTACCGCCGAGAGGCGCGTCCGGCAGGGAAGACTGTGTAATTACCAGCGAAACCCTTGCAAAGAGAAGAAAAAGAAAGATGCGGTTCAAATAGGGACATGGAAAATCCGTATCATGCTACGACCTTGAAAGTTGATAAACATTATAGACAGGGGCGGATCCAGGGGGGCCAATCCGGCCATGGCCCCCCATTTGAAATTTATCTTTATTTACACAGGCGTTTTATGGGCGTTTTATGTTTACACAGGCGTGCCCCCCCCCCCCCCGTAGGCGTGGATGAGTGAAATGTACACTGGACGTGGATAATGTAGACTGAAGACTGTAAAAAGGTTAAGGACTAAAAAAGGTCAACTTTTTTTCGGAGATGGTAGGTAGGCCTATGTAAAAAAATTTGGCCCACCCTGACAGACATTCTGGATCCGACCCTGATTATAAATGAGGTGAGACGAGCAAACTTGGATGTGTTGTGGCTATCAGAGACGAGATGGAAAGAGGATGGAGACTACACAATCGATGGAATATTGAATCACATACACGGGAGGAGAAAAGGGCCAAGGCGGTGTTGCTGTCATGTTGAGAGAAACTATGGCCAAGTCAGTATCAAAGATGGAAAGACAAGGAAGCACCAGTGGACATATAGTCATAGTTCAGGTACCATGCCTACAATGACGCATGAAGAAGAAGAAATAGGTTACATGTATTAGAGTCAGGAGGAAGTAATGGAGAGAACAAAGGGAACAGACTAGGTAGTGGTAATGGGAAATTGGAACGCAACGGTGGGAGAGGGAGCCGAAGGAAAATGCATTAGAAAATACGGTCCGGGTAAGAGAAACAACAAAGACGAAAACCTATTGAAGTTCTGCAAGAGAAGAGAACTGCTAGTGACAAACACCTGGTTCCAGCATAACGAGAGACGAATGTACACGTGGAAAGCCCTGGGAGATGTGACACGGTACCAATTGGATTATATCATGGTAGCCTACGGCTCAGATACAGAAATAGTGTTAAGAACGCAAGAGCAATGCCGGGAGCTGATGTCGAAACAGACCATAGCCCAGTCACAATGAAAACCCAACTACATCTCAAATAATTCATAAGAGAAAAAGAAAGATGAGACAAAGATGGAACAAGACGAAGCTAATGGGAAAGAACAAGGAACTGGGGGAGAAAATAGAAGAAAATCTTACTTAGTATAATGGCACTTCCACAAGGAGAGAGTTGGAAAAGGCTGAAAGACATCATAGAGTGTGCCAACGATATTGTGGGAGTACGAGAGACGATAATAGATCGAAAACTGTGGATGACAAGAGAGGTGATAGAGGAGATGGAGGAACGGAGAAAGTGGAAACACAAAAGTAAAGGTAAAGCAAGGAAGGAATATAGAAGACTAACCAACAATCTGCGAACAACACTGTAATAAGAGGCCATAGAGATAAATGGGGCGCTTTATAAATCTTATACATAGATAGATGAAAAGGATAAATGTGAAGAATAAAATATCAGTGTATTAAACAACTATAATCCTTTCAGCGAAATATAAGTATGCACACTTTATTTAGAGGCTAATAACAGAATAACGTGTATTGTAAATATTATCAACAAAGACAAAAACACACCAAATATTCAGACTACATGACAATCTTGAAAACCATTTCTCTTTCATAGTGACCAAACATAACGTCTAATAGTTCACTGAAGCAGAATCAGCTTACTTAATACATCATGAATGCAACGAAAATACTATGAACCAGTAGTCTAAAACAGTTTCACATAATGATGTACAGCTAACCGCTCAACTAAATTTAAATATCTAGTCCAGCAGAAGTATTTGCACAGCTAATTTAATATTTAACAATAACGTTGTCAAGTAGTGGAACCCAGAATAAAAGACTATCTTTAGTAAATATAGCAAAAGATTTCATTTTGATAACTTACAGCAATTCTAGAGTCTTACAATTATGTGAAAAGAAGGCACCGCATAATAGCTATGTGGTGCCTCTGAGGAGTAACCTCTGAACTCTCTAAATCAGAATACCTACTAAGTATTCTGAAATGAAAGTGGTTAAAAGTAACTATTCATGTATGTATGTATTCCAGCGCTTCTATACCATCGCATAGATCTCAAATTACTATTGTTTTCAACTGTAATTTTTTGGTATCATAATTCAGCACAGGTCAACACATATATCGTCAGGTGGTGAAAATCGATGGCTACAACAATGATCTAGAAATTCTTTATAAATTTCAAACAATTCGTCGCATATACCACATCCAAAGGATTTTGACAAATATTTATACGCCTTTGAATCCACAGGAGATTTGAATCTGCTAATGTACAGACATTCTCCATCTCTAATTTCCGGTAAAGGATGTGCAATTCCACAAGAATCCAGATGCGTGTTCTTTGAGAAACGTTCATTTGGTTTATCAATAATGCCTGTACTACTAAAAGTGATGAAGTAATCAGATGGGTCAGCAATTACTTCACTTCCCATGTTAAGATCCTGTGGCTGTGTTCCTGCATGTAGTTTAAACTGCTTCACTAAGGAACTGCTCTTTGCATAAGGTTTGTAGCACGTAAGTTCCTTCCCACTTGCATGGGTCCTTCTGTGTCTCTTTAGATTTCCCAAACCATGTGCTGTGAATCGTTTATTACAAACCTCGCATATGTATGGTTTTTCTCCTGTATGCATTCTGATATGAATCTTTAGAGCACCGACTATTGTAAATCGTTTCTGACAACACTGGCACCTGTGTGGTTTTCGCCAGTATGGGTTCTCATGTGCGTTTTCAGATGACTGCCTTTATTAAATGATTTCTGACATAGCTGGCACCTGTATGGTTTTTCACAAGTATGGGTTCTCATGTGCCTTTTCAGATGACTGCCTTCATTAAATGATTTCTGACAAATATTGCATCTGTATGGTTTTTCGTCAGTATGGGTTCTCATGTGCCTTTTCAGAGTACCACCTTCAGCAAACGATTTCTGACATAGCATACAGCAGTATGGTTTATCGCCAATATGGGTTCTCATGTGCATTTTCAGATTACTACTGCCATTGAATGATTTCTGACATAGCTTGCAAGTGTATGGTTTTTCACCAGTATGGGTTCTCATGTGCATTTTCAGATTACCACCTTCAGCAAATGATTTCTGACATAGCTGACAGCTGTATGGTTTTTCACCAGTATGGATTCTCATGTGCCTTTTCAGCTGACTGCCTTCATTAAATGATTTTGGACATAGCTCGCATCTGTGTGGTTTTTCACCAGTGTGGATTCTCATGTGCGCTTTCAAAGAACTGCCTTGATTAAATGATTTCTGACACTCCTGGCACCTGTATGGTTTTTCGCCAGTATGGGTTCTCATGTGCATTTTCAGGGTACCACCTTGACTAAATGATTTCTGACATAGCTTGCACCTGTATGTTTTTATCTCGGTATGGGCTCTGATGTGCCATTTCAAGAGTACCAACTTCAGCAAATGATTTCTGACATAGCTCACAGCTGTATGGTTCATCGCAAGTATGGGTTCTCAGGTGCATTTCCAGATTACCGCCTTCAGTAAATGATTTCTGACATAACTGGCACCTGTAAGGTTTTTCATCAGTATGGGTTCTCATTTCCATTTTCAGATTATTACCTACATTGAATGATTTCTTGCACAACTGGCACCTGTATGGTATTTCACCATGTACGTTTTCAGATTACTACCCAAATCAAGCGACTTCCGGTACTTGTAGTGTTTTTCTAAAATATCGCTTGCTGTATTCACTATTTCTCTCCAGGGGTTCTCTGATGAGCTCTTGGATGATCACCTTGAGCATACGGTTTCTGAAATTATTTCCATCTTTTTGGCTTTTGAAATCTGCTTCTCCGGTCACCAGAATCCAGAAAAAGTAAACATTTGTATGGCTTTTGATAAGGATCAGTTTTGTTATGCACTTCAAAGCAACTGACAGAGTAAAGTTTCTGCAATTGTTGTCATAGCCTTTCTAGCACCTGCAGTGACCAGTTTCTCACATTATTGAGGAATTTATTTAAGTTTGTCTTTCAGATGCTCACAAGATGCGTTCATGTTTCAACTGTAATAGTTATTTTTCGAGTAGGGGAAAAATTAGTCACACAGAGAAAACTTGATAACTAAATACTGAAGCTTTCTGGCCTTTGCGTAATAGCACACCTTTATCCTAGCGCTTTCTGTGATTTTAACTGAAGATGAAATAGTTGATTATAGCGAACTGTAGTAGTCAAATAAATCCACTGTAATGTTCTTAACAAAGATTGATGAAGTGCAGACCTGGTATTACAACTTCGTTTTGAAGCTCTAACAGAATGTTGCTCTTCTTCCTCATGCACTTACTAAAAATAACAGTAAAACCTCAAAAGTTATGTTTTACAACACATAAATGACGGACTTTTCCTCATCGGTCTTGTGTTCCCTGAGGGCATTTCTGTTTCCCGAGGGCTTCTGTGCTGAATAGTTATTCTGTGAGAGGCACTTTATAAATTTATAAATACAATGCAATACAATAACATAAATGAATTGCTGCTCATTATGGTAAACTGGTTGTTCTCCAATCATAGTTAGTGATTAGTTAGTAATAATGGTAAGGCACAGTTCCAAGAATCCCCTAACTAATTTTATGCTAAGAATTTGTCTTGCTCAAACCATTAATGCTACAGCTCTGTCTAAAAAGAGACTGCTCTGACATGTGGACTTAAAACTACATCATTCCATGAAAAGTTAACTAAACTAAAGTCATGCCATTTCCAAGTCATGCCATCACATAACTTCATAGTAATTTCCAGAAATATCATAGCTAAATGTTGCTAAATTTATTTAAATGCTATCATATTATTTTAGAAAAATTTTGAAACTGAAAACTGAAATATGCACAAAGAACTTCTGTAGATAAAAGGGACAAAAGTCTATGTTGCCATTTAATAAAATGCAATAGCTCATGTGTAGCTGCATCGTCCATCCTTCTGGCTTTTTGGCCCCTAGACTAGCGATTGTAGGACATAACCCCCCTGGACAAAACCACCCCGGAAAAAATCCCCGGATTTTGGCTAGAACATAAACTCCCCCCCCCCAACAACCCACCCTCTGTGCAATTTCTACATTTAATTGATAAACCTTAATTGCCCTGTTTTCGTTGGTAGTGTCAGGTTGTAGGGTAAATAGCCACTCCAAAATGTTTAATCATTAAGTGAATGACATTGACATTGCTCATGGCTATCATTGTGTTACATAGTTTAGAATCGAGCCTAGCTCTTTTCTAATCCATTACATTTAGGGAATATGCATGATGGATATAATCATATATAATATATCCTTCTTTGAAAAGGCTTTAATATATTTCAACTGACTAATTACATCTTTCTCATTCTCTCACAATAATACTCATGTCGTCTGGAATTGAAATATGTTCATCTCAATATTCTGTCTTAATTACAGATCCATCTAAAATATTCATAGGCGTAGACTCGGGGGGGCAGCCGGGGCACGTCCCCCCCCAATAATTGAGATGGACTGTACACCCAATGTAACAAGTGTATAATAAATAGCCAAATCCACCCCACCCCCCAATATTTTGGACAAGTTTACGCCAGTGCAAATATTAATGTCAAATCCACAATTCCTAAACACATAGCTAGGTATGAATCACATGCAAATTCATCCTCTTATTCAAATTCATCCTCTTGTGCTAAATTATGAGCATTTATCTCCTGCTATTAAAGATTACTTACTACTTACTTATTTAACCTTCACAACATTAAAAAATTACAAGGACATTAATATTAAAATGTCATGTAATTCATTCATTTCCTGTCAACAATCTCTCTGTAGGAAATCCATTTTGATCGTTATTAAGTTAGTAAATATAATCATCTATAGCTATCGACCTAGACGATATTCATAGAACAAGTACCAAAAATACCTATGCATAATTATGTAGAAGAAATGGTAAAGCGTAAAATTGCCTAATTGCACATTACTTAATTACGCATGCTGAACAACGATTTATAAAGAACGGAACGGTGCATAATAAGGAACTGGTCTAATGTTCCTGGGTATGACTTACCAGCCATCACCTGCGGGAGAAACTCAGGTAAACGTACGTTTTAGCGTATTTAATTATTGGACGAAATGTCCACGTTCGCTTTAGCGTATTTAATTATTGGAAGCTGTAGGCCTATGAGCGATGAAAATAGAATTCAAACTGGAAGCTGGATGAGCGATGAAAATATAAGTCAGACTGGAAGCTGGCTAAGCGATGAAAATGGAGATCAAACGAGAAGCTGGATGTGCGAAGAAGGTAATCCTTAACGTTAGGTGCGCGTTAATTATATGTAGGCCTACACTCTTATAGTGGATAGTTATCAGGAATTGTGATGACTGATGAAAATATAACTCAAACTAGAAGTTGGATGATTGATGAAAATATTATTGAAACTAGAAGCTGGATAAATGATGAAAATATTACATAATAAAACGGAAACTAGAAGACTTTGGAATTGCGATGAAACTATATCGTTTAACGCCGATATCATTGCCGTGGATGAGCGATGAAAACATATCATAGTAAAACTTGAAATAGAAGCTGGATATGCGATGAAAATGAGCTAAAACTGGAAGCTGGATGATGAACGATTAAAACGTGTAATATTAAACTAAACTAGAAGGTAGAAGGTGGATGAAATAATTATTTACGCTATTCATTTTTTCGAAATCCTGCCAATAATTAAATACGCTAAAGCGTACGTTTACCGAAACTCAATCGTTTACCTAGCTGTCGTTAATTAATTGTGTTTATCCGCTAAATTATATGCAAAAAAGTTATAGAATCTAACCAGGTTTGGCTTTGAAATAAAAAAAAACTCTGGTTTATACCAAAATCTTTGTACTGTCAGCAGCACAAAATGGCGGGCAACGAAAGCATTTCACTATAATTAAAATAAAGCTGGAGTTTATGAATGTGTATCCTGTCATCTAGCGAAAACATTTAACGTGCAACAGCAACTGACATTTTGTGGCTACGTAAATCATGAACAGTTCTCATTCTGAATTGGTATTTTGATATTTAAATGGTACTAGCAAGAAAGGAGTGAACTGACTATTGGAGAGCTGGCTCATTGTAGCGCATTAAAGTAATAATGCAAGTAGGTCTACCCGAAATATCAAAATGTGATGTCATAATCTCCACATAATATTTAATATTTTATTGATCCAACTCAAAAGTACATAATTTGTAACAGATTGATCTGGGTAACAATTCCCAGATTACTAGAGAAAAAGAAGTATATAAACTTAAACAAATGCAGAATACAAGACCTGGGCCAATGTACACATAAGTCCAAAGTTCACGTCAAATCTGACATACCCAGGAGTAAACTGCCAATTATGCCACACTCAAAAAGGAGTGCCTTTGAATATAAAGTAATAAAAAAATCAATTCGGATAGTTGAGCTCAATTGGGAGGTCCAGAAGGGATTGGATCCCGCTAAGGAGGGCCCCTATTACAAAGGGAATTTTTAGACAAGATGGCTTTCAGAGGAGGAACAAATTAAAGATTAGGGCCTAACTTTTTTTAATGGTAAACAGGATAGTAGCATACATAATAACATATTAAAGAAAATAAACAGATTGGATCAACTAGATGTCGACAGAATTATACATAATTGAGGCGCTACTCAAAATAGAGCGTTGAACCATCTTGCACGCAAGCGCTGCTCTTATAAGACAGATCAATTATTGATGTAACACCGCTGGATACCGAGAAAGATTGCGGAGAGTATTGGGTAGACTCACTTAAAAGATTTGAATTAAATTAATTAATTTTTTCTGTGAAATCTCTTAGGACAATATATAGGCCTACGTTTCGAATAAACTGCCGTCAATATTACTGCAAATGCCCACCAGGCCATCTTCACGTGGTACCTTTGTTCTGGAAAATCTTCAGGGTTGCTTCCTGTACAAATTCTAGAATAAATTATGCTTGCGGCACTTATAAATGGATAATCATAAATGATTTATAACGTTAACTGCTTGGACTGAGAGGAGAAACCTGTGAACAGGGAAGGAAGAGACGAAGGAGTTGCTAGAGAATTACGAGTAAGCTTCAGAATACTAAACTCAACGAGCTTTTGATTAGGTAACCATATGAATGTGCGCTACAAGCATCATTGTCATGAAAGATAACTCTTTACTAATAAAACTCTTAAACTAATCTACAGTACCGTTTCTTAAGTTATTTTCGTGCAATGATGTAATCCTGTCAAAATTAGATGAAAAAGATCAATGTGAAGTATAAAATCTCAGTGTATTAAACAAATATATGCCATTCATATAAATATAAGTATGTGCAATTTATCTAGAGTCTAAAAACAGAATAAAACACCAAATATTCAGGATACGTGACAATCTAATCTTTCATAATGATCAAACATAATGTCCAACATTTAACCATAGCAGAATGAGCAACCAAAATACTATGTAACAATAGTCTAAAAGAGTCCGACATAATGAAGTACAGCTAACCACTCTATTAAATTTAAATATCTAGTCCAGCAGAAGAATTTGCACAGCTACATTTAATAAATAACAATAAAGTTGTCAAGTAGTGGAACAAAGAATGAAGGACTTTACTGCGTCTTTAGTAACTATGGCATAAAATTTCATTTTGATAACCTGCAGCAATTCTAAAGTCTTACAATTATAAATGTGAAAAGTAGGCAACACCTTAGGTATGCGGTGCCTCTGAGGAGGAACCTCTGAATTCTCTAAATCAGAATACCTACTAACTATTCTGAAATGAAAGTGGTACAAAGTATGTATGTATGTATTCCAGCACTTCTATATCATCGTTTCTTTATCTTAAATTACTATTTTTGTGAACTGTAAATTTGTGGTATAATAATTGAGTACAGGTCAACAGCTAAGTCGTCAGGTGGAGAAAATCGATGGCTAGAACAATGCTCCAGAAATTCTTCCACTATTTCAAGCAATTCGTCGCATATACCACATCCAAAAGATTTTGACAAAGACGCATTTGAATCCACAGGAGATTTGAATTTGCTAATGTACAGACTTTCTTCATCTCTAACTTCCGGTAAAGGACCTGCAGTTCCACTAGAATCCGGATACATGTTCATTGAGAAACGTTCAATTGTTTCATCAATAACGGCTGTATTACTAAATGCGTTGAAATGATCAGATGGTTTAGGAATTACTTCACTTCCCATGTAAAGATCATGTTGCGGTATTCCTGCATGGAGCTTAAACTGCTTTGCTAAAGAACTGCTCCTTCTATACGGTTTGTTGCCCGCGAGTTCCTTCTCACCTACATGGGTCTTTCTGTGTTTCTTTAAACAACCAATATGTGCGAATCCTTTATTACAATCCTCACATATGTATGGTTTTTCTCCTGTATGCATTCTCATATGAATCTTTAGATGACCGCCTACTGTAAATGGTTTCTGACAAAACTGGCACCTGTACGGTTTTTCGCCAGTATGGGTTCTCATGTGCGTTTTCAGATCACCATGTCTAGCAAATGATTTCTCACATAACTCGCACCTGTATGGTTTTTCACCAGTATGGGTTCTCATGTGCCTTTTCAGACTACCGCCTTTAGTAAATGATTTCTGACATAACTGGCACCTGAATGGTTTTTCGCCAGTATGAGTTCTCATGTGCGTTCTCAGAGTACTACCTTGAGTAAATGATTTCTGACATAGGTGGCACCGGTATGGTTTTTCACCAGTATGGGTTCGAACATGGCTTTTTAGATCACCATGTCCAGCAAATGATTTCTGACATAACTCGCACCTGTATAATTTTTCACCAGTATGGGTTCTCATGTGCCTTTTCAGAGCACCACCTGCAGTAAATAATTTCTGACATACCTTGCACCTGTATGGCTTTTCACCAGTATGGGTTCTCATGTGCGTTTTCAGATTACTGCCATCACTAAATGATTTCTGGCACAACTGGCACCTGTATGGTTTTTCACCAGTATGGGTTCTCACGTGCCTTTTCAGATCACTATGTCCTGCAAATGATTTCTGGCACAACTGGCACGTGTATGGTTTTTCACCAGTATGGGTTCTCATGTGCGTTTTCAGAGTACCTCCTTCAGTATATGATTTCTGACATAGCTGGCACCTGTATGGTTTTTCATTAGCATGGGTTCCCATATGCGTTTTCGAATTATTACCCCAATCAAATGACTTCAGGTACTAATTGTTTTTCTCAAATATGGCTTGTTCTATTCACTGTTTCTCTGCAGTACGGGTTCTCTAATGAGCTCTCAGATGTGTTTAAACATGTGCTTAGTTAAGATATTAATAATTGTATTATCATGTTTCAATGTAATCATGCAATGTAATCATGTTTCAATGTAATCTTACTGCATTTGTCAGTTTGAATTAATAAAGAAGATTATCATTATTATTACTATTATTATTATTATTAGATGATCACCTTGAGCACATACTTTTTGAAATTACTGGCATATTTTTGGTTTTGTAAACGCACATCTCCTATCACCAGAATCTAAACAAAGTAAGACTTTGTATGGCTTTTGATCAGCATCAGTTTTAGAATGCACTTCAAAGCAATTGACGGAGAAAAGGTTTCTGCAATTCTTGTTGCTATAGCCTTTGCAGCACCAGCAGCGTCCAGTTTCTCACATTATCGACGACTTCATTTAAGTTTGCCTTTCAGATGCTTACAAGATGCATTCAAGTTTCATCTGTCAGAAGTAGATTTTTCATGAAAAGGAAGAATTAGTCACACAGAAAAACTTTGTGACTAAATACTGAAGCTTTCTGACCTTTATATAATAGCACACCTTTATGCTATTGCTCACAAGTTGTAGTCAAATAAATCCACTGTAATGTTCTTGGTGAAGATTAATGAGTTGCAGACCTTGTCTTACAACTGCATTTTGAAGCTCTAACAGAATGTTCTTCGTTTTCCTCATGTACTTGCTTAAAATAACAGTAAAACCTCAATATTAATGTTTTACAATACATAACAAATTAATTGCGGGTCGTTATGGTTAAAGGGCTATTCTCCATTCATGGTTGAGTGACTAGTTAGTAATAGAGGTAAGTCGCAGTTCCGAGAATCCCTTCACTGATTTTCTGCTAAGAATTTGTCTTGCTTAAACCCTTAATGTTACAGCTTTCTCTCAAAGAGACTGGCCTGACTCCTGGACCTAGAACTACACCATTCCATGAAAAGTTAACCAAACTAAAATAATACCAATTGCAAATCATATCATCTCATTTGTGACTTCATAGTAGTTTGCAGAAGTAGCACTGCTAGAAGTTTCTAAATTTGTTTAAAGGCTATCATATTATTACAGAGAAAATTTCAAAACTGACAACTGAAATATGCACAATGAACTTCCGAGATAACAGGGACAAAAGTTTGTGTTGCTGTTTAATAAATCTAATAGCTTATGTGTAGATCCATCGTCCATTCTTCTGGCTCTTTGCCACCTAGTACTAGCATCTCCCAGCAAGGACTCGGTCGTTCACCATGCACTTTGCTTGCATAGAAGGACCACATGTAAGTGGCATGCGGGTATTTGAACATCAGAGGCTTTAAGAGACTCCTGATGTTCCATATTTCCTTCCCAAAGAGCCATAAGGATGGATAATGGCGAACATAAACACTTGGAGATGGGCTCTCGTAAAGAAACACCGGGAGGAAGGAAACGCAAAACCACATCCCTATCACAAGCGCAATGAAAACAACAAAACCAAAGAAGCTATAGCAACGTTAACAGGACTCCTCAGACTAATTGCCGTAATGTTGGAAGCATTTGAAAATGTGGATGACGGAGTAAATTTGGGGGAGTCTGATGAAGGCCATAACAAATACAGATGACCAGGTAATGGTAGCACGTTCCAAGCTGGGCTGCAGAGAATAATGGATGCCCTGAGCAAATACCCGAGGAGTAGAGTATGAAAATATGTATAAAGCAAACAAAGGTGATGAGATTTATTACATACAAAGGAGAAGGATCAGCCATTGTTACCAACGGCGCAACTGACTAATTAACGTCTTCTTACTCATTCTCTCCCGATACATGTAATACGCATGTCATAAGGAATTGAAATATGCTCATCTGCATATTCTGTCTTAATTTAAGATCCTTTTTAAATATTAACATCATATCTTCAATGTTTAAACACATAGTTAGCTAAGAAACGTATGCAAATTCATCCTCTTATTCTTCTTTAAGTTCTCTGCCCTTCGGCAGGTTTCCACTTCCAATGACGCCTCCTCTTATTCATTAGTCCCCATTTCAGTCTGCATAGCATAAGTTTCATTCCTCTTATTCATTAGTCCCCATTTCAGTCTGCATAGCATAAGTTTCATTCAGCAAAATTCCACTCTTCTTGCTCTTCTTTATGACATCTTGAGCACTATGGGTAACAGTAAGATGATAATATAGAAATATCCGGAATAAAAAGATAATACTTGTTGCTCTTGACTTATCAGCTGCTTTTGATGGTGTGTCCATCCACCTTTTAAACATTGATGACAGCAATGCTTTGGGGTTTCAGGTTTCAAATCATGACAATGAATTGGTTTCCAACTTATCTATATCCCATGCACTTAGTCAGTATACTTTAATGGCATTTTCTTCAAGGCTGTTCAAATGTATAGCAAACCACAGGGTTCAACGCTTGGCACTGTTTTCTTCACAATGCATAACACACCGCTAGGTACAAACCTTGGCAGTCCATCACTAAGGTATCATACCTAAATTTAAATTTCATTCGACAATGAATTCTGGCCAAACACATTATTTAATTCATTATTCCCCAGTCTTATCGCTGTTCTATAATGTTATCATATAACTATTGTTGGTCAAATCTAAAACTAGCTGTGCTAGGTGAATGAGCATTTCCAGTTTTGCTTCTATATGTAATGATTTGGTAGTTCTTCTTTCATTAAAAAAAAACACTCTGCCATCAATGTATACGTCTGAAGTTGCCAATATGCACTCACACAACGTTAATCACTTGTCTTCATTGGCTACGGCATTTAGACACAAGTATTCTACATCTTTGAGAAAATTACATGCAGAGACGCAATGCACATTTTACAATTCACCAGATGAATCCAACACCGTTTATATTATTCATGCATTCAGTCACAAGCAACACCTAATTTTAACAAATGACGGACATCATTGGAGGCTGAAAGAATTATGCAACAGTTCCAGTGTCCACTGTTAGCTAATATGTAGCAGAAAAAGACTCCAGCACCACTTTAAACACTGCAGCTCCACTGTCTCAATTAAATATGGTTAACTCCATCACTCCTGCTCTCAAAAAAGTTCAAGCACTATTACTAGCAGATTACTTGCATGTGTCATTTCACTGCTGGAGTCATAATTTCAGATAATACCCTTTGTAAGATATATAAAAATATGCCAAATGTACTGATATTACGCAATTGTGCTTCTTTTCACCAAAGTATGTATTGTTTTTGTAAATTATCAGCATTTATCTCCTGCTATTAAAGATTACTTACAACTTACTTACTTAAGCCTCAGATCATAAAATAAAATATTAGAATGCCACTAATATTAAAAATATATTATTTAATTCATTCATTTCCTGTCAGTAATCTCTCTGAAGGAAATAAGTTGAGCGTACGTTGTGATCGTTCACTAAGTCAGTAAATAAATCACAATCATCTGAAGCTGGTCTCGACCTAAACGATATTCATACAAACAAGTAGGCCTACCAAAGATGCCTGTACATTGTAATGTAGAAGAAATGGTTAAAACGACTTATAAAGAACGGTGCATGACAAGGGTATGACTTACCAGCCATCGCGTGCGGGCGAATAAAATATTTAGCTCAAAATAGGGTTACCATATTTCCGCAGAGGAAAAAGAGGACAAAAAATCAAAATCGTATTGGCGTATAGGCCTACGGTATACGCAAGGCCTACCTGGCGGTTACGCCGCTATGATTTATTTTATACTGTCTAAATTTGAACTGCAGAAAAGTAATGTAAATGGCTTAAGACTTTTAGTCAATGAGCGCGCACACAAAACAAAACAGATTTACAGTAGGTGGCTTTTTTGAGACAAGAAAAAAGACTTCAAGGCTGGAAACATCTGCAGCAACCGCTGAATACCAGGAAATAGAGACAGCCATCGAGTTTTGCTGTGATAAAGTAGCTTACGATACTCAACTGCAACAAATTCGCAGTAGGGCCTACTCAGGTGTTTAGTTCTAACCATGTAAATTGAGCAATAGTTGTAAATTTTCCATGTAATTGACTCAATGTCAAGATCAAGCGTGTCAACGCCATGGTGCAAGGTGTTATTCAAAACATGAGCTGGGCAACCAATACCAACTAAAGCTCCACTGCTTTGCCTTTTCATCTTCTTTAAATTAGCAAACACATTATTGCCATCAGCTCTACGTTGAACACCTCCGAAAAATTTTTGCAATAGTCTCTGCAAAGCCTATACACCTCTGAAATAAATGATGCCTGTCCAAGCTGTACTTTATGCATCTCGAAATGGTGTCTGCAGTTTCATTTGGAGTGCTGTGCAGTGTGCACGTCAATGTGTTTCGACTGTAAACCACCATTCTTCCAATCAAAGTATTGAATTAGAATAGATAGGAAATAACTTCACAGACCCACGATTACTACCGTCTGTAGCAACACCACAGTAACGTACATGACTTATTGCTTCTACAACCGTCTGAACGGAATGCGGTGCTGGACTCAATGGCATATGAGCTAACAAATACAAGTTGGCGCGTTTCTGGTTATGTCGCTTTTCTCGGCTGCAAGTAAGTCAGTAAAAAAGTATGGGTGCACCGTACAGGGTTCCGTGTTAGAAATTGTTGAGTGGAAAACCCGGACAAATGCCCATCTTCTGGAAAACCGCCCGGACGCCCGGACAGGGGCCCAAAAAGAGGACATGTCCGGGGAAACCCGGACGTATGGTAACCCGGTAAACGTACGTTTTAGCGTAATTAATTATTGGACGAAATGTCCACGTTCGCTTTAGCGTATTTAATTATTGGAAGCTGTATTAGCGATGAAAATACAAATCTAACTGGAAGCTGGATTAGCGATGAAAATATAAGTCAAACTGGAAGCTGGATTAGCGATGAAAATATAAGTCAAACTGGAAGCTGGATTAGCGATGAAAATGGAGATCAAACGAGAAGCTGGATGTGCAAAGAAGGTAATCCTCCACGTTACGTGCGTTCATTAAATGTACACTCTTATAGTGGATAGTTGCCAGCAATTGTGATGACTGATGAAAATATAACTCAAAATAGAAGTTGGATGATTGATGAAAATAGTATTGAAACTAGAAGCTGGATAAATGATGAAAATATTACATAATAAACGGAAACTAGGAGTTGGAATTGCGATGAAACTGTATCGTTTAACGCCGATAATTATCATTGCCGTAGATGAGCGATGAAAACATATCATAGTAAAACTTGAAATAGAAGCTGGATTTGCGATGAAAATGAGCTAAAAGTGGAAGCTGGATGGATGAACGATTAAAATGTGTAAATATTAAACTGAACTAGAAGCTGGAACGTGGATTAAATAATTATTTACGCTATTCATTTTTCCGAAATCCTGCCAATAATTAATTACGCTAAAGCGTACGTTTACCTGGTAACCCTAGCTCAAAATATATTAGAAACTCTCTCGTTGACCTAGCTGTAGTTATTTAAATGTGTTTTTCCACTAAAATATATGCAAAAAGTTATAGAATCTAACCAGGTTTGGAATTACAGTCGAAAAATCTGGTTTATGCCGTCAGCAGCACAAAATGGTGAGCAACGAAAGTGTTTCACGTAAAGGAAAAGTAAGTTGGATTTATGAAAGTATATCCTGTCATCTAGCGAATACATTTTAACGCGCTACAGCAAGTTCTACGATTTTATGGCTACGTAAATCATGAACAGTCCTAATTCAAAATTGGTATTTGATACTTAAGTGGTACTAGGAAGAAAGAAGTGAACAGACTGAGAGCTGGCTCAATGTAGCGAATTAACGGAATAATGTCAATAGGCCTACGCCCTATATCAAAATGTGATATTATAGGCTAAGGTCATCAAAGTTGATCAATCAATCAATCAATCAATCAATCAATCAATATAGATATTGGGCTACACTGAATATTATTATTTTGGCTAAGGTCATCAAAGTTGATCAATCAATCAATCAATCAATCAATCAATCAATATAGATATTGGGCTACACTGAATATTATTATTTTGGCGGGAAAAAATAAACAAAATGGCGGGAAAAAAATAAAATATGAATTTTTCAGAATTTTTTGGGAAGTGGTCTGCAAATAAGATTTAGGACCGTTTTGCTTAATTGGTTTTCAATGTAGATTTTGGTTTCCATTTGGATTTTATAATAAATTACTCGATTTGTATTTATATTATTTAAATAGTACAGTTTAAATTACTATTGTTGTCGCAGCACAAATAATAATGTCTACACGGGTCAATATGGGGCCATCCATATATTACGTACGCAAAAATCCGGGAAAATTGGACACGCGTACTTCCCCCACCTGCGTACGTACAGTTGACTCACCCCCCCCCCCCAGACCAGCTGCAGAATGTGTCAGTTACACAGGTTGAGGCAGCGACTGTGACGGACTGTCTCTGCACTTTAGGCCAGATTGAAGGATGAGTAATCCATGGACTCACTGTTGAGTTGTGTGATAGTTTAACAGCGTTCAGAAGTAAGGTGGCATACAAGTGACACCTCTCCCACAGTCCTACTTCCTCTGGTAGTAGCAGATAGCTGGAAGGACTGAACTTTAGCTCACTTGAAGGTCAATCAATTTGCATACGTACATTATCAGTAGACCCCACCCACCCACCCGTTCGCAAGCGTACGCAAAACATGCATTTCGGTTACCCCCTCCATGCGTACGTAATATATGGATGGCCCTTATATGGCTGAACCCCAAATGGATACAAAAGGTTTCTCAGTTGATTCTGTTACCATTTAGCATGCTCATTAACATAGTAAAAGTCTGCTCTATTCTGACCATTCGAAAAGGGCCAATTTCAAGATGGCGTCCAAGATGGCTGCCGGGAGCTAAAATTGTCTATATCTCAAGCACTATTCAACCTAGAAAGGTGGTTTTGGTGTCTGAATCGTTGAGCGGAGCTTTAATACGTGGTCGATTACAAATACAATTGCATGCGTGTTTCATTTTAAGTATGCACGTGAATACAATTATTTTATAGGACCTGTAGGTCCTGTAGTTACAGTCTAGGGGTCAGCCGGAAATCGCCTCGGACATTTGCCTCGGCCGAATATTCCGTTTTTCGGCACTATTCGAAAGTATTCGCCTCGGCAAATACTGTACACACAAATGGTTACTTGTCTGCCTCACATGCCGGAATTTGTAACTCATAATATCAGCTTTGAGCTTCATCTAACATGTTCATTTTGAAGAAGAAAGTACAAAAAAACACCAACACCGCAAGTCCACAACGGAAATCAAGTCCATTTAATTGATTATTTATTTCTAAAATTAAAAATGTATTAGTCAGTTATTAGAAGTACAGAATTTTTTTTAGATAATTTTTCATTACATGAAAATGTGAAGCTTCGCATACGGAACAAATGGTACTCGGTTCGTACCCGGATCCAGCAAATAGTACATCCAAATACTCGGATTCGGTACTCGGTGGAAAATGTCTACCCGGTTGACCCCTATTATATTCAGTGGCGGATCCAGGGGGAGCCAATCCGGCCATGGCCCCCCATTTGATATTTACAGAGGACGTGCCCCCCACCCCGTAACCACGAAGTAGACGAGGAAAATGACGGAATAATGCCCCCCATTTGATATTCACCACACAGGATATGACATGTGATATGCCCCCCTGCCTATACCCAGAGTAATGGATTAATGACTAAAAAGAGGTCATCAGTTTTTTTGGGAGATGAATTCTTAAATTTTTTGGGCCCACCTTTATAAACCTTCTGGATCCGCCCCTGGTTACAGTAGTTGGGACCTATTACAGCGCTTTATAAGGTAGGCCTACCTAAACCCCGCTATATTAAGTGTCTTCATACATACATACTTATTGTATGCATATTATACATACATACATACATACATACATACATACATACATACATACATACATACATACATACATACATACATACATACATACATACATACATGCATACATACATACATACATACGTAAATACATACATTCATACGTAAATACATGCATTCATACGTAAATACATACAAAGTCATTCATACACATACATACATAGGCCTACATCTATGCATACACACATGCATACATACCTACATACATCCATATTTCTACACATCACGTGCATACATACATATTCACATGCACACATGGATACTTAGAACCTGGATGACCTGGACTGCTAGACGGAGCTGGCAAATGATATTTTCGTTAGGTTCGTCTATGTATATACACGACCGAATAGGCTACAATATAATCAACCGTTCTAACACAGATACGGCTCACAGCAACGCAAAGGGACACACTTCATCTGCATATAATCACTACCTCTGCTAATTGCAAAAGGCCTCAACAATGATGCCACGTGTCACCTCGGGGTTATGGGTAGGCCTACATCGCAGTGACCTTTAAAATGAGCAAATACTGCTGGCCACGGTAGATCCTCTCAGAGTTTACAGTAGTGTATGGTTACTATGAATATTTCTAGTATAACCTTAACCTATAAAGGTGCACGTGGTGTCTTTGGCCGGTGTGGTGCTATATAGTCCCCGCGGTGGAGATGAGTCCAACTCCGTCAACTTCAGTTGTTAAGACAGCATTTGGCACGAAATGCGACGAATATTGCCCGAGTAAAATGATGTCCCGGCCAATTGTCTGGGCAGTTAGAAGACCACATTTGAAGCATAGTGTTAACATTTGAAGTATAGTGTAAACGTGATATCAAAATGACATGCACGACAATATATTTTTGCTAGAGGAGATGAGAAAACAAATGCCCCGTGCTGGAAAAGTGGCAATGGAATAAACTTATGTAAACAAAGTTAGATTCCTTAATTATCACAGTCTGTTAAAGAGGTACATACAGCTACATTCTTAAAAGAACGAAATTGAGGCTTTTCATTTTTAAACGAACGAAATTGATGCTTTTCTATTTTTCAGGAATTTCGTTCTTTTTATTTTCTCCAGACGGTGTTAGAAAACTTGTGCGGTGCATAGAGTATTATGAGTATAAGATGTAAACTGAGTTCATTGCATTATCTTGTGTACTTAATGTCTCTCCGGACCAGGTCGCGCATTCCTATTAATAGTTCAGCCTGACGGTTGCTATCTGATGTCATCGGTCACGTGATCCGATGACAACTTTTCGGACACATCTTCACGCCAGGCACTATGTGGCATCACACCGGCGTTTATTATCAGTTACTTGCCGGTCCGTTTATCTGGAACTCTCTACGCCCTCATGTTCGCAACTCCCTACCGAAACTGTCTCTTGCTCTAAACTTCAAACTTCCAGTCTACTTCAGGCTTTTAATGTTTTCCAGGCTTCAATGTACACTTCAGGGCATTATCAAATTTCAGTTATATAGGATATCAAAAGCGCTACTAATTACCGGCTTTATGCAAGTGCATGTCTATGCGATTGGCTCTGAGGTCATTATCATTTGAGGCGTTAGAGCAAAGGTTGTTCTAGCTACCGAACCAGATATCTTATTTAACTATTCTATAGCGGTGTATACCACGGACTGTAGGCTGTATAACCGTGGAATGAACATACGCCGAGGGAAACTAACAATGGTCGAAAATTGGTAGTTCCGATGAGCCCTCAGACATTAGGCTTTGGCATTTATTCAGTCAAATTCTCATAGAGAGCAAGGATATCTGCCTCAGACTCTTCTACCTATCGTTAGAGTAGAGTAGATGCTTTAGAAATTTGAATTTCACGACTACGATTACAAGAGAAACTACGGTAAAATTCTTGTAGTTCAGATATAAGAGCGCAATAATTAAAATGATTAAATTCTGATAGTTCAAATACAGGAAGACAAGAGTAGCAACGATTATCTAATACTGATTTATCAAACATTGGACATCAAGAGACCGAACAATCAAATTCTGCCATCAGTTCGTGCTTCAACATGGCAAACGTGACAAAAAGAAACTTGGTAGTGACGCTGGCTCTTATTGTAGCCGCCGTTACCTTACTGATATTACAAATTGTAATCTTGGCAATTATAAATCGAACGCCCGAGTATAAATCGAGCAAGTGTAGTGCTCAAACAGCAGAGGACCAGAGTGCATTGCCGTCGAAAAAATGCGAACCAACAATCACCACAGCGAAGGTGCGTATTCGCTAGATATATTCCAATTAATCACATTCTAATTAGCGATATATGATGATTCTACTTGACGATGACCTCGTATGGTTAAGGCATTATTATCCGTGTGCTTTGTTTAAGGACGCTGAATAAAAGTCTCCACTATTAGAGAGTATCCAAAGTTAGGTTAATGATGATCCAGTTTTTACAGCAGTATTTGTTTAGGCCTATAGCAAATATATAGCGCCTAATAAATGATGACAAATTACATTGCTCTCTATAGCGCCGTTTTAGGAATGCATAAAACGTCAATCGAAGGTCGCTTGAAGCGAAACCACACACACACACACACAATCAAAACTCAACATAATTAAATTAATCGAAGGCTCAAGCAATCATCTTCCGTCTCGCACCTGGCCAGGTGTGTTCTTTTTGAATCGATCAGTTCTTTTAGTGTTAATAGATTTAAATCAACATCAACCAGGGCCTCGATAAACAGGCCCTCTTTTATAAATTAACCGATGCATCGTCACGCGGCTCGTGAACGAATTCAAGCAGTTATAGTCTTTTGACTGTTAATTAATTTTAATTGATTCAGCTCACATTGTTGTCCTGTAAGTTTGATTGCTTCGTAAATTGCGCCTGTGTTTGAACAGAAGTCAATCTCCGTAACAAAAGAATCGTTCCGAAGACTCAGTAATGGTGCCGGCGTTGACAGGTGGGTCTAAACATCATATAGGCCCCTACTGGAGTGTAGCTTCCCGTAGCCTTCATTCAGCTTCATGGCTATTGCGGACTTGATTTTATATAGCTTCGTGATTAATCTGGTCTCCTTAGCGCTGTTCTTGTGCCGCGCTGAGAAATTTCGTAGATTTACATTACATTACATAGGCTAGGCCTACACTTAAATCAGCATACGTGATTCGTATACAATCATAGGCAGTAATCTTATTCTGGGCAACCCAGAAAACATATTATCGTACTCGCTCTGGATTTCTTTCGACATAGGCCTATACAGTTTAATTGGCAGGATTCAAAAGGCTGATATATAGAAATAATCGCTGCTTTTCCGCAAGCGTTCGAAGCCCATTCTGTTCGATGGTGGTTTCACTGTGTTAGGTCGGGAGAGCCTCTGGTGGATCTCTCTTGAAGTGGCGCTATATAAATTTGCAATTACGATTACATTTGTAATTACGTGATTGATTGAATCCGACCCCTCCCTGGGGATAGGCTTAAATGATTCCTGTTGTGCCTTAGGTATACGTTGAACAACAGTCGCGGCATGGTAGTGAAGATCATCACCTATGGAGCAATTATTACGAGCATCGAGGTACCAGACAGGAACGGACAATCAGCAGATGTAACGCTTGGTTACGATGACATCCGAAGTAGGTATTCACGTGACCGAATCGTTATTGTAAGTGCTCAATTGTATAGCGCCTCTTCAAGAAAACTCATCTTAGGTGCTTCCTACATGACGATAAATGACCATAATCGAATAGTATGGTCTTCAACAGCTTGCGAAATAGATACATAAACGAAAACGAAACTCATGTCGCAAATTGTATCGAAGCCTGTTCCTCAGGATAAGTGGCTATTCTAATGACTTCTATAGCGCGAATGATCTCTGAGGCTGGGAACGGACTCCGATTCTGTGGAAGTCGTTTAAGCACATGGCTCTGTCACCAGCAGTGAATTCACTAGCTCCTCACATAATTTTTTGTTCCTGAGGGAATATTTCTACCACGGGTAAAATTATAAAATAATAATAATAATAATGATAATGATAATGATAATGATAATGATAATGATAATGATAATGATAATGATAATGATAATAATAATAATAATAATAATAATAATAATAATAATCATAATAATAATAATAATAATAATAATAATAATAATAATAATAATAATAATAATAATAATAATAATAATAATAATAATAATAATAATAATAATAATAATAATAATAATAATAATAATTATAGTGATAAGACTTACATTACAATGATTACATTACAAAATATTTGCAGATTACGAGCGTAATAACACCCCCTACTTCGGTGCAATTGTCGGACGAGTAGCAAATCGTATAGGAAGGGGGCGCTTTACTCTCGACAATGTAACTTACCAACTGAATATCAACGATGGAGTCAATCACCTTCATGGAGGACCAAATGGATGGAGCAAGGTACTCAGAATAACAATAGACTGGCACAAGCTGATCACTGTATGTATGTATGTATGTATGTAAGTATGTATGTATGTATGTATGTATGTATGTATGTATGTATGTATGTATGTATGTATGTATGTATGTATGTATGTATGTATGTATGTATGTATGTATGTATGTATGTATGTATGTATGTATGTATGTATGTGTGTGTATGTATGTATGTATGTATGTATGTATGTATGTGACTATGTGTATGTATGTATGTAAGTAAGTATGTATGTATGTATGTATGTATGTATGTATGTATGTATGTATGTATGTGTGCATGGTTTTATATGATAAATATGGGATACGGAAATTTCGCCCCCGACATTTCGCCCCCGTAAGATTCGCCCCCGGAAGCTGGATTAGCGATGAAAATGTAACTAAGACTAGAAGGGGGAATCTATGATGAAAATATAACTAAGACTAGAAGCTGGATTAGCGATGAAAATGTAACTAAGGCTAGAAGCTGGATAAGCGATGAAAATCTTCCGGGGGCGAAACTTCCGGGGGCGAAACGCCGGGGGCGAATCTTCTGGGGGCGAATCTTCCGGGAGCGAAAAGTCCTAGAACTAATAAATATATATGCGTGTATGCACGTATGTATCTACGTTAGTATGCATCTAATTATGTATGCATACACACATAGATTAGTCTTTAATTTGCTGACCTGTTGTTTTGATTTAGAGTGATGGTAAAATACATGACTTTGATTTTCAAATGTTGACCTGTAACCCATAGCCTACTTCATATGTTAGCCTCTGACTTTGATTTCAAATAGCTTATAATATTTCAAATGTTGAACAGCATTTAGATTAGATTTGTGATAATCCATTTAAGACATAATTATGGTCATTTGGTTATCAAATTTCTATGCATAATATATGTCTGTGTCTATGTTAATAAACTGATCAATTAATCAAGCGTCAATTTCTAATGACCTAATGTACTAATTTCTTTAGCGCTGTCATAGGATGTACATGTACAATACGTGACTTTTATTTCAAATTTCAGATGTTGACATAATATGATCTTTGATTCTAATTTATTGTTACCCTAAGACTCAGATTCTAAGTGGACTTGATTTCAGATGCTATGGCAGGCTTCCATCATTGAGGATGGAGTGATTTTATCTCTGGTTAGTGAAGACGGTGAGGAAAACTATCCGGGAGAAGTGACAGCTAACGTTACTTATCGGCTGACGGATGACAGCGAGTTGGTGATTCGATTCCAGGCTACGACTAAGAAAAAGCCCACTCCGATCAACCTTACCAGCCATCCGTATTTCAATTTGGCTGGAGAGGTAAGGCCTCTCGTCTGTTATCGGCTCCTATTGGCTGAGCTTAGTTTATGTTTAGATAAGAAAAAGAGCAGTCTCTTACGCTAGCCTTGGGGCAGCCATGGGTATAAAGTGTAACCGAGTTCATTTTCTTAGCCTCGGCATATGAGGGCTGGTGGCCAGTGCCTTCCCTCGCCGTCTCATCTTCCACCGACAGTGTACGGTCAGTGTACTCATTATAGCTGAGTCGGCTAGTGGTGCAGGTGGAGCAGAAATCTCGAACAAAATTTCTGCCCTGGCGAGGGCTTTGAATCCCCGACCTCTCGATTAACAGTATATCATGCTAACCACTACACTATCGATTTGGTTTTATCTGTTCTAGGCGTATCAAATCTCGAAGATTTGATTCGTCAAAATACTAAATCGTTGTCTACAGCCGTTGATCTTTTGACAGGTTTTCTAAATCCCCCAGTAAGAATATTTTTCTGTCCTATTTTAATAGGGCACCAGTAACATCAACGACCAGAATATCACGATCTTTGCTGATTACTATCTAAAGTCAAGCCAGGACCTTATTCCAACAGGTAGGCCTCAAAGAAAAGATTTCAGCCATTTATATCTATCTGCGATATTCGCATACTTAGCTCTACATATAAGTAGAACAGTTCTCGATCTACCCGTATAAGATTAGTCCATTTATCCGACCTTCAGATTGGTCACTGAATTCGATGTTAAAGAGGAAATTTTTAGCAGCGGCAGATTAGGCCGTGATGCAGGTACATTACACACACAAACACACACACATACCTGCACACACCTACACACACGCACACGCACCTACTCACACAAAGTCACACGTGCTCACACACAATCAACCTAAACACACATCTACACATAACTGCACATGCACATTATACACGAATATATAATTATGCGAGAATCTAAATAGGCCTACTGTTGCACATGAAGTGACCAGCGATTTATGCCTTGCGCATTGTGATAACGGCGATGTAGAAGTCAGTTAAATAGACCTAGAATAGACATAAGTACATCACAACACTGACCTTCACTGAACTGACCCGGAAAGATCTTTAATGATTACCAACAGTAAACGATAAAACAGACAAGAACCTAACATTAATTGGATTTCAAATGGAAAAGTCAGAATTAACCACCAAGTTGATCCCGATGAAACTTAAAGTTGCCTATTACAAAATCAAGCCACATCCGTTACACGGGTTTCAACGCGAGTAAATGATAATTGTCGTGTAAATTGTTTAATCAGATTTGGACTGCCAACTGTATCTGATACATGGAATGCTGGAGTGGAAGATATTATTATTGTATAAATTGTTTGATAAGACCCCTTGTGTGGTCCTGTTTTAGGCGAGATATCGCACGTGAGAGACACCCTGCTTGACCTGAGGCAGTCGACTCGCCTTGGTGATGTACTTCCGCTTTTCAACGGTTCTGGATATGACCACA
>OY744613.1:16938291-16948291 GCA_963556255.1 Allolobophora icterica | reverse complement strand
AGACCTTTCCATTAAAACAACATTACTCCACGTATCCCTCTCTCTGTCTTCCTCTCCACGTCTCCCTGACTCTGTCCCTCTCACTCTAACTGCAACTCTTCTTTTCCCAACATTAATTATGAATGCCACCACGGCTTCAATCTTCAGAAAATAATTCAACTGAAATGATCGAGTTGTTGGAGAATGCTTCGACTATCTTGTCTCACGAACTTCATCGGTCTCGCATTCGATGTGTTTCTAGCAAATAAGGCTTCAACCGTTTCACAATCCATTGTCTTTGGGATGGCTTACAACATGAGATAAATATATAAGCACACGATCGAAGACTTTAACAACTGCGATGACTGAAACTTTAAAGCCAGTAGAAAAGTATCTAACACACTGGCGACAGAATACAATCTCATACAATACATCTCATTTCAGTTCCTCCATCATCATTGCAACCCGTCCTCCATCCTCCTCCTCAGGCTCCTCTATCTATCACCCCCGGGCTTTCCAATCAAAACTAAAGTCTCGCCTTTTCAAGAACTCTAACTCTGACTCATCTCATCCTCCGCCTTCAAATTCTTCTCGGCCTAAACAACACCCACATTAACAGCGCCCTGCCTCCTCTCGTGACCTGGACGCCCTGCAGGTAACCGGACTCGGACCTCCTTTGGACTACTCTTTGGAAAAAAACCTCCGACTTGACGCAGCGCTCGTGAATAATCTGGTGCCCTGCGCTTGGCTTTCGAGTGACGCTTTAGAAGTTTGGATAATTACCGATTTACGATCATAGCTATAATTTTAATGTATACTGTAAGACTTGCGATGCTTAACACGCCATTGAAAGCGATAGTAACAGATGATATACAGATGTGACTTAACCTCAAAACATTTCAGTGTCGTGATAATTAATTAACGATACTTCTGATCAGAACACGTATTTACTCCATGTTTACACACTTCAACCAGATTTCACTGGTGTCCAGGAACATTTGGTTGGACCGACATAGACTCTTTAAGGTTTTCATATGGGAATACGGGTCCCATATGGACCTCACGTGAGCGCCCTGGCAGGTTAATCGATCAAAAGAGGCACTCCTCCCCAGGACGTCATTTCAGCTTTTTTCAGGGGACAGGGACGTCACATGAGTATTTTTCATTTTGTTTGACAGGTGGGGGGGGGGGAGACAAGGGACATTTTTGAACTGATGTGGTCAAAAAAAGAAGTGAAGAAATTGTTGACCTGTTTGGTGTTTCTTCAAAAATTGGGGGATGCTGTCAAAGAGGTGGGGGCCGAGGTCTTGTGAAAAAAGCCACGCAAACTCTAGTATATACAATTCCATGAATTTGAGTATCATCTTTTTCTTTTTTACCCCTTTCTTCTTCCTCCTTTTCCTTGTTCCATCATTTTTTAAATGCCCCCTGTCCCCCAAATGACATCCCTGAACCTCTCCCCTTCATATTGGACGGATCATACCCCGTTGGATCCACCAGCACGGCATCTTCTTAAACGTTCGACAAAATTCTACCACGACGCTGATATCTCGAACAACTGGATAGGAATCCGAGGCCGCCTACCCCACCATGGGCATTAGATGAGATGGGACCCATATGGGCGTATACAGCGGGTCACACATGGGAACATGGGTCCTAAATGGGCTTCATTTGAGCATGCTACCAGAGGAGGGGCTTTCATGCGAGGTCGAGGACGTTGTGAAGGTATGAGATGTAGCAGATGGCAAGGCGTAGGATCTCAATCTTCGAGAGTTTCTTGTCCGGAGGTAGAGTCGGAAGAAGGTTCCTCAGCTTCGCAAAGGCGACGTTGAACGCCTCGACGCGGACGCGCTCACGGGTCGCATGCGCGATACGATATTTCAGCGTTGCCCGTCTTCGCCTGCGCCGCTCCTCACGTGACAGGCTACCCGTTTCCGGTTCTGCGGTCGAACTTCCGGTTTTGTCGTCTGTCGAACTATCCGCCGTCTCGGTCAAAAATAAAGTATCCTTGTCTGTGACGCGTATCGTCTGCTGTGCTTCCGACCGGATGTGGTTTTCAGAGACAGTGGCGCCACCTGGATTAGTAATAGGAGCGGCCAATAGGTGGCCCCGTAGTTGTGCTGCGTCGTAGCTGGAACGATTCTCGTCGAACGGACTTGTCATCTGGCGCGTGAGTAATGACGTCACTTCCGCTGCCGTTGGCATACGACGCATGCGCATTGTCGATGTGTTTATTAAGAAATATATTATGAAAGGCAGCAGATAACAGGTCGTTGTTTAAGATGACGTGGCATCAGTATTTTCCGTCTTTCTGGCCTTCAGCGACAGGGCGAATCTCAGTAAGTTCCTAGAAAAACGTAAAGCAAATGTTTTTGAAAATTAAAACTCCATTTGGATGAATTCCATGACACTTGTAGGCCTATACATATATATTATATTACCTGAAAATCGAAAAAACTTTAGTTGGAAGCAATACTAAAAGAAAAATTGGAGTGTTAAATTTATCAAACTCAGAATATTGCTGATTAATTTACTTGATGCGCGTCAAAGTCCTCAAATGTGGAGACTTTAACCTACCCGTAAGTTATCACTTTTTCACGAAAAACATAGGTTACAATACATAGAGTTTGGTCCAGGGCTATAACTAGGTCGCATTAGGTGTTTGAAGATATCGGCTCAAGTTAATAATAATTTTAGTATAGATATGACTAGCGGTTGAAAACGTGGGGGGGAGACAGCGCTCAAATAGTAACTAAGAAACACGAAGTAGCGGAAATCTCAGCGCGCACTCGATTGCCTACTAAACAATCATAAGTTTGTCTCTCGTTACCTGGTATATCTGTTTCCTCTTCAAGGTTTATAAATGAATAATAATAATTTATTAGAATAGATCATATTGGTATAATACTAAGAGAAAGATAGTAATAATAACAAATATGATAAATGAATAATAAAAATATTGCAGTAATAATAAAACTATTCTAAATTTAGTTTAGAGTTTCAAACCAAAAATCAGAATCTTTCTTATCACTTTATAAAAAAAATATTCAATGCATCCTTGGTCTAGGGAGAGAATTGCAATGATAGCAACCGATTGCATTATCCAGTGTTAGCGACATCTTGTGGCTGCCAGAACCGTTGACATCGACCTCACCTTGCCCTATGAAATAATTGATCGTTAAATTAATCTTACGATTATAATTGCAGCATTATAGTGCCAGTCAGAGCCATTTTACAGGTGTCTAAAAATTAGAATGTGAATAAACACCTTTGTTTTACGAGCACGAAACATGTGACTCCTCCAGAAGTCTCATAAATATTTTTTCTTACATACCTGAATATTAGAAGAAGAAAAACGTTTGTAAAGCTCGCTTGCTTCGATTCCAACGTTTCAGTGATATATCCATTCGCCAGCTTGATGACGCATTATTCGCAAAGGGATTTTCTTGAATAATTTTAAAAGCTTTCTATACATCACTAAAGGTAGAGATGAAGATCGATGACGTTATCATAAATAGAAATTGTCTTGTCGATCCATGAAAGTTTTTGTCGAATGTAACTGAAAAAATATGAAAACGAACCTTTATATAGCAAATAACCTATCAATAACTGTTACAATTCATTGCCGCAATGCAAGCGGCCGAAAAAATTGAAGCACCGTGAAAAGTTTTCCCATGGAGTCGAGCAACCTTATCCTTTGGTCAGATGTCGTAAGATTATTTTCACGGCGTAGCCATACAGTGAAATCGTCGCCAGGACAATATTTCCCGCACGGTGAATAATTCTGTCGCACCCACCGGCGCCGCGGAGGATACGGCGCAAACCGCATCCCCAGCAGGCTGGCTGCCAAAGATGCAGAAGCCTGGAAGATAGGATAGATGGACGGACGGAACGAAAGGAAGACAGAGAGAGAGAGCAGGGCCAAACGTCTCGCCACCTATCTAGGCTATCAGTCATCTCTAGCCGCGACGTCTGAACGAGTAACAATTCGATCAAGATGACTCTTCGAGGGTGCGTTTCGTCGTACCCCAAGGGGGCCGTTACGGACACATCGTCGGCGATCTACGATCTTCTTCAGTAGGGGGTGGGGTGTGATTGCGTTGGCCCTCGGGACGGGACGCGCTAATACCGTTAACGGACTACACAGCGAGCCACGGACGGGGATGAAATCTCGCGGGGTTTGATCCGCAGCCGGAAGCATATGGACTTACTTGGATATTTATTGCGTAGTGTTATCGTCATTAATAAACTTCACGAAGTCGACTCCGTTGACGATTCGACGGAATGATTCCTATGGTCTGATATTACTACCAACTGGAAATAGAAGGAAAGTGGTGACGAATAACATGTCCAGCGTCTTGGCAAGAACTCTTCGTTTGCCTACAGGACACATGGAGTAAGCACCTTGCACATATGGCAAGGTGAAGTGGCAAGAATGTAAAAGTGAAAGAGGTTTTGCATATATTATGGCATATAAAGTTGATGGCACTTATAGAGTAAGACACAGCCAATGCATATATTGCAAATCTGAGGTAGTGTAGGCCCTATTGCAACGGTTTTCAAACTTTATTTTTATTGTACCATAAGGTAAAAACAAGGTAAAAACATCGAATGTTGGTATACCACCAGCAATACAAAGGTCAGATCAAAAATAACAGGAGAGCGCGAAGTCCCCTTGCAATTATCGTAGGCCGTAGGTAGACAAATTTAAAATTAACAGATAATTTTAACCCATTCGTGGCCATGTTCCAATATTGGAACATGTCAGAAAGATACATATATTTTTGGCAGGGTACCTGTTGAATGTTGTTTTCATAAGCACATGATGTTATTGGTCAATAGGAAGGTGAAATTTGCTCTTTTCATAAATATCTGAATGATTTTATTAGGGAAAAAAATTATTTAATCGTAAAATTTAGCCGTTTGGAAAAAACGAAACTTCAGAAATTCTTTTTGTTTGATCCCGCACAGGTAAGAGTATTTTATGTATGTGTTATAATTAGCTGAAATGTTGCTTTTGTTGTATAAAATAGCAGTTTTATTCCGTTGGCGCCAAAAATAGGCCTATTATGCACAAATCGCAATGTTCCAATAATGGAACATGGCCACATGGCAGTCCAATTCTCAGTAATTTAACACTTCATACGCTTCTGTGGTTCAGTGCGCCTGTTACAGTGTTATCCTTAACCAAGTCAAGCGCAATGTAGTACTTTCTCAATGCTTGTAAAGCCTTGTATTATTTGTTGCATTAAAATAATTATGTACAAATTTGTATAGTAGCCTAAGCAGAAAAAGTCAATTTATTCAACACTCATTGTTATGCCTTTGTTTAGGCTACAATGAATGTTTGCAGCTTTTCTGGGAAAAACTGTAACTGCCCCAACACTAAATGAATTACTTGACAACATTACAACCCGCAGTTTCAGTTCTGCAGATGTCTTCATAAGCCACCTGATGATGAATCTGATAGTGACTCTGACAAAGCCGACACAGAAGAAGGCAGCGACTACATAGCAGATCATTTATCGAGCAAGATTTTGAATGCATGCGAAGCTACAATAGATGCAGAGATAGTGGGGACAGTGGTGGTGGAGAGGAATACAGTGTAGCTGTTCTAGAAGGCAGTAATAAAGGCATGCTGCAGCGAAGAAGAGAACATTTTCCAAGACTGTGGAAAAGTGGATGAAAGGTGACTTGAAGTCCCAGTACATTAGTGGTTTCTGAACAATGTGATCACACCAAAAATCCCCCTAGAGAACTATTTTAAATATTCTGGCCCATTGAATTATTTCAGTACATCAAGAACCAGTCTGAACTGTATGCCAGACACTATAATGCTACCAGTATGTTTGAAGTAACAGTGGAGGAACTGAAGCTGTTCTTCACAGTGTTGATGATAATCAGGTCATAGTTCACTACCTCGAAGAGACTTGTGCTGGAGTTTAGATGCAGACATCGGAATTGACGCTGCTGCCCAGGCCATGCCAAGAAACAGATTCAGAGCTATACTCGAGAATCTTCATTTCGCTGACAACTTACACTACTTAGCATCTGACGACAAGTTTACCAAGATTAGACCACTCGTCGCCCATTTGAATGAAATGTGCATGAAACTGCTTCCAGCTTATGTAGAGCATGTCGATGTAGACGAGTATGATTCCTTACTACAGTCATCATGGGTGCAAACAAACTATTCAAGGTAAACAGCATGTACAATTCATTCATGGGTGGCACAGACCAGATGGACAGAAATGTGGCGGAGTATCGTGTGAAGCTACGCAACAACAAATGGTGGTGGCAAATGTTCACACACTTGATGTCTGCATCCATGTCCAACGCCTGGATACTGCACCAAAGACAGATAAGAAATGAAAGGGATAGAGCGACTGAGCAAACTGACAACAATTTTGATGACGAAGAACTGCCTAAACTGGATTTCTTTGGCTTCATTCGCAAGATTGTGGCTACCTATTTGCTGTTGTTCAGTGAGCCATAGAATCGGGGCAGACCATCCTCAACTGCAAATAGCATAGCCGTTCTTGTGAGAAACATTCGAGACAGTGTCAGACTCAACGGCAATGCCAAGCGCTACCCAGACAATGTGAAACAGGGTAGATATCGATATCGTGTCTGTAAACACAACATCTGGCTGTGGTGTCTGTCACGTTTACTTGCAGCCAGTGAACTGCTACAAAATACTACCATAAACAGGTCTCAGAGTGACTGCTTACCTGCAAATTTTGCAGTATAGCCTAATAAAGTATAGGCATGGACAAGAACAAGCAGTCACTGTGGCATTTCTCTAGTGAAGTATCAAACATATGGATGTTCCAATATTGGAACAATGCCATGTTCCAATAATGGAACAAAATTTCTATGCGCTATATAAATAAAATTTAATGAAATTATCACAAATGTGAGTTAATTCCTTTTATTACTTAACAAGACGTTGTTAAATATCAAAAATTTTTAGGAAAATAAAATTTGGCCACGAATGGGTTAAGACTCAAATCATATCAACATTTAAAGCGCACACACACACACACACCTACACACACACACACACACACACACACACACACACACACACGCACACACACACACACACACACGTTGTGCCAAATTTGGACAACATTGGAACAAATGCTGGACAACAGTCACAACACTTGGTCAATATTATCCCAGTATCTACAGCCTGAGTATAACTTAATGGCCGACAAGTATACTGTTGCTATAGGATATGAATTAGGTAGTCTTAAATTCATAGTACGTAAGCTACTCGATTATTCGAGACTAAGCTGCATAATTATCAAAACATGAATAGCCCTTGAGAGTAATTAATTAATTAATCTGTCGATTGATCATTTAGTTATTTATCCATCTGTCTTCAAGAGGAAAATTTCTTATGTCTGGCTCCGAATTTCTAGTTACTTTCTGATCTATGATTTTTCTGCTCGAGGTGATATTAACACGAATCGCCTCAGTCAATACTTGTTCTTTGCGCATGCAGCACACTTCTCCAGTCGAACATCCACTTTCTGGCAGTTTTCTGATCGAAGTTTCTTTTCAAACGAACTTCCCTCCTGTCGCTACGAAGTCGCCTTTCCAACTGAAATGTCTCCATGACTCTGAACAATCGGTTAAAATATGACGTCATCGCAACCAGTGTAACAAAATATGACGTAATCGCAACACTCGCGAAGCTGACGTATACGTAACAATTATTAAAAATCCGTCTCTCTCTGTGTATCTATCTGTCTGTGTATCTATCTATCTATCTATCTATCTATCTATCTATCTATCTATCTATCTATCTATCTATCTATCTATCTATCTATCTATCTATCTATCTATCTATCTATCTATCTATCTATCTATCTATCCGTATGTCTGTCTATCCATATGTCTGTCCACCTGTCTGTTCGTCTATCTGTATGTCCATCTGTCTGTCTATCTGTCTGTCCATCTATCTATCTATCTATCTATCTATCTATCTATCTATCTATCTATCTATCTATCTATCTATCTATCTATCTATCTATCTATCTATCTATCCGTCTTTCCGTATGTCTGTCCGTCTGTCTGTCTGTCTGTCTTTCTGTCTGTCTGTCTGTCTGTCTGTCTGTCTGTCTGTCTGTCTGTCTGTCTGTCTGTCTGTCTGTCTGTCTGTCTGTCTGTCTGTCTGTCTGTCTGTCTGTCTGTCTGTCTGTCTGAAGTGATCGACTGCCAAAACTGCCCATGTAATAAGCCTACTTTCTTACACCCGTGGTTATTTACTTATAGTCTATAGCCTACAAGGCCCTACATAGTACTATTCAGGTAAGTGGAGCTGTTATCGACAACTATCACGCGACTGGCCATAGTGCAGGTGTGTGGGTTTTCCATAGGTTTCTTATTCCAGGAATAGGCAGTTTCGGCGCATTCTACGCAGTTAAGTCTTACTGTAGTGTTTCGTCAACTAAATCTCTGTAACTCCTGCGCAGTTTCTCTCTTCCCGACAAGATATAAAGCATCCATTTGCGGCTTTTGCCTCATTTGGGAGAAGTGTTCGAGCAACGTCTGCAGAAGCCAGGTACAGCGAGTATTGTATGTGCAATGAGTAGGCCTATGATTTCTTTTGCGCACCTTGTAGGACACCCATCTATTTATTTGACTCTTAATTATCGTAATTATAATTATCGTGATCTCCGTTTAATTCTACTAATTCTACTAATTCGACAATCGTTTCCATCGTCATTACCCTCATCATCGTCGTCGTTTTCTTCGTCATCAGAGTTCTATTGTTATTTCCATTGTCTATAGTTGATGACGTGATCCGAATTAAAGACACGGTAAGTCACTGGATGACTGACTGACTGACTGACTGACTGACTGACTGACTGACTGACTGACTGACTGACTGACTGACTGACTGACTGACTGACTGACTGACTCGCTGACTGACTCGCTGACTGGCTGACTGAACAATTGAAGTCTAATTGTCTGATTGACTCTCTTAGTGACTTGTGGACTAATTGACTAACTGCCTAGCTGACTGACTGACTTGCTGACTTCTGGACTAATTGATTAGTTGCCTAACTTACTTGACTAACGTTTTACATGAAGTGTTCCCTCGCCGTCTCATCTTCCTACCGACAGTGTACGGTCAGTGTACTCACCGTAGCTGAGTTTGCAATGGTTCTGTAATGTAATCTAATTTCATGTAATATAAGCTAATGCATCTTAATCTGATCTAATCTAATCTTTTCCAATCTAAACGAATGTAATCTTCTGACTTATAACTACTGACTTCACCCGCCCTCATATGCCGAGGCTAAGAAACTAAAGTCGCTAACAGTCTTTCTTGAGAGCTTCTTCTTAAGCTCCTCAGTTTGTCCGTTCCACAGTTTCGCAAGCTACTGAAGAATGTATTATTCGACAGTGATTTCACTGGTTCGAGTCGGGAGCGCAACTTATGAGTGTTTTCTTGAAGTGGTGCTTTACAAATTTCAAGATTACAATTGCAATTACAATTACGATCCGTTGGAGAGTCCCATACGAATTCTGAGTAGTCAGAAAAGTTACAGATGGCAAACAAGATGAAACGGACGAGTCTAGGTCTGATACAATCACATGCATTTGACGATCGTTCATATATCTTTTTAAGGAAATTTCCGTTCGCAACGATGAGCAAATCGTCCAAGGGATGTTCGTGCCCTCTTCCGAGTGCTAAAAGTGTCGCGCACTCCAAAGAACACAATCCACAGCATTCCGCATACTCTGGACCACCGGTTGGAAAGCCGTGTGCCACCAGCGTCCCAGATCCAGGCGCCAACCATCGCAGCAACGTCCACAATCCAAACAATCCATCCTACAACCAAGGCCACGTCAAGAAATAGCGTCACACTGACGTCAAAGTGACGTCATCGACTCCGTTCCTCGACAGAGATCAAGAACACTGCACTTATTTAATGCCATGAATTTGCGCGTTATAACTTTGTCACATTGCGCTACAGTAATTGTTGTGAATTGGTCATTTATT
>OY744613.1:16920791-16935791 GCA_963556255.1 Allolobophora icterica | reverse complement strand
GAATATTCCATGAAGTCGCCGCGCGTGTCCTATCCATCGCCGACACGCAGTTATTCATTTCGCGCCAGCATTGCAAGCATCAGCAACGTGAGCAGCCTCCCTATCCAGAGTCATTCAGCCACGCACCGAGAGTCATGTCGGGTGCTCACCTCCCGTGGCTAGGCGACCAACCTCTTCAGCGACCACTGCAAACGTCAAACCGCACCTTGAGCTGTGCTGCAATATAATTCGATGGGACGCAATTCCATGTTATCTACACCGCCGTGATGCAACGTGATGACATTGTAATGGAACGAAATATAATGTAATTTATATAGCACTATACGTTGCAAGCTACTACTTATGGTTCTCTAACCCCCCACACCCCACCTGGAATGGGAGAACAAACACCCACTCTGAACCTTGGGTTCGTTACTCCGAGGTAACACGTATTTCCGATAACATACATCAATCAATCAATCAGTATTCGTTTATTTCAAATATTCCATGATACATAATACATAATACATGATACATAAATGAAGTAAATAATCGGAAATCACCAATCCCCAGTTTATATTCAGAACGTTAAACCCCACCCACCACTTCTGACAACCATGTGAGACCTTTCTCCCCCAACTCCCAACCCCCTTTGGTAGACGCCACTGCTTGGACCAATCTCGTTCTCTTCCAATTTTCACAACTGCGCCTTAATAAGTATACGCTGCGCCAACGCCAGCCCGCTGGAACGAGATCCAGGAAGATCTCCGCCATTTCGCTCATTCCTGTCTCTGCCAATTTCATCTCTCCCCACCACTTGCCCTCTTTCAAGACTAAAAACCTAACTTTTCAAGCAATCACATCCTAGTTCCGCTTCTAGTTCCCATGACCACCATAACCAATAATTTCCATCATAAAAAAGTCATAGCACCATGCTACTGTATCTTCTCGGCTTTGGTCCCCTCCGTATTCTGCCCTGGCAGAGCAACCAACCAAAGAACCCGGATCTTGCGGACTGATGCCGGCGAATAATCTGGTCTTCGACGCGTCGAGAAATTTTGAAGCTTTGCATTTACATTAAACAACATAATAACCGATGTACGTCTGTCTGTCTGTCTGTCTGTCCCGTAACAAACACTATTGTGACGTCACTATACTGCCGCCTTGGCGACGGCTGTCTTGACGACGACTATAGGCCTATGATATGACGTCATAATATAACGGGGAAGTAAGCCTAATTGTTATCACTGCAATAATAATTGTTTTATATACCGTGATTTTTCACGGGTTACAGCTAGTTTACATATAAAGTTCTGCAATGATATCACAGCTGATGAACGAACAAGAAATGATTTCTAAAAGCTGTGTGTCGCTTTTACAAAGGTCTAATGCGTCGATCAAGGTAACTAATACTGGCCATGCTGCTGAAGTCTTAATCGCTGCTCGGGCAACTATTAGGTGCTTAGTTAGTATCCCTTTAAAGTGACCTCTGACACTAAGGCACACGCGTTAACACAGTCTAATGAATGAATGAATGAATGACTGACTGAATGAATGAATGAATGAGTGAGTGACTCATTGACTGACTAACTGAATGACTGACTGGCTGAATGAATGAATCAACGAATGAACGACTGACTGAATGACTGAATGACTAACTGAATGAATGACTGAATGAATGACCGAATGAATGACTGAGTGAATGACTGAATGTATGAATGACTGAATGAATGATTGAATGAATGCATGACTAATTGAATGATTGCCTGACTGACTGAATGACTAACTGAATGAATGACTGAATGAATGACTGACTGGATGTATGAATGACTGAATGACTGACTGAATGATTGATTGATTGAATGAATGAATGTATGATTAACTGAATGACTGCCTGACTGACTGACTGAATGAATGAATGAATGATGAATAACTGTCTGTATGAATGACTGATTTACTGACAGGGGCGCACAGGCATTGGTTTTGCCTGTCTGTTTACATGGTTAACCGTTCTTGTAAATATCTTGAAACAGTTCTTACAACTTATTCCACCTGGTGCGATTGTCCTTTCCCTGTGGATCGGACGGGATGGGAGATAACGTTGGGATGTATAGCCGGGGTTGGGAATTGGACGAATGACCGCGGAACGGAAGGATGCATCGAGAGAAAGACACTATGTCCGGTCGATCGATGGACACTGACCACAGACTGGACACCGCTGACCGTTCACTGGACACGATATCAAAAAATGACGAGTCAATGCGTGACCAACACAACAGCTCAGCAAATCGTAATTAACTGTCTGGTCCACAGGCTAATAAAATTTAAATTTATATAGCCCTCGATCTGTTGATGTAGACATCGGTAGTGCCGGATTTGGGGCTTCACAATCCGCAGGGACCTTAAAAATCAGATTTTTTGGGGTGGGGCATTTGAAAAATTTTATTTGTACTATATAAATGTATACATATAATATACATTTATATAGTACATATATTTATAATATATTATGTTACATGCTGCCCTCTTGTCTCATATATACTCTAGGATATTTTCGTTACGCTTGATCAGTTCCTTAAAGGGAGTGGCCTGAGCTACATAAAGAGAATTCGAGAGAGAATTAAGTCTTGGCTTTCTGGTGTCCAATCCAGGTGGATTGGCACATCGGCAGTGCCGGATTTGGGGCTTCACAATCCGCAGGGGCCTAAAAAATCAAAATTTTTGGGGTGGAGCATTTAAACAATTTTATGTGTACTATATAAATGTATATATATATAAAATACATTTATATTGTACATGTATATATATATATATTATGTTACGTGATGCCCTCTTGTATCATATATACTCTCGGATATTCTCGTTACGCTTGACCAGTTCCTTAAAGGGAGAGGCCTAAGCTATATATAAAGAGAATTCGAGAGAGAATTAAGTCTTGGCTTTTCTGGTGTCCGATCCAGGTGGATCTTCGGGTATTTAAGAAGCCTCAGCCAAGACTTAAATTGTACGTAGAGTTTATACAGGAGAGCCTAAGGCAAACTCCTTTGTTTTCAAAGCTCGTTGTCTCGTTGCCCTCTGAGGCCGACAGCGCTGCTATTTATCGTGTATCTTTTGAGGCTCATGTTAAGAGTACTCTTCTGTGACGAAGAGGAGTTTGTTGGGAGTGCCACTTCTTCAGCTGTAGAAGAAGTTGTACGTTCGTATCTGCCGCTTGTACATCTTTTGTGAACTACGTGTGTCGCTGTGAAAGGTAGCAAGTAAACCCTATTTAAACGGCCTGTGATGCAAATTCCATTTCGCTTGAGTAAATGCATTCATTTGAAAATAATTTGAATTTTTCCACTTTAAATGCCTGGCTATTAATTAATTAAAAGGCGTATATGTTTGAAAGTTTTGTGAGACCTTCTGGTGTCATTTTTAAAAGGGGACCTCCAGGTTTTATAGGCCTGTTGCTTAGGGCCTCGCAAAGTCCAAATCCGGCTATGGCAATATACAATTCAAATTAGACGCGGTCAATAGCAAACACAGATGATACCCGAATGTCTATAAGGATATATAATTTGGTAGCTTCTAAAACACACCCATTACTGTGGCCTATCGTACACTAAGACATTTTGGCCTGTAGTCCAAATAATAATTATTAGCATTATTGTTATTGAACATTATTTGAAGCGTATCTTCAAGAGCAAACTGACAAGAGGCGTTCTCTGCGCTAGCCTATGTAATGTCATACTGTATGTCATTAAGAACTGAACTTTTAGCTTATCAGTTAGTAAAAACAGTACGCAGAAAGCTAGAAAAGTCACCAGTGGCGTAACCATAATCGTAATCGCAGTCTCCAAATTCTAAAGCGCCACTCTAAAGCTAAGAGCAGGGCAACAGCTTATTCACGTGCGCTGCGTCGTATCAGAGGGGTTGTCGAGAGATCGATGTCCATTGGAGTCCGAGTCCGGTTACCAGAGACACCAAGCACACGCGTGGAGCCCCGGCAAGAGATTTCCGTTTATAGTTATCAGATAGCATCATATTCAGTGTCTCTAGATCAAGTTGCGTCTGTCTTGTGGTCTTGGCGCATTTTGAAGTACTTTGAAAACTTGATATTGCAACAGGTTTAACTTTGCTTTGACACATTCCTTCCGGTTTAGAAAATTAAAAGCCTCGTACGACACATGCAGTGCGATCCGTTAGTTTACAGGAGTAATTGTGTTAGGTGAGATAGCATTCGATTTGCTAAAAAAATACTAGCTTGTATTATTATGACGGCGTTATGAAAGTTATCATATTGGATTGGGTTTATGTCGTACTAAAGGATACCGATATTTAAGTAATGAAAGCGATTTCCATATCAATACACCAGAACTGAAAACAAACGATGGTTACTAGAGAAATCTGGGTTGAACGACATTTAGTTGGTAAATATCGAGGAATTTAGACAAACTAAAGGAAATTGAAATACTATGTTCATAACATGAGGAAGCATGGAGATTGTTTTGAAAAAGAAATAGCGCAAGGGACAATATCCGGATCGCGAGCACTTGTAAGACCGAAAACGGTGTGGATTGATAACATAAGGATTTGGAAAGGATTCACCGTTTGCCATTAACTGTGAACAACAGATGATGAAAACGATTGGGAGATTCAGGCGGTCCAAACGGGCAAAGACAAAGGTAAGAGAAGACATTGTCACATGTCTGGCGCAAACAAACAGTACTTGTTATAGTACTTGTTATGGTACATGTTATGGTACTTATTATGGTACTTGTCATACTTGTTATAATACTTGTTATGGTACATGTAATGGTACTTGTTATGGTACTTGTCATAATACTTGTTATAATACTTGTAATGGTACATGTTATGGTACTTGTTATGGTACATGTTATGGTACTTGTCATAGTACTGGTTGTAGTACTTGTTGTAGTTTCGCCATTTTTTCCTTCTAATACAGAGTCGAGACACTTATTTGCTAAACTATATTAACTATTTGCCGAGGGGAATAGGTGTATGCTATGAAGAGCACAAGATGTTGAAAGACGTGATTCGATACCCGCAAGCCCTTTCTAGGTCGACTCAGCCTTCCACTCCCTAGGTTGCAGCAGTAAATGAGCGGGCGCCTAACAATTTTGAGTGAAAGACTTGTTCAAGGTTCCTGCACAGTAAGTAACCGTATGAGGGGAGGATCACAGGAGGATCGAACCCGTAGTATTCGCGTTACAAGATGAACGCTTTAACCAATCGGCAACCGTGCTCCAGAACGCTCACTGTGAAGGCTAATTAGTATGTGGTCGCTACTAATACAGATTCCTACTTGGCTCAGTTCTTCCATTCTTCGTAAGTAACCTTCAAGTCCCTTAGGGATCTTATGTAGCTCGAGATATAAAAGAAAAAGTATAATAATAATAATAATAATAATAATAATAATAATAATAATAATAATAATAATAATAATAATAATAATAATAATAATATTAGTAGTAGTAGTAGTAGTAGTAGTAGTAGTAGTAGTAGTAGTAGTAGTAGTAGTAGTAGTAGTAGTAGTAGTAGTAGTAGTAGTAGTAGTAGTAGTAGTAGTAGTAGTAGTAGTAGTAGTAGTAGTAGTAGTAGTAGTAGTAGTAGTAGTAGTAGTAGTAGAGTGCGAGAGGTACAGAGATCGAGTCCCATAGGCGGACATGCTTTGTAGGCTGCAATTTGCGCCGTGTATTGCAGGCTGTCTGTTCTGTTAGTAGTTAAGATTTATCGCATAACATGTACATGTACAGCGCAGTGCGTTTGCAGGCGCTTAATTAAAGAATAAATATTATTATTATTATTATTATTTAATAATAATAATAATAATAATAATAATAATAATAATAATAATAATAATAATAATAATAATAATAATAATAATAATAATAATAATAATAATAACAATCACAACGACAATAACAATAACAATGATCAGTACTGATTCGCATAAGATCACAACAACCTCCTTCACTTGTGGAGGTCCCGGCCAAACAAGAAGTCTGCCCCATTTAATGATCCTTTCTATATTTAATGGCAAGATTGGATGTCCTTCCTTGAACCCCGTTACAATTAGAGCGAAATACATTTGAAAAGAGGAACACTCCTCGCGGTAGATATCAAGCTGATATTTGGACAGCTTCTCTGTGAACACTGTGGAAAACGGTTCGCTAATTCAATTCTCAACCGTCACTGTTTTACCTGATCAGGTAAGTTATAGGGGAGATATCACCTGATATTTGGAGAGCTACTCTGCGGACACTGGAGCAAGCAGCGGTCCGCTAATTCAATTCTCAGCTGTCACTGTTTTACCTGATCAGGCAAGCTATAGCGGAAATTAAACAGGTAATTACTTGCGGGCAGATTCGATAGCCATTCATGATATACGATTCAGACAATTTTATGGCAACCACAGACGGAGCAACTTCAGAAAATTTTGGTTCTATAACTATTGAGTTAAATGTGTTTTTATTGACCTAATATTGCAGTTTTATTGCTCGTCTGTGATTAAATATTAATATTTATAGCAATGTTGAAAGCAAGGTAGTATGCGGTGCTTTAATGTGCAGCCATTAACTGTACTAATTTAAGCACGAAAACAGGCTAAGCGTTGGGCAGATTGGTTGTCATAGGTTCCGCAAATAACCCGTGCCGTGTGGTGCGCAATTTGTTTGAACTTCATTTTATGACAATTTCTGGCACAGTAATTATATAAAATTAGAACCAAATACTAATAAATATGATATTTTAGAATTGGGATATCCTGGTACTTAGCATCCGAAGCGATTATTGACCGGCAGTTTTTAGCACAGCTGCTATATAAGCAATTAGGTCTCTCTTTGAACTTCGGCCAGACACAAAACGTAAAATCAGTTCTTATTGCCCAGACTTATCATTTATTCAACGAAGTCATCTGATTATCTTTGTCTGGTCATACCTAAATCAAGAACTGTTCTTGGTGAACGAACTTTTTCGGTTGCCTGACCTACCTACTTTTTGGAACTCTTTCCCTGTGTCTGTGCACTCTGCACAGTCGCTTGTGTCATTTCATTCTCAACTTAAAACTCACCTATTTCAAATTGCTTATCCACCACAGGCTGCCTCTCTGTCTTACGGACTGATCTGGATATTGACCTGATCATGGCTTGGTTTTGGTGTGCCATCGGTTGATGCCCTGTGCACTAGACACCGGCGCAACAGAAGTTACTAATTACAATTATAATTCTCCCTCACACACACACACACACACACACACACACACACACACACACACACACACACACACACACACACACACACACACACACACACACACACACACACACACACACACACACACACACACACACACACACACACACACACAAACACACACACACAAAATCACACAAACGCTCGCTCTGACACAGATATACCAGAAGCCCTTGCGGCTATACACAGAATGCCTAACATAAATAACGTCATTACACAGCTTCAAGAATTTTGCAAATGTCACCAATCTTGTTCTTCTTAAAATCTCTGATGTAGGCCTATCACGGTAGTCGAAGACACCGACAATACGTCATCGAGAAGGCATTACGTCATTTCCTGGAGCTGGACACGACGACAACAGGACTCCACCTGCGGCCATCAGGGCCGTTGTCGTCTGCTTTTGGACGACGCGACCCCAAGACCGGGAAAATCATTAACTGAAAACGAACGCAGGGAGAACCTGCCTGTTGACTGATGAAGGATATGACGATAAATCTCGCCCGAAGATCCATTAGAAATGATGATTGCCGATCGGCCGTCAACCTGTTTTTGCGATTTATTCCGGGGTCATTGTGTGCAATTTAATCCGTCCCAGGATGACTGACGGACCGCAAGATCATCGGATGGTTATGGCGTTTGATTGGCAGGACTCTGTTCTGTTCGGCGTTCGCTTCAGCTGTCCGCGTCTTAACAGATGGAAGACCAAGCAAGACGGATCTGTAATTGCCTCGCAGGCAATTTAAACGATCCGAAATCTACCGACGATTTATCCTATCGATTATTTCGCCGTTCGCGGACAGAACAAAGTACTGCTGATTAGAAATGTCTGTGCTGGTTGGAAGCAGAGCCGGATTTAGGTTTAGGCGGAGTACGCAGTTGCCTGGAGCGTTACAGTTTAGGTGCACCATTTTCGTAGAAAGAGTATTTTGTGATTGAATGCTTTTCAATTTTTTTTGCTAGAGTTGAGAAGTAAGAAGGTAGGTATTGTCCTTCAGATGTATAGAGTTTTATGTGACTTAATTACTTAAATTATCTTCTCCCTCTCCTGCTCTTTCCTGCTCTTTCTCGATATCTTTCTCTTCTTGTTCTTGTTCTTGCTCTTGTTCTTCTTCTTCTTCGTCTTCTTGTTCTTGTTCTTGTTCTTGTTCTTGTTCTTGTTCTTGTTCTTCTTGTTCGTCTTGTTATTCTTGTTCTTCTTGTTCTTGTTCTTGCTCTTGTTCTTGTTCTTGTTCTTGTTCTTGTTCTACTTGTTCTTCTTGTTCTTGTTCTTGTTCTTCTTCTTCTTCTTCTTCTTCTTCTTCTTCTTCTCCACTACGTTTCTTGCTCCATCTCTTTTCTCATTCTCCTCCTGCTATTTCTCCTCCTTCTCTGTCTCCTTCTCCTTCTCCTTTTACTTCTCGTTCACCATCGTCTTCTTTCCTCCCTCCTCTTCTTCCTCCTCCTCTTATTCCTCCTCCTCCTCCTTTTCCTTCTCCTCCTTCTCCTCCTCCTCTTCGTCTGTATCTTCTATTGTTTGCAATTTAACCGGCTAATCTTTTCATGCAGTTTTTCAATAGTCCTTGTCATTGAACCGCTGTGAGCTTGTCGGCTGAGCCAAATGGAACCATCAATCCTGGAACCTGCGTCGCTTTCCAATGGATCACATAGATGCATATCAACAGATGCACTAACCATAACTATTACTTTAAATAGGCATGCATATCTGTATATATATATATTGAGCTGCACACACACATACATATACATACTTGTATATATGTATATATATATATGACTATCTGTGTATGTATATATATTGTGCTGTACAAAAAATTAAGACGACTTAGCGAATCATCCGCGCAGTTGGATAGAGGTCTTCGATCAATACAGATCCTGATCGTTCAGCTTCTGTATCTTTCTCCGTAGCCCTCGGTTTGCCTATCTCCGTCTCTCTGTCTGGGTCTTTGTCTGTCTACGTAGTTCTCATTTAGCCCCATTGCGTCTAAGTATACTGTGCTAATCGATTGATTCCAGTGACGATGGTTGTCTCCCTCTAGTGATATGTCAGACAGACCGCGCAGTTCAACCACTGCAGAAACGTCTTCACCAATAATTCTCATATCGATGTGTGTGTATGTGTGTGTATGTATGACATTATATGTATGTATGTATTCATGTATGTATGCATGCATGCATTAGTGTTTATATATGTGTGTATGTGTTCATGCATGCATGTATTCATGTTTGTATGTAGGGTTTATGTATGCATATGTTTGTATGTGTGTAGGTATCCATGTATGTATGTATTCGTGTATGTATGAATGTATGTATGCATGTATATAGGGCCTTTGTATGCATATATGTTTGTATGCGTGTGTATGTATTCATGTATGTATGCACGTATGTAGGGCCTATATATGCATGTTTGTATGTGCGTGTATGTATGCATTCGTTCATTCATTCAGTCAATCATTCGGATATTTATATAGCTCCTCTTCAAGGACGGCTACTCAGAGGTAGGCCTATATGTATGTAAAACTATGTATGATGTATTCGTGTATGAATGTATGCATATATGTAGGTCCTGTGTATGTATGTAATTATGTATGTTTGTATGTAAATGGCCATTTATATAGGGCCTTACAAGAACCTCACGAAGACGCAAAACGTTGCTGCTTAACAGATGCGACTTAAGAAATTTAGATAATGTTTACTGATCTGCATGCGGCGCAATGTTGCGTATTGTAAGTGGAAGATTGTCCCAGTGTGATGGTCCAAGAGTACAACAAGGAGCTCTCTGCCTTCATAAGAAGGCACAGTGCGCCCGCATCAATGTACAGTAGCGCAGGACCATTAAGTCCCCACGAGCTGCGGAACGTAAGGATCGACGACCTGGCTGACTAGAGACGGAAACACAGAGCTCCCTAAGGTATTCTGGGGCCACGCCCGACCATCGATGTTCGTCCCATGAGGATGATCTTGAATGTGATCCTGTCCTCAACGGGGAGCCAGTGCAACGTGTCTCGCATATATGTATCGAAATGGATTTATGTTTTATTTATATATGTATTTTTGTCCATCAGATCAGAGAATTTATATCACGTCTTTACCTCCCACTCAAAGACTTTAAAGCAGGTCTCTCTGACAGATCTAAAGTCGGGTTTAAAAGGTTACTGACGTCATGCATGAATTAATGCAGCGATCCACGCATTCATTCATGCACCCAGTCGCATCCATTCATCACTGCATGCATTCATTTTGTCAGTCAGTACTTTCGCCCATGCATCCGCTTTCTATCAACCTATTAATTCAGCTTAGCGGCCAGAAAATATTCTCCTCCTTCGATCCATCATTCCTCGGCACTCCCTCTCCGCCGCTAATCTCTCCTTCTTGCGTCAATCCATCTACCCGTCTTTACAGATTCATCAATTCTACGCTCAGGACTCATCCGCGCCGTTTCTGCTTCACTCACTCGTACACCCACTCGCTCACCCAACCGCTCACCTACTCGCACTCCCACTCACTAACTTACTTGCTCACACACTCCTCCACTCAATCCCTCACACGCTTACTCACTCGTTCACTTGCTCGCTCAATTGCTCGCTCACTCACTCACAACCCCATTCCCTCCTCTACTCTTTTCTGTTCTGCTCTCTTCTCTGTTTTTCCCTCTTCTATAGCTCTCTCTCGCTCTCTCTTTCTGTCTGTCTGTCTGTCTGTCTCTATCTATCTATCTATCTATCTATCTATCTATCTATCTATCTATCTATCTATCTATCTATCTATCTATCTATCTATCTATCTATCTATCTATCTATCTATCTATCTATCTATCTATCTATCTATCTATCTATCTATCTATCTATCTATCTATCTATCTATCTATCTATCTATCTATCTACCTGTCTGTCTGTCTGTCTGTCTGTCTGTCTGTCTGTCTGTCTGTCTGTCTGTCTGTCTGTCTGTCTGTCTGTCTGTCTGTCTGTCTGTCTGTCTGTCTATCTATCTATCTATCTATCTCTTCACTTCTCCTCATTTCACTTCTCTTTCTCTTTTTTTTTCTCTCTCTCTCTCTCTCTCTCTCTTCACTTCCTTGATATCTGTATTCTCTTCCCTTCTCCCCAAAGCTCCTAAATCTACAACGCCCCTCCCGCAGGTTGGCTTCCCTTTTCTATCCGAACGCCTTCCTGTATGATGTACTGCTGCTTGACTTTTTTAAACTGAGCTGCCCTATATCTGCTCCATTGCCACAGCGTAACATTACATCAATTCCTTCCACTTCCATTCAGATCTTAATCATTCCACAGGGTATTGTAAAAATGACGATAATTGGTCCTCCCAGGCCAGATATGACGTATTTTAGCCCACATGCAAATGCATTATGGTACACGTGCATAAACAGGTGGTCTTCCTCTGGGGTAATTGTGGGTATAATATACAATAGAAAATAGGGGAACTAAGTATATATTTATTTATTTAACAAAATATGTTCTCAAATATGTATGTGCGCATGTTTGCATGTTTACATGTATGTATGTATGTATGTATGTATGTATGTATGTATGTATGTATGTATGTATGTATGTATGTATGTATGTATGTATGTATGTATGTATGTATGTATGTATGTATGTATGTATGTATGTATGTACGTATGTATGCATGTAGGTATGTATGTAGGTATGCATGCATGTACTTGTGTGTATATATAATGTACTTTATGTATGTATGTATGTATGTACGTATTGTACTGTATGTATGTGTGCATATTATGTATGTATATGTTCGTACGTATGTATATATGTGTGTGCCTGACGCGAGACGCCTGTGTATAAGTACATACATGTATATATGAATGTCTGCAGGTATGTACGTAAGTACACACTACCCACGTATGCATACATGTATATTTATGTATTTACGTATGTACGTATGTATGTAAGTATCGTATTTATATGTGTGTACGCCTATGTAAATATGTGAATATGTATGTATGTTTGCATTTATGTGCTATATATAACAATAATGCGCTATATAAAATATGAATATAAATATCGCTCGTTGTTTTTTGAAAAGGTTCATCAAATGCTGTGTATTTTACGAGATGGGTCTTTTCACTCGACACAACTTCATTTTGTCGTAAATTGTTCCTTCCAATGGGGCACTTGGTATCGTTTATGGTCTCTTAGCACCCAGAATATGACGCAACGGGATACTACAGCTGGTATGCTGAGTGATGTTGTGTGGAGGGGCTGGTGGTGGGTAGGTGGTTGAGGTGGTGGTGGTGGTGGTACGTGGGCTTTCTTCGTTACACGTCTGGTTTCTGGTTGGCGAAGTTCCGCAAGGCTTCGGAGTCGATGGCATGGCTCTATAGCATGAAAGGATCGATGCACATTAGCAATTTAGATGTCGGTGTTGGACGCTTCGCTGGCATATCAGGTCCCGTCAGGACATGCTTATGAGGCAAAGGTTTTCGCAAATGAAACACTGTTTTATGGACAACTCACAGACCGGTTAATCCGTGGATATGACGAGATCTCAGAAGGGGCCAAAGGATTCAGAACCTGATCGCTCTGTAGGCCAGTTATAGTAGCCTAGCGTATACTAGGCCTACACATTGTTAAAGGGCATAGGTCTATTACTTAAGTCGATTTTTGTCCCATTCAAAGAGGCCTGTTTCTTCGGCCAATAAGATCTATTGGACTGACTAAACCGATTTAGAAACTGACTGACTGACCCGACGTATTATAACCAGGGCTTTTTTTCAGCCGGAACGCGCCGGTACGGCGTTCCGGCACCTTTTTCAGCTCCTAAAAAATAATTTATTTATTTTAATAATTAAAACAATAATTGAGTTATTTTAATTTAACTTAAGTGTTTTTGAACTGTTTTCAGTGTTTATTGAGACCCCTGCCAAACCCAATCCCGTTTTTCTCGTGATTTTAGCCCGCCCATAATTGTTGCGTTCCGGCACCTATTGTTCCGTTCCGGCACCTTTTTTTATAGAAAAAAAGCACTGATTATAACTGAATTCATTCGAGTATTTATATAGCATCTGTTCGAGGGGGCTACTCAGAGTTGATCGAATGAGTGAATACGAGAATGAGCGAACGAAGGGAGTGAAAGAGTTGGCATTGAGCAAGTGAGTACTGACTGAGTGAATCACTCACACACTTACTGACTCACACCTCAGACTCAATGACTCACTGGCTCACTCAATGAATCGCTCACTAGTCCACTGACTGGCTCTCACTGGCGAGCTGACTGACTAATTCTCTAACTCAGTGACTCAGTGACTCACTAACTCACTGAATGATTAATTCTGTAACTCATTGACTCACTGACTCACCTATTCACTGATTCACTGATTACTGGCTGATTAATTAATTAACCTATTAATTACTCACTCACTCTCTTCCTCTCTTGCTCACTCACTCGTTCGCTCGCTCGCTCATTCAATCACTCAATCACGCACTCAGTAAATCAATCACGCACTCCCTCACTCTCTTGCTCACTCACTCACTCGCTCACTCACTCATTTAATCACTCAATCACTCACTCACTCACTCAGTCTTTCGCTCACTGACGAAGTAACTGAGTTATTGATTGGCTAGCGGGTTGACTAGCTGATTGACTGGCTGATCTCTGGTCCCGATGAGACACGCTGATAATAAGTCAAAGGCTTTGCAATTGAAACGCTGTCTGTCTGGTCGACTCGCTCACTGACCAGTAAATCCACGGCTGAAAACGAAATGACGAGAGAATCCAATGGATTCGGACACTGGTTGAGTTTTGCTTTGATTGACAGTTATGACAAGCAATTAACAAGTAGCCTAAGCTAAAGAATAGTCGGCTGCTACATGCAACGAGGTAAGTAAGAATGTGTACGTTCACTGACTTTTGAACCGCAGAACTCAGGGCTCTCTTCGGATACTGTTAAGAACGCTCAATGAAAATTGCCTTTTTCCAACGTGAGCCATTAACAGGAATCCTTCAACGTGGAACCTTAAATGGCGTAAGACCAATTAAAACGGACAGCGGTGATGAGGAATCTCGCCGACCAATTAATTACAAACTGAGTTGAGTCAAGGCATATATGGTCGCTGTGGAAAGATGTGAGCATTTACATTTATTTTGTAACATGGGACGTAGTTGCCAGTTGTCAAAGACATATAGATAATACCTTAAATATTATTATTTTTTTTATGCCTCAAGGTATACAGGATCCCTCAGGGGTTTGCAAATTGACTAGTGTAACAAATAAAAAGTCCGGGATGGCCCTATTATTATTATTATTATTATTATTATTTGCCCTGAGGTACTTCATTCCCTCAGGGACTTATTACTATTATTATTATTATTATTATTATTATTATTTTTTTTGCCCCAAGGTACATATGATCCCTTGGGGACTTAGATATTAATTTGTTGTTATGTTATTTACAGGAGATCAGGCCTCGTCCTCCGTTGAGTCCCTGAATGTGCCACGGAATGCGATGGCATTATACCGTTGAATGCAAACGGAAAGGCGCTGGAAAAGAAAGGTGCCTGATTATATTATTATTATTATTATTATTATTATTATTATTATTATTATTATTATTATTATTATTATTATGCATTTATTGAGTGCCACTATCTAATGACCAAGCGTCAATCGATGTTGCTGAGCAGTTGTGAGTGAAGAACTTGCTAAAGGCCCCTACACATTAACTGTCTCGGGGAGGAGGCTCGAACGCGTACCACACGCGTTACAAGGCGATCGCTCTAACCAATCGGCTACCG